>OZ024813.1:12639491-13239491 GCA_964017055.1 Chloromyia formosa | reverse complement strand
TTTTTTTTTTAAGATGTTAAAAACAATTTTAAATTGAAAACACTTTCGTGGCCAAATAAAGCAATTTTTCATCAGCGTTATCAACATTTTTAATTTAAAAATTAGTGTGCAGCTGTCACTCGGAAAGTTCTGGAGGTATTAAGCTGTATTAATACTATTAATGGTATTAAATGTTTTAAAATTTAGTGTACTTCAAAAAAATCTGATACTTATTATAGTAAGCCCTATAGGGTATATACTTTTGGAGATAATAGCAAAGCGTTTCACTGGATTTCGGTCTCAGGCCGAAAAGAACGGCTCTGCGACGAGCGAACTTAAACAGCCACCATACAGATACTTCGCCGTCGTGGGGGCGAATTGCGGATTCAGTACACATTTAGGTGGAGGCAAAATATGTTGACATTCAGCCAATTTGCTTTCAATTTTGTTCCGATGAGATCCCATTCGTCTACGTCTACGTGCGCCACGCGACTCGAGTGCCAGATCCAAAAAAAAATGGAATTGCCGCTCGTGGCCGCGTGTTTCTTCGAAGAATGTATTCAAAAGAAACATTTTGCCGATTGATTTTGTGTGCATTGGAGGAATAGTCAAGCAAACTGGACGATCCCAGTCGATGGTTGCCGTGTATTTCGTGCGTCGCTTGTTGACGCTTGTGTTGCGGGAGCACATTACCAGTCAAATTCGCTTCCAGTGGAGGACAGCGCTAATGCGAGCTTGTTACCCTACACTACACTCTATCAGTACGCAAGAGAAAGCGCCTATTGTTCCATACGGTTATTATAAAGTATTCTAAATATTCTACTGGTCCCGCCACTGGAGAGCCTCATGTTGATTTTTGGATTGGATTCGATGACTATCCAGTTGGTGCGTGGCTTTATAGATAGAAAAAAAATCGGAAGGTTCTACTACTCATTGGCCCGTTTTCTCAACGTCTGGTTAAACTGTCAGTAAGCCATCCGGGATACTAAATTAAACCTAAGCGTCTGCAACGCTAAAAATATGATAATGCAATAGCAAATCAGTAGAAAAATCAGTACTGTCTCTCAGCATTAATTTGCGGCTAAGCTGGTTCCAAATCCTCCTTTCATCGAATGAACTTCCAGAAATCTGTCTTTTGTGACGAGTTTATTTATCTGATTTGAATGTGCGAACGTAAACAGTTCTAGCTGTCAAAATTTTAGCAGCTCGTATCACCTGTGTGGAATCGTCGTCCGATAAATTTTTAACTTGAAGACGGGTGCCATTCAGCGTGTATCTATAGGATACACTTTAACCAATCATTGTGAAAACGGCCCATAAAATGGCACACGTTTAATAGCCCGTTTACATTCTCGCGAAGTAGCCCGAGGGTGGCCGAGGCATGACGGTGTAAACATGCTGCTCGCCCTGTCCTTGTGGTTCCTTGCCTCGTCCGACTCCGCTCCAGAGACGGTTTTTAATACAGAGTCAAAGAAACGCGAGGCACTAGCACGAGACAGCGCCAGCACTCCATGTTCACAGTCGTTTGCTTCCTCGCGATTTCTCAGTTGTTTTTTAGTGCCCACCACATCACATCAGTGTGTAGGTATTTCTCCTGGGGAATTTCTAGGAAGTATTTGTGACTCGCTGGTGAGAATGTGAACGCGCGCCTCGCCCAGGCTCCTTGCCTCAAACATCCTCGCCCTCTCCATGGCCCTGAAAACCACACAAACCGCTCTGAAATCCGCTGCAATTTTGTAGTTTTAGTACCATCAGCAGTTCTAACCCAATTCTAGGTTGCATCATAACTAGGTCTAGGGTATTCTCGTTTCGTTCTGGTTTTTCTTTTCTTTTTTTTTTCCAAAAATAAAACGCAGGTGGCAGCTAAAGGATTCAGAAGTCGAAAAAAAAATCGACTGTTTTTTTTTTTGCTATGAATTGTGAAAGAAATCGCATGCTATAGGGTTTAAACGGTATTTTTGGTGCACCCTGTCCAATAAATAAATTGAGTACTTGCATTTCTAAGCAAGCTCCTCAGTACTCACTTTTAATTTCACCTTAATTCCTTCAGGACGACATTTTCTTTACACAAAATTTCCCAGAGCTAAATGTCAAAAATATCAAATAAATCAAAGAAGGGCCTAAAATAAAATTAGACAAAATTTTAAACATTTTCATGGGAAATAACACACAAACACACACTGAAACTATACTATAAAATTACATGTACTCTAAAGCAAGTTGTAAATATGTGTACGTATGTATTTCTACAATCTGCGATTTTTAACAACACTCATAAAAGAGTAAAGTAATATCATTGTATATGTAAAAACTGAAAAAGAAATACAAATAGTAAAAAGAAAAATGGAAAAATGACAAAACTCACGAAAATTTCTCACCTTACAGAGTGTACTTACTAAGGCTGTTAAGCAAAAAATTAAAGAAATAAAAATAATTTTTAAAAAACCCATTCGACATACGCAATTTGATTTGAAAACAATAAAAGAAAAACTCTCGAAAATACTGTAAAAATATAAAAATTAGTGTTGTTTATAAGGATATTGAATAATAATTATAAAAAAATAAATATATATATATATTACAACTGCACTTATATGGCCATAGAGCTGAAATGGGCGAGAATGAATGAGGCGCGGGTGGAAAGGTCACAGATAAATGTTTGATGTTATGTGGTATAGTAAATACTGGTTACTTAAAACAAAATACAAAATATATTGATTTCTCAATTAGCTATTTTGCACGAGCAATCTTAGCTTTACAGATTTTTCGCATCTAAGTTTTTTCTTTTCAAATAAATCAATTTTTTCGAAAAAGACAAAATGTAATTTGAACTAAACTCTAATTTATAGAAAAGCCAAATTTACGGATGTAGTAAAATATCTTGAGTCCTATAGTCCTCATATTACCCTAGGCCACACTATGACTAATACTATTCTTTTGTTTTCTGTTGTTCTTTCTTCTTTTTTTCAACGTAAACACTTTTAGAAAATACGGATAAATATATTTATTAGAATGTATGTATGTTGAACCAGAAAAGGAAATGAATTTACCAAACAGTATAAAAAAAAAAGAAAAACACAAAATATATATATTTAAAAAAAAGTAAACAGCGCCAAAAAGCAGGAAAATGTGCATAAAAGAACATTGTGAGTTTAGGAGGATCACAGAATCACAATGAAATATAAATGAAAAAAAAATAACTCTCTCTCTATAAAGAAAAAATAAAAATAAAAAGAAAAGAAAACCAAAAAAGTAAAAAAATGTATATTTTATCTCATCATGTTTATGAAAATTATTATTATATATATATAAATGTATTATAAAAAGAATACATGAGAAAACAAGAGCCTATTAAAAACTTAACGTGAAAGTTTCTTTTAAAGATTGGTGTTTCATTTGATCTTGGGATCGTATCCTTCTAATATCGACATTTAAAAAATTAAACTGTTTGCCTCTAATCCATCCACTCCCAGCTACCTCATGAAGCCTGATGGATCGTGGACATCATCTAGTGAGAAGACTATAGACATTCTGTCAGAAAGTCATTTCCTGAACAACTCACCGATTTGGGGGGCAAAAACTCCTCTTCCATAGTCCTCCGCGTGGGCGCCCCCTGGAACGGCAATGGTCACAGACCATTGTCAACCAACGTCAAGCCGCCAGTGATGGCGGTGCGATGATTTGGTTGAGGTACCCCTGTGGTGTGGGGTGTGAAAAAAAATACCACGGCCTTTCCCTTTGAGGGCCTGTCGTTAAAACCGACAATCAAAGGACAGGATGTGTATGCCAGCAACTTGCACTATCCGAAATCTTTATATGCTAACGAAACGTCAACTATGCCTCGGATAAGGACTGACTCAACGGTTACGACTTTTAGCTATCGTACAATGACAAAGATTGGATTCTGGAATGAAATTAAACTGTTTGCCTCTAATCCATCCACTCCCAGCTACCTCATGAAGCCTGATGGATCGTGGACATCATCTAGTGAGAAGACTATAGACATTCTGTCAGAAAGTCATTTCCTGAACAACTCACCGATTTGGGGGGCAAAAACTCCTCTTCCATAGTCCTCCGCGTGGGCGCCCCCTGGAACGGCAATGGTCACAGACCATTGTCAACCAACGTCAAGCCGCCAGTGATGGCGGTGCGATGATTTGGTTGAGGTACCCCTGTGGTGTGGGGTGTGAAAAAAAATACCACGGCCTTTCCCTTTGAGGGCCTGTCGTTAAAACCGACAATCAAAGGACAGGATGTGTATGCCAGCAACTTGCACTATCCGAAATCTTTATATGCTAACGAAACGTCAACTATGCCTCGGATAAGGACTGACTCAACGGTTACGACTTTTAGCTATCGTACAATGACAAAGATTGGATTCTGGAATGTGCGTACTCTCCTGGACAATGGATCAGAAGGTCCCCAGAACGCACGATTTCTTCAATTAGAGAGTGAATTTCTGAGGTACAAATTAAATATCTTAGGAGTTAGTGAGATAAGATGGTGGAACAGCGGAGAATTCATCTCTCCAACGGGCAGCACTGTAATGTTGTACTCCGGTAAAGCTACCGGTAGTCGTCGTGAGTCAGGTGTGGGGCTCCTTTTAACCAGAGCCGCGCGAAACTGTCTCTTATCCTGGGAACCGGTCTCTGACAGGGTCTTGACCGCCAGGTTCCGGACCAAAATGAGGAACATCTCAATAATACAATGTTATGCCCCTACTGAACCCGACAATGTCTTGGCAAAAGACTCCTTCTACGAAGAACTAAACGCCGTTCAGAGCAGAACACCTAAAGGTGACATTATAATGGTTATGGGTGATTTGAATGCGAAAGTTGGCGCTGATAACTATGGGCTCAGACATGTGATGGGGAGACACGGTCTTGGTGATCTTAATGACAACGGTGAAAGATTTGTAGAGTTCTGCAACTTTCACAGTCTCTTCATCGGTGGTACTATGTTTGAGCATAAGGACCACCACAAAATCAGTTGGTCCTCTGTTGATCGGTGCAGAACACAAAATCAGATCGACCATTTTGCCATTAGTAAAAGATTCAAGAGTTGCCTCCTGGACGTACGAAACAAGAAGGGTGCCGATATTGGGATGGGAAGAGACCATTATCTTATGATCGCTAATGTTCGATTGCGTATTGCAGCCGTGCGCCGCCCCAGCGACGAAAGATCCAGGCCCCGCAAATTCAACACCGCTCGACTAAAAAATCCAGCTGTCTTACAACAATATAATGACCATCTTGCGCAAAAAGCGGCTTAGATAACTAGTCACCCAGATAGTGGCATAAACGAAAACTGGGATGCCATAAAAAATGCGTACATTGATAGCGCAAATACCATCCTTGGCCCAAACCCGGATTGCCGGAATAAGCCCTGGATGTCCGACGCTTCATGGCAGCGGATTGTTGAAAGAAAGGAGCTGAAAGTTCGTTTGGCTGCAGCATCAGACGACAATCGAAGCAGCATCGAACTCCTTTACCGTCAGAAAGCTCGAGAAGTGCAGCGTAGTGTGCGACGCGATAAAAGAGTTTATGCCAATTCTCTTTTAGCGTCAGCAGAAGAAGCCGCTAGAAGTAACAACTTAAACGCCGTATACGGTGTCATCAAGGAGTTTACAAGTGGTCGTAACTCCTGCCAACATCCGGTGAAAGATAGTGATGGAAAGCTACTTATCTTGGAAGAAGATCAAATGAGGCGGTGGAAAGAACACTTCGCCGCGGTCTTGAACCGTGTAACCTCTGGTGAAGTTCCCCCTCATATAGATAATTTAGCTAACCATCAAAATGTGCGTATACGGTCCACTGCCCCGACTAAAGAGGAAATAGTCACTGCAATTATTGCACTAAAACGAGGAAAGGCCGCCGGACTTGACGGCATCCCTGCCGAACTTTATCAAGCAGCGCCAAGCGTAACTGCCGATTTGCTGCACCCACTTGTTGATAAAGCGTGGAATACAGAGACCTTTCCCACTGAGTGGAAGGAAGGTTTGATCATCAAACTTCCAAAGAAGGGTAGCCTCACAGACTGTAATAATTGGAGAGGCATTTGTGTGCTTCCTGCCGTTGCCAAGATAATAGCTAAAATCGTCCTGGAAAGACTAAAGGCCCACTTAGAAAGCACAATTGATGAAGAGCAGGCTGGCTTTCGATCCGGATTCTCCTGTGTCGATCACATTAACACCTTGCGAATCATCATCGAGCAATGCGCTGAATACGATTCTCCGCTTCACTTGCTTTTCATCGATTTCGAAAAGGCTTTCGATAGTGTGAACCGGGATTCTATATGGGCGGCCTTGCGCAGGAGAGGCATCCCTGAGAAGCTTGTAGCTATTATTAAGGCAACCTATGACGGTGCGAAATGTCGCGTTCTGCATAAAGGTAAGGTGTCGGGGGACTTTGAGATTCGCAGTGGAGTTCGGCAGGGGTGCATCCTCTCACCGATCCTATTCCTCATTGTGATCGGCGATGTGTTGCATGCAGCCCTATCCGGACTCGACAGAGGAATTCAATGAACTTTGACATCTTATCTACAACATCTTGACTACGCTGACGACACATGCCTACTCTCCCACAAAATCATGGATCTGTCCGCAATGGCGTTAGATCTCGAGAGGGAGGCAAGCAAGGTTGGGCTAAAGATTAATACCAACAAGACCAAGGTTCTTAGCCCGCCGTTGCGAAAAAGAAATCCGACACCTATTGCCATCAATATTAATGGGCAGCCTGTGGAGAAGGTGGACAACTTCGTCTACCTGGGTAGCATTGTTGCCGAAAATGGTGGTACGGAGCAGGACATCGCTCGTCGTATCAACCAGGCTAAACGCGCATACGGCATGCTGTCCAAAATCTGGCAAGGCAGTTATCTCAGCATCAAGACCATGCTGGGCCTGTTTCGCTCCCTGGTACTATCAGTGCTTTTGTATGGGAGCAGTACATGGAAAGTTTCCGTAGGAGTTACCAGAAAGCTGCAAGTTTTCGTCAACTCATGTCTTCGTCGAATTTTAAGAATTTTCTGGCCCGAAACAATATCAAACGAAGAGCTAAGTCGGCGTACGGGTCAGATGCCAATCGACGAATTGATACGCAGGCGAAAATGGCAGTGGATAGGTCACACATTGCGGAAGAGTGATAACTGCATTGCTTTGCATGCCATGAAATGGAACCCCATTTCCAACCAAGGCCGACCAAGAGGGGGTCCTCGAATCACATGGCGTCGATCTGTGGCAAAGGAGTGTCAGGTACTGGGTAAGTCTTTTGGGGAGTTGCGCCCCATTGCCCAGAACAGAGTACGATGGCGCGCAGGAGTAGTTGACGCGCTATGCCCCGCTAGGGGTTAAGGCAAAGTAGTAGTATCTCAGTTCCGTGTGACTCCTCAGCGATTCTGACAAGAGAGAAAATGTTCTGGACTTACTGTAGTTTTGAGTCGTTTAAATTTGCTGGTCCTGACGGTATCATTCTAGCGGATATACAGTATCTATCGCTATTTACCCCTGGATCATAACTACGAGTATTTTCAGGGCTTGCTTAGATTGAATTTATATTCCTAAAAAATGGTCAGAGGTCAAAGTGGTTTTTGGCCCATACCATGTACCTATTCATATGATGGACGGGTATGAAATCATCCATGCTGTGCGTTGGTCCGTTGTCCTTGATTGACAGAACGGTGGCAGCGAATTCAGTCATCGACTAGAGGACTCGACTAACGGTGTATTCTGTTGCTTTCAAACCAGAGTTGTTCGCCTAAGTCTTTTCAAAAATATCTCTTCCAAGCTTTTCCGTGGTCCAATTACAACCAAATTTTACACGTAGCTTCATTGGGTTATTTTAAATAACACACGGTGATATTTTGGCCCAAGTGCATGTGTGCATTAGGATAAAAGGACCTTATTGACATTAAAGTGATATATAAACAAAATGGGTATCATAATGAAACGGTTTGTTGAGGCGAATACGCTAGACTAGTGTTGAATTCATTTTGAACTCTTTGGTAGGGGAAAATGACATTCTGGTGAATAAGCGTTGATGGCATTTTGAGTCGTTCGACGATGAAAAAGGATATTTTTGGCAATGAAATGATATATAGGCAAGATGGGTATTATATGACTGGATGTGTTGAAGCGAATGTACTAAACTACTACTGAAGTTATTTCGAGTCCTTTGATGGGGGGAAAAGGACATGTATCTGTAGCTCAATAGACAATGCATCTGGTGCCCAATACATGCTATATCTGTTGGTCTGTAGATACGGTATCTGTCTCTCAGAAGATGCTGTATCTGTTGCTCAGTAGCCACTGTATATGTGGTTCAATAAATAGTGTACCTTTGGTTTAATAGTTACTGTATCTGTTACTCAGTAGATGTTGGGTATTTTAGCCAATAGATAGGTTAGGTAGCAGGGTTGCTGAAACATCACACTTAGACCAGAAACATTCTCTCTCTCTCTCTCTCTCTCTCTCTCTCTCTCAATTGCCCTAACCCCTTATGGGGCATAGTGCGTCAACTATTCCATGTGGTCCAGTTGACGTTTCGTTGGCATAAACTGGTTTCGGAGAATGCAGTTGCCAGCATGCACCTCCTGCACATCCATGGCCATGAACGTCGTCGTGGGCGGGATTCGAACCCGATACCCTAGAAGAACCAAAACAACATATTAGGACCAGCCGGAACCAGTGACGAATCAAAGGAGTGTTGTCCCACCTCCAGCTCTACCAGCTCCCCAAGATGGTTATAATAGCATTTACCAAGAGTTGATCTCCTCATCTGTTCAAAAGCTTGGCATTCGTAGAGCAGATGAGTAATACTTTCCTCCTCCCCACAGCTTCTACAGTAATCAAAAAAAGGAAACCAATCCCTCCTAGCATGTTCGCTGATAAGGCAGTGGGCAGTAACGAAGCCGACCAACAAGCTGATCTGGTACTTACTCAGCGACAATAGTTTAGCAGTTTAGCAAATACTCCAGCACCCACTTCTTCGGCAGTCTTTGACCCGTCCGTGTATATTTTCAGCGAGTGCAGTAGAGTCGTACGACCGCCTCTCTCCCCCAACCATCACTTTGGTGAGGCGTAATCAATTGACTCAAGAATCTCTTCGTCGTTCAAGATTGATAAGTGACAGGTTCCCGAGGTTGTCCACCGGCAGGCCTCTTTTATTGTAATGGTTGAGTTCACCGCCATGAGCTTCCCTTGCATATCCAACGGCAAAAGGTTGGCATCATATCCAAAGCAGCGGATGGGGTGAATCGTAGAGCTCCGCTGATCGCCAGGCAGGCCATTCTCCCTACCTTTGCTAACAATTTCAGATTAGATGCCTTCTGTAGGGCATTCCACCAGACATATAGCATACAGCAGTATCGGATAAAGCACTGCCACATTACGCCAGTGCAGTACTTCGGGCTTCGAACCCCAGGTTTTACCAGTAAAGGACAGTCGTAGCTTTATCCGTGCGCTTCTGGATGTTCAGTCTCCAATTTAGCTGACTATCTAGTATGAGACCAAGGAAGTTAGCGCTCTCCAAGAACGCAAAACTCACAATCTCCAAGATAGGAGGCAACACTGGTAGAATACTGCATTTCCCAGTGAATAGGACTAAATTTATGTAACTGTGGTTAACACCTAGGCCACATCTATTAATCTAGTTGGTCAACAAAGAAAGCGCATGCTGCGTACTTTGTGGGAAGTTACCAGAGTCGAAACTCAGTCGAAAGTCGATCGCCGTAGAGTATCCGTTTGGAAGGGGAACCGGAAAGTAGTACAGTCGTTATTGTTATCCGCCGGTAACGAATAGTTAGAGCTAGTTTGACGTTAGCTGTTAGTTACGCGTGTGTAGTTCGGTTATTTAATAAAGTGCGTGTGTTTTTCAATCGAAGTGTTTCATTATTCAGAATAAGAATGTCTAACGAACCCGGCTTCGGTCAGGAAACATTACAATCTAAAATGGAATTGTCACCAACAACACCATTAGCGAAGACCACCTAGTCCCAATTTTTTAGGCCAGTTCTGCATCGCAAGTGGAGCTAAAAGTTAGTACCAAAACTATTGGGTAGTTGAATAAGTTTCCGCCCTTTCCTGAAAGGTTTCGCTAGAGCATTATGATCGTGTCTGACAGACAAGTCATACATGTATTTTGAAGGTGTATTAGTAAGCACTGAAACGGAGCTGACATTCATTCTCAGTTAAACAAACATTTTATATCTCGTGTCAAAGATGTCAAATTTCTATCCGACAAAACAGCATTTGCGGGAAGTTCAGCTGCACTACTTCCTAATGGACAAAAGCGCTGCTGAGACACATCGTTTCCTTGTAAATGTTTATGGTGACAATGCCCCGTCAAGTACTTCGACAAAAGAATGGTTTCGGTGATTTAAAAATGGCGATTTTGATGTAAGTGACAAAGCACGCGAGGGAGCCCCTAAAAAATTCGAAGATTTTAAACTGAGAGAATTACTCGATGAAGATTCGTGCCAAACGCTTGAGGAGTTGTCAGAAACATTAAATGTTGGTAAATCAACAGTTAGTAAACGCTTACATGCAATGGGAATGGTGCAGAAACTAGGAAATTGGTTGCCACATCAACTGAAGGAGAGAGACATGGAGAGGCGTTTGGTTACATGTGAGATACTGCTTGGCCAGTACCGAAAAAATAGTTTGCTGCATCGAATTGTTACTGGGGATGAAAAATGGATATACTAAGACAATCCAACCACGTAAGTCATGGAGTATGCCAGGTGAACCTGGTCCATCGGTGCCAAGACGAAATATCCACAGTTCGAATATTTTGTTGTGCATTTGGTGGGATCATAAAGGAGTCGTGTATCATGAGCTCCTGAAACCGTTCGAAACCATCACTGGGGATCGTTATCGACTGCAGCTTATACATTGCCCCTTCGGATTTTCACTTGTTTCGGTCCATGCAGACAGACCTTTCTGGAGAAAGGTTCTCTTCTTTCGAAAACATCGAAAATTCGCTCGAAAATTGGATCGGGTCAAAAGATCAAGAATTTTTTTTTTATAGAGGAATCCATTTATTGCCTGAAAGATGGAGTAAAGTTATCGCCTCAAATGGAGCATACTTTAAATAAAATCATTTTATAAGTAATTGGCTGCGTTCCTGCAAGCGGATCAGAGTTTGACATTTCTCAAATTCTCCTCCATTTGCTTTCCCCTCCGGTAAATTTAGTACAGACAACTGACACTTTTGGATCTGACAATTTCCCCTCTGGATCTGAATATTTTTCCAGTCAATTTCTAAAATCAGCAATTTTGACAGTTCTCAGATGTCACCGGCGCCTCTGTCACCAAAGCAACATAGCCAGTCATCCGTTAGCCAGCGTGCAGGGCGTGTTGCGAAGTGTTTATTGGTAGTTTGCTGCGCCTTTAGCCTACAAACCTGCTCCTTGAATAGGAAGTCGTCGTATCCGGGAACTGTTTGTTCGAAATAATTTGCATTTCTGGGTCGGTTTTCGCGCTCAATCCCGTCCAACAAACTCCAATCGTTTGTCATGTTGTTATCCATGACAACGCGCACTATATTTAGTATGCTTTGCACACTATTTACAATTTGGATATCACCGAAATCATCCAATAATTCCGCAATAATTAAATTTTCCATTTTGAAACTAAAAACTTGACAGATCTTTTTTGACAAGACGGCCGTGTATGCCGTCTGTGGAAATATTTCTCAGATCCAAAAATTGACAGTTGTCTGTACTAAATTTACGGGAGGGGGAAGCACATAGAGGAGAAAACAGAAAAGTCAGATCCATATCAGAAGGCTTCCAGGACCGCGCCCATTGTTTAAATAAATATCAAATTTGAAAAAAAAGGGCGGAAACACTGCCATCTTTACTCTCAGGCCGGAGTGTCAGCTGATTGTCAAAGCCCCAACGACATGACAAGCAGTCAACCTAGTGTGAACTCGCGCGGTCGCCAGGTAAAATTTCGCGATATTTGTGCGTAAAGGTGAGTTTAGTGTCGGGATTTTAAGTGAAAATAAAAGAAGTGGCTATCAGCGCCGTGCGAAAGTGAAAAAAACGTGAAGTGCCGGGAAATATCGAGTAAAATGGTGTATTGAAAAGTGCGAGGTTAGAAAAGTGCGACACGGGAAATTTCGGATTTTTCGTTAATTTTCCGCCAATTTGGCTAGTGTGAATGGTGCAGCACTACCATGGGACGAATCCTTGGGCCGGTGAGTTCAGCGGAAACTCCCGGAAGTGCTCCAAAAAGTGAATTCAAAGTGGTTGTCAAATGACAACATTACAGGTGTTTTCCGGCCTTTTCATCAGAATTCATAGGGTAAGTATACAGTTTTTGTTGTGCTAAAATTTTAGTGGATCGATGCGCCCCAAAATGCGGATTTTGACGACGATGTTGACGAACCGGACGAAAGTTTCACCGCCAGGCATCTAGTCCTGTCAGCTGCAGTGAAACTTTCGTCTGGCTCGTCAACAACGCGTGCAAGACCCGTATTTTGGGGCGCATCAATCCACTAAAATTTTAGCACAACAAAAAACGTATACTTACCCTATGAATTCCGATGAAAAGGCCGGAAATCACCTGTAATGTTGTCATTTGACAACCACTTTGAATTCACTTTTTGGAGGACTTCCGGGAGTTTCCGCTGAACTCACCGGCCTAAGGTTTCGTCCCATGGTAGTGTTGCACCATTCACACTAGCCAAATTGGTGGAAAATTAACGAAAAATGCGAAATTTCCCGTGTCGCACTTTCCTAACCTCGCACTTTTCAATACACCATTTTACTCGATATTTCCCGGCACTTCACGTTTTTTTCACTTTCGCACGGCGCTGATAGCCACTTCTTTTATTTTCACTTAAAATCCCGACACTAAACTCACCTTTACGCACAAATATCGCGAAATTTTACCTGGCGACCGCGCGAGTTCACACTAGGTTGACTGCTTGTCATGTCGTTGGGGCTTTGACAATCAGCTGACACTCCGGCCTGAGAGTAAAGATGGCAGTGTTTCCGCCCTTTTTTTTTCAAATTTGATATTTATTTAAACAATGGGCACTTTCATAACCACACTCATGTCTCGCGCACTTTCCAGCAGTTCATTTTGGTCGGAAGTTCGCGGCATCTTGCGTTTTTTTTTCTGTTTAAAATATCAGTGACAAGCACTACTTTCAATTGCACTTAAAATCGCGACACTAAAATCACTTTTACGCACGAAAATCGCCAGATTTCAAGAGGTCGACTGCACGCGTTCTTCACTTTGTTTACATTTGGTTCACTGCTTATCATGACGTCATTGCTTTGACACTCCGGCCTGAGAGTAAAGATGGCGGTGGCGGAAACTTACTCAACAACCCAATAATTAAACCGATATGTTTACATCGTCGTGAGTTAGATCGATTTAGTTAAACCTCGAAGATAGTCCCGCGATATAAACATAGTGAATGAGAAAAATTGTAAGTAACCTATTGGCGGAAGACGATACGGTATTTCGTGCTGCCGTAGTCGCTGCTTTCAATGTGGCTGCCGAAGCAGATTAGCCAAGACATAGCCGATGCCACTGCAATTGCTTCTGCCGACAATGAAATTCCTGCATTACCCAAGACACATTTGATGCCGGTGCTGCTGCCGCTGTTGCTGTCACTGCTGCTATGCTTCTGCCGGCAATGAAATCCCCGAATAAGTGCACCCACAGACTGTCGAACTCCAACTCTAACACGAACATGGCACAAAGTGCACCGATTTTCTTCACATTTTTGTGAAGTGTGTGTTTGTGTCTTGAGACATTCAGAGGAGATTTATACCAAGCTCATGCCAGAGTTCATTTTCTATTGTCTGTGGCCGAGCTAAGGCTGCAACAACCTGAAGTTTGCGCGTTTAAATAAGGTGAATCCGGAATATAATAGTTGGGGAATTCCAATCTGTCCAGCTCCTACACTGTCCTACAAAAGAAAAATCCCGTTTCGAAAAGCGGTTAGTGTAAATATTTGCTAGGACCGCGCATTTTTTCTTTAAATCCAGCTACCTAAGACACTCACCTGGCTTTCAGCGACATCTAGTGTTCGGTATGTAGGAACATTATACCAGAATTGCAAGAAAAATTGATGTTCAAAACATCTGTCATTTGATTAAATTCATTTCAGATTTGCGCAAAATCTTTGAAAATATCAGGACTTCACCTGAGAACGCCTTATGACTCTCTAACGAAATCGTCGCGGTCAATGAACCCGCAGCCCTGCCAACTTGACACCCCTAAACAATGCCAACCCCATCCTAAAGACACCCCATACATTAGAAATCCGCACAACCACCACTACAAAATCGTCCCGTGCCGGCGTATATTGTCCTTTCGCCACAGGATTACGGTGGATTTAACCTCTAAACTGCCCTTCGTCGAGCGTTCGCTAGAGTTTCGCGTCTCCCGACCAATTTCAGTGAAAGTGCAACGCCACCGGCCCAAATCCGTACCCGACGGTTCCGTGCAACGTCCGATCGCATCGCCTTACCGCAGGCATTTGGATTACTTTCGCCCCGCAGTACAACAACAGCCTCAAAATTAACTACTCAAAGTACCACAACGCTATGTCGCTATCGGCGATAGCGAAGGTAATTGAATATCCTTTTGCAGCTGTCTGCGCCTTTTTTTGTGGAGATCTTAGTTGTTTCAGGATGTGATTTAATGTTGGGGGGTTTCCTGGCCGGGCCAGCGACAGGATTCCCGAAAATTCCGGGCCTGCGACAGGATTCCTGGAAATTCCGGGCCTCAAACGACTTGGTAGCGGAAGAGTGAGTGACACACACACACACACAACGGTCCATGGCAGGCTCTGTCGCGGGTGGTGAATGACACTCGTCGGGCGCAGGTCCCGCAAGAAATGACCAGCCTCAACGTGAAGTGGACTACCGGCTTTCTACTTCGGGAACAGGTCACGGGGTAATGACTTGTACGTTGGCGTCCTGTCATAAGCTCGTACATAGGCGGAAAATGTACAGAGTATTTATATTAGCTTCATATATTTTTAAGGCTCCTAATGCACAATGCGGGGAATAGAGTCTGAAAAGGTGACCTTACCTTGCAAAAGGTTCAGTAGTTCTAATTTTTTGATATGTTATACAGATCAGTCCCGTAGCTCAGAATCCAAGTTTTTGACCTCCCACCTCTTGTTCATTGCCTGTGGCACCCCAAACCAAGGAATTTTGGGGCATTTTCCAGTTTATTGTATATATCTTTTTAATTGTGCATCTTAGAGAAAAACCATTTTTTTGGAAAATTATAGAGTATTGAATTTTCCATAACTTTCGGGTACAAAGTTTTTCCGTAGAACTATCATCTTAAGAGCTGTCAAAGTTGCACATTTTTCCTTAAAATGAATTATGCGGTTATTATACCGGTCATTTAATTTGAGTCGAGTAGAAATTTGCTGGCAATACAATCCGCAGGGATTAGCCACCGGTCCATGATAAGAGCCCCACCTGTGGACTTCTGTAATATAGCGGTGACATCAGGAATCAAGGCTTATCTGGATCATATTTAGTATAAAGAAGAATAAGTAGAAATTTGCTTCGAATTAAGGTCAAAACGCACAGTTCCCGTACCAGGGCAGCGCCGTAGCCGCCCGTATATCGGGTCCATGACCGGACAGCGGACATTGCAAGCGAAACTATATGCCACCCGTACCCGGATCCAACCGTGTATGTTCCCCGTGTGTCGGTTTCGCGACGGTTCGTCGCAAGTGACTGCGGCACTTGTGTATGACTTTAAGGCGGAATTCCACCGAGGCAACAGTGACCGACAAGAGGCATGCTACATGTTGCCTAGTGTCGCCTGTTTCCAGTTTTTTTCACACATTTTCACAATGTCGCATGCTACAAGCCGCACCGATCCGCTTGCTATTGGATAGCGGCGACACTGTACGACACGTAGCATGCGGCAATGCTGCCTCAGTGGAATTCCGCCTTTACGGTTACTTTTGGGAAGTGCAAACGTGTGTCTTTTTGTTCAACATTGTACACTTTCTTCGCCGTATGATGGCTACACAACGACCCACCCGGCGGCGGCTGGTCCGTGTTCAGTGATGTGTGTTTCCAATTTCTTTCCGTGCCGCACAGTGAGCGAGAAAAACTAAACCAAACTAAACGGGCTTGTTCCGCCCTGTGATGTCTCTCAATTGCCCTAACCCCTTGTGGGGCATAGTGCATCAACAGTTCCATGGGGCCCAGTTGACGTTTCGACGGCATAAACTGGTTTCGGAGAATGCAGTTGCCAGCATGCACCTCCTTGTTGTCCATGTGGGTAAGTGTGAACCAGCACACTGTTTTATATTGTACAATTCGCCTACCGTATATCGCCAGTATAGTGTCACCATACACTGTCGAACTCGAGCACGAACCTGGTACAAATGTCCTCTGACACACACACATACACTTCACATAGGTGTGAAGAAAACCGGTCCACTTGTACTAGGTTCGTGTTCGAGTTCGACAGTGTATGGTGACACTTAGACCTTTACACGTGTGCGTTGGTGTAAATTACTCGTACTTTTCTCTAATTATTTGTCCATTGTAGAACATAAATGGCGTCATTATCATATTCTCCGTGCTTTTTATGCAATGGTAGTGAGAGTGCTGATGTTGCTGTTGTGAAAGAAAGAGGCATTAAAACACTACTTGAAGCCACTATAAAAGGAAGGACACACTCAATCAAAACAATGTAAATGTAAAGTAAGCGGTTGAAGATGCTGATATGCTTATTGTAAAATCTGCAATAAGCGTTGCTACAGAGTATGATGCTGTGGAGATCATCGGGGAGAACGTTGATTTGCTTGTTCTCATGACTTCTTTGGCTCAAGATCTCCCAATTTGCGAAAACCTTGAAGAGGTGATTTTACTGACAATTTTGTTTTCCACAGCGTCCTACAAGTACTCAGCATCTCACAATCTGCTTGGTCTTGACGTTTTGAGTGGGTACGACACCACGTCCTCCCTGTTTATAACCAAGCAACACTTCATGAATTCGCAAATATCTTCAGAAATTCCAACGCCATTTCTGGTGGTTATTTCTGAGGCAGGAGCGCGTATATTTCTTGCTCTAGATAGCGGTGACACAACAAAAACATTAGATGCTTTGCGATATCAGCTATTCTCGAAGTCTACTAAGGTAACAAGTTGAATCTTTCAAAGTTGCCACCGACACAGGATGCAGCTATGTACCACATCTTCCGTACTTATCATCAAGTTCAGATATGGCTGGGCCAAATTAGAAACCGGACTGGGGATGGAGAAGGGACAGCCAAGGCCTTGCTCCTTTTAAAACCACCAGAGATCCAGCTTCTCAATCAATCCTGGTCTAAATTTTCTGTAAATGCAAAAAAAGCTGCACTAAGGCCGGTAGTTGTAGAAAGAGCGCCCTTAATAAATAGAAAGTTAAATTAATAACTGGCGCAACAGTCCAATCTGAACCATGGCCTCGAGATGAATTAGCATTATCTCACTTTCTCACCTCTTGTGCAAAGGTGTGTGATCAGAAACACACTGAACCGAGTTTTTTACCCCATAAATAGGTACTCATTTAAAAGCTGAGTGGGCTCATAAACCGACATGTAAATCCCCTTTTCTATCGAAAATTACTGCATTCAGTAGGAATTGAACCGGGACCCAATGCGTTTAAGGCGAACAGCTAACCGTTGCACGATCCGGACTACTCGGTCTAAAGTGCTACGTAATTTGTAAAACATAATAATGAATGATTAAGAATATAAGAAGACGATCCGACTGAACTGTTTATTAAAGAAGTCAACGAGGAACTAGCTGAGTCTCCAAGACCACACAAAAGTAAACGTACAAAAATATAAATTTTCTAAATTATTGCTTTATTGACACTATCTCTCTCTGGATCCTGTTAACCCCTTGTGGGGCATAGGGCATTAACCACGCCGACTTTCCACCTCGTCCTATTCGCCGCCATCGCCTTCAACTGACTCCACAATTTCCCTATTGAATCACGCTTGACCTCAACTGATCTTCTCCAGGTGTTTCTAGGTTGTCCAACGCGGCGACTTGCATCGGTTCCCTGTGGGTTCCAATCAAGGGCCTGTTGAGCAATGTTGTTCGGCCCTTTTCGGAGAGTGTGGCCTATCCATTGCCACTTTCGTCTTTTTGTGGAGGTGTCTGTCCTGTCCTGACCAGTAATAGTAAGGAGGTCGTCGTTAGAAATGACCTCCGGCCACCGTATATGTAGGATGCGCCGTAGACACTGGTTCATAAAAGTTTGCAATTTAGTTGTTATTGCCTTGGTCACCTTCCAAGTTGAACAGTTGAAACGCACTGATTTTACATTGGTTTCGAAGATCCGGAGTTCGGTACGTCTGGAGATGTTGTTTTGCCGGAAATGAGTTAAACTGAAAAAAGCTACCCGAGCCTTATTGATGCGAGACAGTACATCAGCATCCGCTCCACCATCTGCTGTAACTACGCTTCCGAGGTAGCAAAAATTGTCCACTTTTTCCATCGTCTGCCCCGAAACACAAATTTCGCTATGTCTTCCTGGATCTAAGATCAAGTACATACTTAGTTTTGGCAGCATTGATTGATTAAGCCCCGCATTGCCACTTTCGCGGGGCAGAACATCCGTCATTTGAACTAGATGATCCGATCTATTTGAAAGAAGACAAATATCGTCGGCGTAATCCAGGTGTTGAAGGTATTCAAACAGCTTCCATCTGATACCTTTGCTCTGGTGTTCATGAAGCGAGCTGCAGAGTACGTCGTTAATGGCAACCAAAAACAATATAGGTGACAAAATGCAGCCTTGTCTCACTCCGCTGTGTACCTCGAAGGGATCTGAAAGCTTACCCTTGCGTAAGACGTGACCATGGGTTCCGCTGTAGGACTCCTTGATGATGGATATAATTTGATCTGGTATACCTCTCCTACGTAAAGCCCTCCAGATGTATTCCCGGTCAGCGCTGTCAAACGCCTTCTCGAAATGAGAATGAGATGAGATGTAATGGGGATCTCCACACTGCGGATTGTTCAATAATAATTCGGAGGGTGTTGATGTTGTCGCTACATGAAAAGCCCTCGCAAAAACTAGCCTGTTTATCGTTCAGTGTGCAGTCTACTGTATGCTTGATTCGGCTTAAGATAATTTTAGCCACCAGTTTGGAGGCAAATTCCACGCCAGTTATTACAATTCTTCTGGTTACCTTTCATCGGGATCTTAATAATGACGCCCTTTTTCCATTCTTTAGGGAGAGTCTCGGTTTCCCAACACTCTTTGATAAGGGGGAGAAGAATATCCACAGTAGCGTTGATATCCGCCTTAAAGAGTTCCACCGGAATTCCATGCATCCCCGGGGCTTTACCCGCTTCCATCGATTTAATAGCCACAGTTAATTCCTGTTTAGATGGTGGGCTGGCATCAACTCTGGCTGTTTGCTGAATATTTTCTACTTCTAGTGGAGATGAGTTCAAATGTCCAAAGGTGTTGTTGAGGACCTCAATGAAGTGCTCTCTCCACCGTCGCAGTTGGTCTTCATCAGTGACCAGTAGGGACCCGTATTTATCTTTCACGGGATGTTCAGTTGCAAAAGATTTGCCAGTTAATGGCTTGGTAAGTTTCTAAGGGGTTCCACTATCATCACGGTAAGCCGCTTCCTTTGCCTTCTCCGCTAATGTATTGATGTTGCGTTTGTCCCGTCTTATGCTTCTTTGCACGCCTTTCTGACGAGAACGGTATTCAACTCTAAGTTGATCTTTGACTGCGTCCTCGGTGGCTGAGGTAATTTGTTCTTTAATTCTCTTGCGTGTCAAAATGAGAGACCATGTAGAGTCACTAATGAATGGTCTTCTACCGCGCTCCAGTCTACCCGCAAAAGTTTCACCGCACGAAATAAATGAGTCCCTAGCGAAGTTCCATCTATCATCAATTGTAGGAGTCTCATAAGGTGGTGGTGCATTAGCTCTTTCGCACAAGGCGGTGGAATAAGCACGTCTTATAGATGGATCTTCAAGCTTTTGCACATTAAAACGTGGCGAGATTCTTGCATTTTGAGGGCGATGGATCGCTGCCGTTCATAAGCGCACTTTTGTGACAACAGGTTGGTGATCGCTGCCAATATCAGCACCCCACTTCGACCTGACGTCTAAGAGACAGTTCCTCCATGTCTTGGAAATGGCTATATGGTCAATCTGGTTCTCTGTTCTGCCATCCGGAGAAACCCTTGTTGTTAAATGGCATCGTTTGTGCTTAAACAAGGTTCCGCCGATGACGAGTTGACGAGAGTTGCAAAACTCCACTCCACGAGTGACACACACTGGAACCATATACAGTCCTGCCAAAACGGTGCCTTACGCACAGTGACAGGCTGTCACTTGATGTCATCTCAGGATCAGCTCCACCAAGAGACCAACACGCTGCTTATTAGAAGCCACAACACCCTCCTCGCAAAGCAACATTTTCTGCTACAGAAATGACCACCCGAACCACAAACTCGTGCATGTCCAGAGATTTAAAAGGGAGCCATTCGACGAAGCCTAGATCGACTAGAACCACGATTGCACAGCTTCGATCAGGGTGGTGCTCCCGTCTAAACTCGTACTTGTCTCGCGTTGAAAACGACATTCCAAACATATGTCCAGTTTGTGACGCTACACCTCATGATATTGATAACATCTTTAAACCCTCAGCAGCTCCCACCTCGTTAACACCCAGAGCTCCATGGGAGGCTCCTATCTATGCTGCTATCTTTCTAGGCCTCGATACCGTGGGAGAAAAAGCCCCTGCTGACATGTAACTTACACATGCACATGTATCTTACCTTAAGGCGTTGCTACTACAACAACGGTCAATCAATCAATCAAATAATCGTTTTAATTCGCCTGAGGGGCCGCCGAGAGAAGGCAGTAGCCAACATCCCAGGTAAAGCGCTCACCGCAAATCCCTCAAATTGTGGTTGCAGTCCCCTATGCTCCAGTTTCATTATTGTTGGGATCGGTTCCTATGGCAGCTATATGACGTAGTGGTGCTATTCCGTTGGTTCAGACATATTTTTAGCGTGCAACAGAAAGAAGGCTTTGTACAAAATTTCAGCTCGATAGCTTTAAAACTGAGGGACTAGTTTGCATAGAACCGGACAGACGAACAAAGCTTAATCGACTCGTCTCAACATACTGACCAAGAATATACATATATAGTTTATATAGTCGGAGATGCTTCCTTCTGTGCGTTGCAAACTTCATGACAAAGTTAATATATCCTATCACATCCGTGAAGGGTATAACAACAACGTTACAACAAAGTTTACCATAAATACTTATAAAAAGAAACGTACATATTCATTAACTACTTATGTATGAATTTTACACACGTATGTATACTTGTTATCATGCTTGTTTATATAGATAACTTAAACGTCTTTTCCATTCGCGCTGATATTATTTCTCTCAATATGCAAATCAGCCGGCTCGTCCGGTTTTCTGGTTGGAAACAAGTCAAATCTATTTTCATAGTTAATACCATAATTTCAGGGTAGAATTAATGATTTTAATCATTCTCGTTCGGAATCTGCGACGCGTTGTTATCTAATTTGTTTTTAATCCGAACAATATTATTTCCAAAATAATGTCCTCTACTTCTTCTGATTCCAAGCCCGTCTTGTACTCCTATTGGAGGAGTTCATGTTCCTGGCGGGTTCGTATAGCGCTCAATCTGAAAGAGATACCGTACGATATAAAACCGATAAGTCTTATCAAGTCGGGCGGCGAGCAACATTGTAACGAATATCGCGATGTTAACCCTATGGAGCAAGTTCCGGCATTACAAATTGGTGAGTTTGTATGTTTTTTGGAATGACAATATATTTACCAAATTGTTCCGTTTTCAGATGGCCATACTCTCATCGAATCCATAGCAATTATGCACTATTTGGAAGAGACACGTCCGCAACGACCACTATTACCTCAAGACGTTCATAAGCGGGCTAAGGTGCGTGAACTGTGCGAAATTATTGCTTCCGGCATTCAACCGTTGCAGAATTTGATTGTCCTGATTCATGTGGGCGAGGAGAAGAAGAAGGAATGGGCTCAACATTGGATCACACGTGGTTTTCGTGCTATCGAAAAGGTTCTATCCACATCGGCCGGTAAATTTTGTGTTGGCGATGAAATTTCAATGGCCGACTGTTGTCTAGTGCCGCAAGTTTTCAATGCAAGACGGTAAGAATTTTGAACAACACATTACCTTTATGCAGGACGGGACATTTCACGCCGTCATAATAGTCACCAGCTTCTCAGGGATGCCTCTCTCAGTTTACACTATCGAAACCTTCTCGAAATCGATGAAAAGCAAATGAATCGAAAAATCGTACTTGGCGCACTGCTCAATGATGATTCGCAAGGTGTTAATGGGATCGACACAGGGGAATTCGGATCGAAAGCCGACCTGCTCTTCATAAATTGTGCTTTCTATGTGAGTCTTTAGTCTTTCCAGGACAATTTTAGCTATTATCTTGGCAACAACAGGAAGCTTACAATTATTACAGTCTGTAAGGCTACCTTTCTTCGAAAGTTCGATGATCAAACCTTCCTTCCACTCAGTGGGAAAGGTCTCTGTATTCCACGCTTTATCAACAAGTGGGTGCAGCAAATCGGCAGTTACGCTTGGTACTGCTTGATAAAGTTCGAGAGGGATACCGTCGAGTCCGGTGGACATCGCCCAACAAAGAATCCATTGCACTTTTGCTTGACACGCACTTTCCGGGCAGCACAGCGGCTAGCTCTGCTGGGACCTTACACACTTGCCAACCGACAGCATGTGGTGTTGCGTCCATTCTGTCGAAAGAAAAGATCGGCAGTTTCGAACGGTTTAAATCCGCTGGACCCGACCCTATTATTCCTGCGGACAGAAATCATTAGATATTGTTTATCCTTGGGTGGAGATTATCTCAACCGCATGTCTCACACTGGGCTGTGTTCCACGCATCTGGACGGAAGTTGTAGTTGTTTTCATCCCGAAAGCTGGGCGTAGCTTCCCCGCGCGCGCTAATGACCTTCGTCCTATCAGCCTTTCTTCAACCTTGCTGAAATTATTGGAGCGGTTGATAGATGTCCATCTTTGGAATACTATTCCGCCTCAGTTTCTAATTTTATCGCAATATGCCTACTGGAAAGGAAGATCAGTGGACACTGTTATTTACTCTATAGTTAGTTGCATTGAGAAATCCCTTGAATACAAGGAATACACCATGGTTGCGTCTTTAGACGTCGAGGGAGCGTTCAATAACGTTAAACCTAGTGCAATCATCGAAGCGCTCTTGAAACTGTATGTTGATGACTCGCTCTGCAAACTCATTAGTTTGTTGTTAACATCTAGGATTATACGTACCACTATGGGTACATCATCCGTCAGTAAATATGTCTGCAGGGGTGGCATACTGTCCCCTCTTCTTTGGAACCTGGCGGTCAATGGGCTGCTTCCGAGATAAGAAGAGCTTGGATTCAGTGTGACATGTTACGCAGACGATGTTGTCATTGCTGTTTCCGGAAGATTCCCGGGAGTTCTTAGTGAGTTGATGCAGAATTCTCTATGCATTCTCACCGAATGGGCAGGCCACTGTGGTCTTGGCGTCAGCCCTCACAAGACCGAACTTGTGCTCTTCACCAGAAGACACGAGCTACCTCCTGTTGAGTCTCCATCAATGGATGGTAAGAAACTGGCCTTCAGTGATTGAGCTAAGTTCCTCGGTCTTGTCTTTGACAGGAAGTTGACGTGAAAGCCCAACATCTTTGAGCGGGTGAATAAAGCCACTACTGCGCTCTACTCGAGTAGGAAAGTGATTGGCAAGAACTGGGGTTTGCAACCGAAAGTAGTGTACTGGCTGCGTGCGGTCAGTTCTACTGCACCGCTTCTGTGTGTGGTGGACGACACTAAGAGTGGCGTCCTATTGTCACCTGTTAAGTAAAGTGCAAAGACTAGTAGCGATTGCCACGGCGGGGGCCTGCGGCAGCCGGTTCTTTGTACCGGAACGACCCGTTTTTCGATGGCCAAGAGCTGCCAAACCTCCTCGATGTAAGAAGAATTGCAGTATTCGAAGTATCGCTATCACAACAACAACAACGGGGGCCTTTAGAACAACTCCGTCAGCCAGCTTGGACATGCTGCTAAATTTGCTTCCGCTCGACATATTTGGGGAACAACTGGCGGGGATCATGACCCTGCGTCTTCACGAAACAGGCCAATGGCGTGCGTCGAGTACTGGCCATTCGGCTATTCTGGGCAACCTGGATCTCCCTCTGGAGACTGATTAAACGTCTCCAAAACACGTTTTTGGTAGGAATTACACCAGCCTGATTCCATCGAGAAGCCTATGGGCTGACAATGCACACTTTACCCCCAACTCCTTGGTCATCTACACGGATGACGGAGTTAGGACTGCCATATACTCGGAGGGACTCGGAATCAACTTATCCTAGCGTCTTCCCGATTTTGGTAGTGTCCTGCAGGCTGAGGTTTCGGCGATCTCAGAAGCTCTGATCTGGTAAAGGAGTCATGTCGTGACGGCCTGAGACATTTCTATCTCTACACTTGACTCTGTTCTCACTACATCGAAACCTATTCAGAAGTGTCGCTCGGCCCTCATAGAATTGGGTTACTTCTGCAACATTACCCTCTGCTGGATACCGAGTCACAGTGGCTTTGCGGGCAATTGCAGGGCGGACGATCTTGCTCATGAGGGAACAACTGGTGTGGAGATTATGGCGACCGCATTGATATTAGAATGCCAATTGCATCATGCAAAGTGGCAATTAAGTCCGCTGCAGTGGATAGGGCTAATATTAGATGGCTCAACTCAACAAGTACTGCTACTTGCCAAACGACGAGAATGATTTGGCAGAAATTCGATTCTAGCCGCTCTGCCTCTTTGCTGTCATTGAATAGAAAGCATATTGGCAGGGTGGTGGGGACAATCACAGGGCACTGCCCCATCGGCGCGCTCGCATGGAGGCTCTGTCTTCCTCATAATGACTACTGCAGGAGTTGTGAGGATGTAGACGAGGAAGGGAATGTTTTGCACCTTCTATGTTGCTGTCCGGCACTGGCCATGAGGAGGAAGAAATTCCTGGGCTCAATCGCTACATTGCCAGCATAGGCTGGTTCGGGACCTAGGTTTCTTTTAGCGAGGTGAAATGGTATTGGTATCACAATGGACCCATGAGAGGTGTAAGTGTGCTGTGTTGTATCATGGCAGCCCCTTAACCTAACCTACGAATACCCGTAAACTCCTTGATGATACGTATACGGCGTTTAAGTTGTTGCTTCTTGCGGCTTCTTCTGCTGAGGCTAGAAAAGAGTTCCCATAATCTCTCTTATCGCGTCTCACACTACGCTGAACTTCTCGAGCTTTCTGACGGTAAAGGAGTTCGATGCTGCTTCGATTGTCGTCTGATGCTGCAGTCAAACGGACATTCAGCTATTTTCTTTCAACAATCCTCTGCCATGATGCGTCGGACATCCAGGGCTAATTCCACCAATCCGGGTTTGTGCTAAGGATGGTATAAGCGCTGTCAATATACGTATTTTTATGACATCCCAGTTTTTATTTATGTCACTATCTGGGTGACATTATCTCAGCTGCTTTTCGCACAAGATGGTCGTTATATTGTTGTGACATCTGCATTTTTTAGTCGAGCGGTGTTGAATTGGCGACAAATGATCTTTCGTCGCTAGGACAGCGCACGGCTGCAATACGCAATCGAACATTAGCGATCATAAAGTAATGGTCTCTTCCCATTCCAATATCGGCGCCCTTATTTCGGAATTTTTCGCTAGAGTATTATTTTTTTTAAACCTTAGTTTCGTAATTAACACCCAAAAAAAAAATAGAAAAAAAAAATCAAAACTACACCACAATTTTTTCAGGCAAACTACCTAATAACTAGACTATGTGGATTAATTTGTACTGAGTTAGATTTCTTTAACAATTCTATTCTTTGGTATAACAGCCATGTTTATCTATTTATAAAACGTAAGCCCGCCACAGATATCATCATTTTTGATTCGACAGAACCACGCTAATTTCATAGAACGTACCGAAATCTAAACATTCCCACCGTGTTCCTATGAAAATGACGTGTTTCGTTGGTGTTTTCGAACCGTTTGGTTTTATCGTCTGTGGCGACCTTCCGGCTGTTTTACTATCAAAGTCAAACAGCATCTAATCTTATCCGTCTTTTCCCTTTCAGATTCCACGTCGATCTTCGCCCCTATCCAATCATACTTCGAATTGATCGCGAACTAGAAAGTCATCCAGCATTTCGTGCAGCTCATCCATCAAATCAACCAGATTGTCCACCAGAAGCTGCTAAATAATTTCCTCACACATCTTGTGACTATGAATTGTTCATTTTTATCGGAAATCTCAATCTAATTTTAAATTACTCAATTCAACTGCATTTAACAGAAGTTTTTCAGACAGTGGACAGATATGTAACTAAATAATGGAAATTCGCAGTACCTAAAAAAAGCAAACATACAAACCGACAAAAGGCACACTATTTAAAGCAAAAACACAATCCTACTAATGATAGATACAATATAACAGAGAAACAGATTATTGCAATAGCTATTATTTGTATGGAACATTCCATTTTGCCTGTTATTCTATATCAACGATATCCACCAAAATGGAAAACTAGAAAACAAGGAAACTTTATACAAAACCAATTTGAATGTATCTTTGATAGAAACATGTTTCATTCTATTATTAATGTAAAATACTATGATCCCCATACAGTATGAAAAACGAACAAAAATATTCTATTCCAATTAACGCCGTGATTATATTTTTTGTCTTTATCTCTAGGCTATAATACTGATAATTGTAAAAATTAAGGCTTATTCTTTGTATTTATTTGCGATACAAACGCTATAAAAGACATTCCCAGTGAAATAAAACGAAATTTTAAAAATTTATCAATCTATTTTATTCGGTAGAGAATTTTAAATGTTGAATTAAAAAGAAAAGTTGATGATTTTGTTCCAAAAAAATTGAGAATAATTATAACGCAAAATAAGGAAACATTTTCCTATCTGTTAATTCCAAGTTGAACTGGGAATATTTCGGATCTTGTCGCTAACTTCTCCAGAACCAGCTTATCTAAAAATCATAAAAGTGAAGAAAAACGTGGAAAATTTGTAAAGACATTAGATGTCAGTGTTCACATATTAAATTTATGCAATTTTTGAAATTTTAATCATTGTGTAAGGTTTCAAAAACCGAATTGTATTGACGATAGTCTTTGCTTTTGAAATGTTAATTGCCTTGACCTCTCCGGGGGTACGGGCGCGTCAACATCTCTTGCATAGCTATGCCTTGTTGACGTTTCGATAGCATATATTTGTCAGATGGTGCAGTTGCTAGAATGCACCACAAACAATTGCTTTTGAAGTGACATTATAAAAATGTGTTTAGTGTATAAGAAGATACAAATAAAATATAAATAATTAGTGATTTCGTTATTACGTGTGTGATACTACAAGTTTTGCACAAAGTTTTTTGATAGTACATACAT
Organism: Chloromyia formosa; assembly: GCA_964017055.1. NCBI lineage: Eukaryota > Metazoa > Arthropoda > Insecta > Diptera > Stratiomyidae > Chloromyia > Chloromyia formosa. Next base: position 13,211,963 of record OZ024813.1, on the reverse strand, counting down.
ACACTGCACCACAAAAAAAGTGACGCGCCTACTTTTCTTCCCGCTGAAGAGAACAAGAAAGGCAAAATCGTAGTTTTCGGTACTAATAAAGAAAGAGTGAAACGAAGAGAAAATTGTTAAAAGAAAATCTCCAATGTAACGGTAAATTTGGGTCAATTTTATTACACACGACCAAAAAAGGAAGATCCGACTTATTATTGTCGATCAGAAAACCATCTTTAGCGTTGTTGTCTGTTAATTTTTGTATGGTTTACTATTGTTTAGTTACTCAAGGACCGCCCGCAAATCATTGGGCTGCTTTTTTTTTCAATTTAACCAATACAGGGTTGTAAACTTAATAAAGGAGTGCCGTACAGTCTTTGAGCCAGTCGACGACTTCTGAATGACATTTTTAAATCCAGGATATATACCAGAAGACAGAACTATTCACGAAATGACTAGGAAAACTCCGATAAAGAGCAACATCAATAGGTGGGGCTCGATTTATACGACTTCAAGCCCGCGTGAAACCGCGTCCCTTGCTATTAAAGATAACCCACATGCATTTCAGGAACCATGAATTCCGCTGAAACTGTTCGTGAAGGGTTAAGGTAGGGTAGACTACTTCCCTGATGTCCGGTAAAATCACCGTTATTGACCACAAGGAACCAAATCGCCAGAGAAAATTTTTCAGGAAGCACAACCATTTATTTGATCCGAAATTACAGTACCTCAGGTGTGTCTGAGGTCATTTTTGATTGTAAAGAACGTGTCTTCGCGATTTTTCAGGGTTTGTAGCCGAATTAATCCGTTCCCACCTATTGATTGCTCTTGATAGGAATTGTTCTGGTCATTTCGTGAATCTCTCTGTCCTATGGTACAAATCCTACCCTGGATTGAAAAATGTTATACAGAAGTCGCCGACTGGCTCAAGTACTGCACGGCACTCGTCTATTAAGTTCACAAACCTGCATTGGTTTAATTCGGAAAAACGCAGCCTAATGCCTTACAAAGGTCCTTGAGTAACGAAACAATAGCAAAACATAAGAAAAAATAACAGACAACACCGGAAAAGACGATTTTTTTTCATAGGCAGTAATAAGCCGAATCTTCGTTTTTGGCCGCGTGTAAAAAAATTGACACAAATTTACCGTTATATTGGAAATTTACCTTTAAAAATATTTGATCCTTTTCACTCTTCCTTTACTAGTAATAACAGCTGCTTTTTTTTAACAGCCCAGATTAGAGTAGAACAAAAACACGCGTTACATTAACAAAATTGTTCTGAATATAGCTGGTTGTTAGTGTGCGGCCGTCCACTGGAAGCGTATTTGAGCGGCAACGAGCTTCCGCGACATAAGCGGTGATACGCACCAGTTCAAAAGTTGAGTATTTTCATGAGCATTTCGTCCACTACAAGCGTAATTGAGCGAAGCAGCTACGAGCGTCAATGTGCGCCACGCGACTTGAGCGCCAGATCCGAAAAATGTTGGATTTACCGCTCGTAGCTCCGCTTTGCTTCGAGGAGTGTATACGAAAGAAGCTTTGTGCCGATTGATTTTGTGTGCAATGGAAGAGATATAGGCAAACTGAGAATCGAAGACGCCGGCAAAGGACGATCCCTGTCGCTTGTGTCGCAGGAGTACGTAGCAGCTTGTAGTGGACGATCGGGCTAATGCGTCCGATTATAACCCAGCTAATAACTGCAATGTGGTCTTTCTTGTTCTCCTCACCAGGAAGAATAGTAAGTGCGTCACTTTTTTTTTGTGGAACAGCGTACATTCAAAATATTGAAAATTCATAAAAATGCACCTTTGAGTATTTAATGGGATTTGGTATATTCAGTCTATATACACGCCGGACCACTTAAATAGGGACCACTGCTACGAGACTTGTTTTACTCAAAATGCCGAGTGTTTTAGTTCAGAGAGTAAAACTTAATTTCCGCTATGAAACAGTTATGTTTCGTTCATTTTAGTCAGTCTCATGTTTGACTACCGGCGTTTCGGGTTCGAATCCCGTCCACGACGACGTTCGTGGCCATGGAGGTGCATGATGGCATCTACAGTTTTTATCCGGTTTTCTGAAATTTTGAATATTGGACCTCTGAAACAAGGGGAAGGTGAGTGTCTAAACGGCATTTTGAAAATCCATCTCCCTTTCCGGGCCCCCTTAACTCTGAAATACTAACACTATGTTAGATTGACGTGTTCGCTCACACAACTGTGTGCATGTGCAAGTCTGCCAGTTCGGGTGACTATTCACTCTAGCAGTGCTTACGGCAGTTACTTGTTAAACGTTGCCGTGAGTATCAACATTCTGTCTCCAATCTAATACGGAAGTTCACGAATTTTCTAGAAGCTATGCGGCGAACATATATTGTAATTAAAACTGGCATAATTGTCTAATTCTAATTATTTGACAATTTTTTACAGTATTTGACAGTAGCAGGTATACAAAATATAATAATAAATAATTCTGGAGGGCTACATGTAGTTTTTTGACCGTTATTTATGTTGTATAAGCTGGGAAATTTAGTACATGGAATAACGGCACGATTTACAAAAAAAAAAAAATAATGAACACGTCAGAATGACGTATTGTTAGTAACAACGTCCTAACCAGCAGTATTAGTATTCTAGGGTTAAAAGGAGTACAGTTTTATTCCTTTCTTTACGAAATTTTGTAGCACAAGGAACCTTCATCTGGCCTAAGTGTGCTGCATTATATACGGCAGTCCTTTATTAACTACCTAACGAAATTTTGTATATTGGACCTCCAAGACTAGGGGAAGGTTAGTGTTCCCATAGGATTTCAAAAAACTACCTCCAACCCCTTTCTCACCCCTAAAAGGAAATCTGAAAATGTATCTACAGTTTTATTCCGATTTTGATGAAATTTTGTATATTAGACCTACAAGGCTAGGGGAAAGTTGCTGTCTACACAGGATTTGGGAAGAACCTAGAAGCTTTATACGGAGGATTTGTAGTTCCTAAGGCGAAAATTCCTTGAGTGCTGCTTCAGAGTACATTTCCGATTTAGGTGGAACCTAGAAGCCACACAGGGGATTTAGGATTTGTAGTTCCTAAAGCGGAGAATCCTTGTGTACTTCAGAGGGCTTTTCCGCTTTACGTTTAGGTATAAATCTCATTATAAACTCCTGGCTCCTCCGATTTATTAGTAAGTTTCACGTCCCAATAAACTAAATCTCAAGGAGAAGTACAAAAAAGCATGATATTTAAAGAATAATAGTGTCTACCTGTTTTATGATCCTTTTGTAAAGTCAACTAGTTTCTAAGTTTCAAACCCCAAAAAAAATCGATTTTTAAGAAAAAAATATAAAAATCCACGATTTTCGCAAAATAACCGTTTTTCAATTTCAAGTTACCTTTAGTATTCAGTATTTGAGTATTTAGTACACAGTTAAAAATCTCGGACTTTTTTTAAACCTGGTCTTGGACTATCAGCATTTTTAATCATTTTAATTCTGCAATCTAAACTCTTTCAAAGTTTACTTCTATTTTAAACCAAATTTGTAATAAATTCTAATACAATCAAAAGTTTACTTCTATTTTAAACCAATTTATAATAAATTCTAATACAATTAAAACCTTTTTGTGTTCTTTTTGTTTTCGCATTAGTTTCTAATCCAAATGTAATTAAAATGTAAGCCCCACAAAGTATATTTTTTGAGTCTCAGGTCTCAGCATACCCACTCGCAGTCAGCTCAAAATATTATGCTGCGTAGCCGAGTGGTCTAGGTCGCAACTCTACAATACGGAGTTCACAGGTTCGATGCTGCGCCACGGCCAAAAAAATTTAAAGATTCGCTGGCTAACCTGCGAATAGGCTTAACAAAGGATTTGGAAGTTTAGAAAAGTGAAGAAGAAAAAAACGAATGGAGAAAAAACTTAAAGGGGTTAAAAAAACGCAGTAAAATTAATATTTTTCATAGATTTTAATATCTGTAGATTAAATTTTAAACCAACAATTTGATTAAAAAAATAATATAAGTAAAGTTTAATATTCAAACCAGTGAAGTTTACGGAAGCAATTGTAATACTTTCATTTCATTAAAATCTAATAAAATTTTGGTGTCGTCATATATGTAAACCGAGTTAGCATTGATAATAGACCAGGATTTTTAACTGTGTAGTATTAGTATTCTGAGTCGTTCATCCTTTAGACTAATATACCAAAATCCTATTCCAATTATGGTGCAAAACTACATATGGATATTTAAAATAGATTGAAACTAATAACTAAAAAAATACTAGTCTTACCGGCAAACAAACAAACAAAATCTTATATATTTATAAAATTTGAAGATACAAAAGCAGAGTACAAAAACTTGACACTAAACTAAGCAGAACTGAAAATAAAATAGGATTACTGGATAGTGAATAATTATTTTCCAGAAAAAAAAAAACAGTTAAGACCAGTTTGCATGAATAATATTATAAAAACAATTACAATTTACTAAATGTAGCCACAATAAATGGAGTTTCAGATAATGACATATTGATTCTGGTATTATTAAAAAGGCGTAATAAATTACTTTGTGTAGTAACTAAAGATTACATGTTCAATTTCATTTACGTGATTTTAGTGAGAATGGAAGAGTTTGGTCCTCATTTTTCGCCTACTAGAAACGTGTGACAAGACTGAAGCGCACGCACCAACTTTTAGTTCGGTCGTGGTTCCAGTTGGTTGTAGTTGTTAATTGCTTTGTCCCATCCTGGGTCATGGGCGCTCAACATCCCTTGCATTACTGTGCCTTGTTGACAATATATGTATGATATATTAGCATATATTTTGCGGATGATGCAGTTGCTAGCATGCACCTATCTGCGCCGTCTTTATAGTGACAAGCTCGGAGCACTAAGACTAAATACCAATGTTTACATTAGAACCTATCTTTGGATCGTTATGAAACTTCTATCATAGTTGCAAAAATTTTAAAATATACTTTCTCGTATAATTTCGGCAGAGATAATGTGAGTGAAATTGTACTCTCTTCGTATCTTCATGCACGATCGAATCGCTATCAAAAATAACACATACGAATATGATAAGCTATTTTTTCTCTCGTATTTCATATCAGATCAGTCTGTATGTTATTCTTAGGTCTACAAAATAATCCGCTAAGGTTTTATGGAAGTTGGTTGTTTCCAAATTTGAGTATATTTATACGCTCAGTTCTTGGCGAACATTCTATCAAATCAGTTCAAAGAGTGTAGTAATTGAATTTCTGTATTTCGAGAATTAATAAATTGAAAATGTCCTTAAATCCATCATCATCCAAAGCTGTGCTATACTCCTACTGGAGAAGTTCATGTTCCTGGCGAGTACGAGTTGTGCTTACTTTGAAAGGGATCCCTTTTGATATTAAACCTATAGATATACATAAAGCGGGCGGAGAGCAACATAGTAGTGAGTTTCGTAGTATTAATCCGATAGAACGGGTGCCAGCATTGCAAATAGGTAAGCTAATAAGAATAAAAAACGAAATGATCAAAAATATTGCATCTTTCTAATTGATGAGCTCAATCTAACGTCCAAGCACCAACATTATTAGTTACCCTTGTAGCGAAGGTTGCGAGTAGGGAACGTTCCTAGTTGACACGCACAGTTCGTGTTTTGACTAATAGTGCCTTCAGCGCTGTAGTGTATAGAGCGAGGGAAGCGAGCGTTCTAGTGCTGTATACTGAGGGTAGCAGCCCCTTAAGCCGGAGTGGGAGTGCGAAATCTCCTCAATTTAAAACCCCCTATTGGCCAAAGACGCGCACCACTATGTGTAGCCCGGCCAACTAGAAATATTTCGTAATATTTATTGATATACATACTATAATTACCCTTAACTATTACCGTATATGTATTCTATTTCACCGGGCTACGGATCATGGTTCGCGTGTTGGCTAATAGTTGCTTTGCCGCTGTATCGTGTAGAGCCAGCGAAGTCAGCGTTCTAGGGCTGTATACTGTGAGTGTGGCAAACCTTTAAGCCGCTTAGTAAGGGTGTGAAATCATCTCAATTTAAAATCCACTATTAGTCAACGACGTCAACCACTACGCGTCGCCCGGTCCACCAGGAATGTTCTACTTTTACTTATTGTTAGTATTTACCCATGATAACAGAGCATCTAATAAGGGCTTTCACTGTTTTTTCAGACGGTGACACTTTCGTCGAATCAATAGCTATTATCCATTACTTGGAGGAAACGCGTCCGCAACCAGCATTATTGCCTCAGGATGCCAGCAGCCGTGCTAGAGTGCGCGAGATTTGTGAGTTTATTGCATCAGGTATTCAACCTTTCCAAAATCATGATGGAAATCGAGAATTGGCTGCGAGCTACATAGCTGGCGGATTTAAATCCCTGGAAAAAATGTTGGCTAGATCCGCGGGAAAATATAGTGTGGGTGATGAAATCTCTCTAGCCGATTGTTGTTTGGTACCGCAAGTGTTCAATGCAAGGAGGTAAGTTAATATGTAAAAGGCATTTTCTCCTTATTGGGAAAAATTTTGGATCATGGATACGTCTTTTTAAGACACGGCACCAGGACTGAACCCGGACCGTATCGGGATCAATCTGTATTCGACTATCCGTTTTCCATTCCATGTATTGTTTTATATCTCTATATAAGAGTGACGCATAGTCTGATCCTCAGCTAAAAAACATATCCACGTCAAAAAAAAATGTATTCGTAATTGTATCAATTGTTTTTCAACTATTGCAGATTGGATGTAGATCTAAGTCCTTTTCCGATCATTGTTCGAATTGATCAAGAGCTGAAAGTTCATCCCGCGTTCACGACAACACATCCTTCGAAACAACCTGACTGCCCACTGGAGTTTGCACAATAAATATGCGTAGGATTTTATACACGGATATAAGAGCCGATGCCGATGCCTGATCACCTATGATAAAACATACCTATAAATATCCGAACTGACTGGAAAATTAATCTAAATTTCACCTAATGTTTAATTAAATATAGGGGACAGTGGGGCAAGACGGGCTAAGATGAATAAAGAATTAATTTTTGAAACAGGACAAGTACATTACGTATTAACAATTCTTAAAAATGGTGTTAAAAAAATTTATTCTCCGTGCATAACAAAAATTTCGACTTAATAAATTTATAACAATTAAACCGCTTGTTAAATTTCGTATTATTAATAAATAATTTCTTTAAGTTAGTAGGAAAATTAAGTAGGTTTGGGGCAACATATTGGCTGCGATTGACACTTTATTTCGACATTCTAGCTAACTTAGTTTTACAGATAGCATTTGTATATGAAACAGATCCTGATAAAAGTAAAAAAAAACAACAGCTTCATAATTTCAAATTTCATAAGGGAATAGTACGGTTAATTACATTGTTAATTTATTACAATCACCAAATAAGAAATACATTTTTCTTGGGTTCATTGTGATAAATGAAATTCTCGAGACAGTTGTTTATTTTTGCGGAATATGCGAACTGGTAGTAGTGTGTTCCGACTGCGAGTATATGTCTCACGCTTTTCCACTAGACAAGTCTGCTAGTACTAGCGAGACTAGTATTATCTTCAATCTACCATTTAGTCGGCTCTAGTCTGACATCCAAGCGAAATGCTTGTTTGGGCTAACATTATAATTTTGTGAATAAAAGTGTTTGTGTTGTTCAAAAGCAAAATGTCTATTTCAAAACCTATACTCTATTCCTATTGGCGAAGCTCCTGTTCCTGGCGAGTACGAATAGCATTGAATTTTAAGGGCATTGCATATGAAATACGTCCAGTAAATATTGTCAAATCGGGAGGAGAGCAACATCGTAGCGAGTATCGTGATATCAATCCAATGGCAAAAGTTCCGGCACTACACATTGGTAAATGAGCTTTTTAACCTTAGAGTGCAATTTGGAAATGTTTTGAGTTTTTCCACAAATTTGTATGGATGCATGGTATGCTAGGAATGTTACGAGCGTTTCTTTACACTTTCTTCTGAAACGTTTGCGCCTATTACACAAATAAAGAAACATTCCTGTTTCGCGAATATTAGGAGAATTCTCTCTATTGCATTTAGGGAGAATTTTAAAAATTCCTTAATTGCGGGATTTCCGCTTTAGGTAATTAATTTCCACTTTAGGTGGTAAGAACCTAGAACCCTTGCGGGGGGATTTGCAGATCCTAAAGCGGAAATTTCTCGAGTGTTGTGAAAGTTCTCTCTAATCGAATAGAGAGAATTCTCATAATTTTTGCGAAACAGGAATGTGCCCAAATAAAGCGATTGCCTCTTTCAAACTTGGGCAGCTCAGCAGATTTGTGGGATCGATCAAACTCGATCGCCTGTTCTAGATTTTCAAGGCTATAGCACCTAGTCGCGTGTCTCTCTGTTTACTTTTTAGCAGACGGAATGAGTTGGAATTGCTTCAGGGAGTTTAGTGTACATAGATTGTGATTATCTTTGCTTCTATCTCTCTCTTCTCTGGTTCAGGTCCTATGTTAGAAATATTGTGGGCTCATTAATTCACCAATTCCGTGTGAAAGCTGCCTAAGCATTTGTCGCGCAGTGTATATTTTATTTATAAATTGATTTTGCTTTTTTGTTATCAACAACCAATACTGTAAGTAAATAAATGCGAGTACAAATGCTATCATTTTGAAACTAAACGTTACTTTTTTTATATTACAAACGTACATATGCAATTTCAAATATATACTCTTATCTACTATGTATAATTTTACAGATAACCATACACTTATTGAATCGATTGCAATTATGCACTACTTGGAAGAAACACGTCCACAACGACCTTTATTACCACAGGATCCATATACACGTACAAAAGTCCGTGAACTATGCGAAATGATTGCTTCGGGAATTCAACCTCTGCAAAATGTTGGACTTATATCACATCTTGGCAAGGATAAGCACAAGGAATGGGCTCAAATGTGGATTGCACGCGGATTTCAGGCCGTTGAAAAGATTTTGACAACATCGTCGGGAAAATTTTCCGTTGGCAATGAAATTACAATGGCTGATTGCTGTCTGGTACCGCAAGTGTATAACGCAAGACGGTAAGTTTCCTGAAGGACATTCTATCTTCAGCTTGCTTATTGTTTGAATATTTACTTCATGGTCGTGTCATATCATTCCAGGTATGAAGTTGACCTAAGTTCATATTCTAATATTCTTCGAATCGACGAGGCATTGAATACCGAGACGGCCTTTAGTGAAACTCATCCATTGAAACAACCTGATCGTCCACCAAAAGCTACAGAGTAAACTATAGAGCAGTCAGTCAATTTTAAATTTAAGAATTTTCATTTCAAAAAAAAAAAAGAAAATTAAAATCTTAATACATGCGACATTTGGTCTATCTTTTATCTATATATATTATTATATATATTAAAATCAGTTTCTTTTTTGTTTGTCCGGACTGAGCGCCTAAACTACTGGACCGATTTAGGTGAAAATTTCTTAGTTTGTTCCTATAAGTTCTGCGAGTGTTTTGATGGTGGTTTGCAGAAATCCCATATGGATATGTATATACCACAAGGAAAACATATCATTTAGTGGCCCATAAAAAATGAAATCCAAAACAATCTCAACAGTTCATTTCATTAATTGAAAAATAAATGGATGAACTGTAGGTTTTATGTCAAGTGGTTCGCTGTGCATGCTACCTAGAATGCATAGTTGAACGAGTGCAGATGGTTGGCAAGTAAGGGGATATTTCCAAATCGAAAGTTGCACAGACACAGTTACTGAGTATTCTACATGCGGAAACTCAATCATTGGGCGGAATCTTAGAAGAGACTAATTACGACCCCGACCTAGTGTGTGGCAATGAAGTGGATGTCGACGTGGGCGTTAAAAATACTAGACCAATTAATATGAAAATTTGACACTTTCTTGTTATGTCCTGGGACTAGAAGTGCTTAGAGAATATAGTAGAAATAGTTCGAAAAGCAAGGTTAGATGGAAGAGCAAGTCGATGAAGTACAAAAAAATATTTCGATATTTTTCGTAGCAAGCATTTACTCTTTTTTTAATGGTCCCCGCCGGATACTAGGGTCTCTGTCGCCATAGGCGTCTGGCCCAGAGTTTTTCAAGCCGAGTTCCATGCCACTGAGACCTGCGCCAGAGAAATTCTGCACAAAAAACACAATAGCGCTAGCTTCGCTATCTATACTGACAATCAGGAAGGAGTTATGACTCTTTCTTTACATAAATTCTTATGGAAACTCGTTAATAAGTATCTTGATACCCTTCAGTGTCTTTCAAACACTAATCGGGTTACTCTAGATTGGGTACCAGGGCATCGCAGCATTGATGGCAAGGCAACAAAGTTGCGGATGAGCTCGCCAGAAATACGGCCTGAGCTGGGATAAAGTCAGAGCGTTGGTGAGGGAGTGGACTGTTGACGAAAGGTTGCGGCACTGGAATAATCTACTAGGACTGATCTCATTACTTCCTACTTCAAATATTTTTCTTATAATATTTGTTATATGACAATTCGAATTCTCCTCCAGGAAATTTAACGAACGACAACCCTGTCATTCTAATACACTGTGGGTTGTTGACATTTACAAACGCTATATTCCGATGCAACACTTATGTGTCCTGTAAGTATGTACGGTTTGATCGGATGTCATTGACCTGGCGTTGTGATAGAAACGACAAGCGGGCTTAGCGATGCTCATTCGGCACTTCAGCATCCACGTCAAGTTTTATACTAAGGAATAATTCCGTTTCATTGAACTTGATTGGTGAGAACATTTTAGGCGATGCTTGTGCTACATCAGAGGTCGCGACCGGTCGAGAGAGGGACCGACTCGGGAGTCAACCTTTACTCTCCGCCTGAGCCACATCTGCGCTGTGCCTTGATGATTTTTTTTTGGTCTGCATAGGAAAAAATGTTTAATTTTTATTATTTTTGACCACCGCCGCGCCGTGCCGTTCTGGCGGTTGTCTGCGGTTACAAGTAAAAGCGTGGACGCGTTATTGGCTTAGATACCAGATAAGGCGACGAGCGTTGTCAGTAAATCTAGCCGTCGAACAGTGTATCGTTTCTCAGTAAAAAATCGAAAAAAATTATTATTTTTTCGGCATTGAAAGTATCATTTATTTATAGTAAAACAACATGTTGGAGATCCTAAAACTGATGTTTAAAAATTTTTGCTATTCTTTGTTTTACTGATATTATGTGCTAAAGTCGAAAAATTGAAAAAGGCGAAAATTGCCTTTTGATCTTTAGTGAAGTCCTGGCTGCCTTAAGTTATATTTTCCCAAAAGACCCGGTCCCTGGCTTACATATAAAAAAAAAATAATTTAAAAATGTTAACAAAAACACAACAAAATTATTTAAAACTAAAATACAAACTTTAAGTAAGAATTAAAAAAAAACGTCACAAAACGCATATATGTATATTCTTTCATTTTAACTAGTTTTAAATATATTTCAAGACTCCTTAAAATTTTAAAATTGCTAATTTACAGAAAATAGAGTGCAATTGCACATTTGTTGCATGAACTAGGTACCCAACCTACAGACTGAAATCAAAATACATAAATAACAAAATAAATAATTAAATAAACTCGAAAAAACCAATTAATTCTACAAAAAAAAAAAAAAAAATTCTCATAAAAGGAATAAAAAACACAAGGCATATCAGTTTAACGGGTTGAAGTTTAATTTTCACTATTGCTTACCCACTTTAAGGTGACTGTGGGCGTAATTGTAATTTTCATGAGTGATAAACGCTTTTGTAACACAGATAAATATATATGTATACGTCAAAAAGAATTAAAAGTTATAATTATACAATATATAACATTTTATATGTCATAGATAAAATAAGTATTGTGATTACAATTAGACAGGCAGGACTGGCAAAAAGAAATTATTATTATATTTTATTAAGGTGTATGAAAAATGCACTTTAATTCTAACGTTCTAGTTGCTAAGACCATCTGCTAACGTAACAAACGAAAATTCGAGCGGGGTAACAAAATAAATGTTGGAAAATGTTGCAGCTAGTTAGAAAACTCGACACGGTTCATACATAAACTTCAGCTACCTCATTTGTGTACTCGTACCTCTGCTATGTTGACCGTTATGTTAATTGCCTTGATCCCTCCAAGAGTATGGGTACAATCCGAGTCAGAAAATGCACAAAATCGGACAGAGACATAGTGGGGAAATTAAATTGTCCCCTATATCATCATCATCGTGGCGCGACAGCCCGACGTCGGGCCTTGGCCGCCTGGATCATTGTCCTCCAATTATCTCGGTCACGTGACCGCGTCCTCCAATTTTGGGAGCCCAGCAGCTGCGCGGCGTCCACACCTACTGAGCTCTCCCAACGAGATCTCGGTCGTCCTCGCAGTCTCGCTCCGTCGACTCGTTCTGCATTCATTACTCTCTTAGGCATGCGATCATCGTCCATTCTTTGTACATGCCCTGCCCATTGAAGTCGTTGTAGTTTGACGATTTTCGAGACTTGCAGCTCATCGTACATTTCATACAACTCATGGTTGTACCGGATACGCCATCCATCTCGATCGCAAACAGCCCCGAAAATTCGCCGTAGAACCTTACGTTGAAATGTATCTAGCATGTTTTCGGAGGCTTGAGTTAGGGTCCATGCTTCGCAGCCATAGCATAGCACTGGTCGTATAATGGTTTTGTACACGCGGAGCTTCGTGTTTCTGTGCACATGTTTCGATTTCATTATGGGGAGAACCGAGAAAAAAGTCTTATTAGCTAACTGTATCCGTCGCTTGATTTCGTCAGTTTCGTTGGCGTCCCTTGACAGGTTGCAACCCAGGTAGATGAAGTTGTTCACGAACTCGATGTTGAGGTCCCCCACGTTGATACTCGGTTGTGCAGGTGTCCTTGTCACCGATTGCATCATTATTTTAGTTTTACCCTCGTTAATACGTAATCCAACTTCCTTTGCAGCGGTGTCGAGCGTATGCAGAAGTTCTTCTGCGTCAGCCAATCTTCGGGACATGATGTTGATGTCGTCGGCGTACGCTGCTAATTGTGTCGACTTGATGAGTAGCGTCTTGCTGTTGTCCATATTCATGGCCCGAATAACATATTCCAGTACTAGGTTGAAGAGCGTCGGTGCCAGTCCATCGCCCTGTTTCAAACCAGTGCGTGTTTCAAATAGATAGTTATAATTATACAATATATAACATTTTATATGTCATAGATAAAATAAGTATTGTGATTACAATTAGACAGGCAGGACTGGCAAAAAGAAATTATTATTATTTTTTATTAAGGTGTATGAAAAATGCACTTTAATTCTAACGTTCTAGTTGCTAAGACCATCTGCTAACGTAACAAACGAAAATTCGAGCGGGGTAACAAAATAAATGTTGGAAAATGTTGCAGCTAGTTAGAAAACTCGACACGGTTCATACATAAACTTCAGCTACCTCATTTGTGTACTCGTACCTCTGCTATGTTGACCGTTATGTTAATTGCCTTGATCCCTCCAAGAGTATGGGTACAATCCGAGTCAGAAAATGCACAAAATCGGACAGAGACATAGTGGGGAAATTAAATTGTCCCCTATATCATCATCATCGTGGCGCGACAGCCCGACGTCGGGCCTTGGCCGCCTGGATCATTGTCCTCCAATTATCTCGGTCACGTGACCGCGTCCTCCAATTTTGGGAGCCCAGCAGCTGCGCGGCGTCCACACCTACTGAGCTCTCCCAACGAGATCTCGGTCGTCCTCGCAGTCTCGCTCCGTCGACTCTTTGTACATGCCCTGCCCATTGAAGTCGTTGTAGTTTGACGATTTTCGAGACTTGCAGCTCATCGTACATTTCATACAACTCATGGTTGTACCGGATACGCCATCCATCTCGATCGCAAACAGCCCCGAAAATTCGCCGTAGAACCTTACGTTGAAATGTATCTAGCATGTTTTCGGAGGCTTGAGTTAGGGTCCATGCTTCGCAGCCATAGCATAGCACTGGTCGTATAATGGTTTTGTACACGCGGAGCTTCGTGTTTCTGTGCACATGTTTCGATTTCATTATGGGGAGAACCGAGAAAAAAGTCTTATTAGCTAACTGTATCCGTCGCTTGATTTCGTCAGTTTCGTTGGCGTCCCTTGACAGGTTGCAACCCAGGTAGATGAAGTTGTTCACGAACTCGATGTTGAGGTCCCCCACGTTGATGCTCGGTTGTGCAGGTGTCCTTGTCACCGATTGCATCATTATTTTAGTTTTACCCTCGTTAATACGTAATCCAACTTCCTTTGCAGCGGTGTCGAGCGTATGCAGAAGTTCTTCTGCGTCAGCCAATCTTCGGGACATGATGTTGATGTCGTCGGCGTACGCTGCTAATTGTGTCGACTTGATGAGTAGCGTCTTGCTGTTGTCCATATTCATGGCCCGAATAACATATTCCAGTACTAGGTTGAAGAGCGTCGGTGCCAGTCCATCGCCCTGTTTCAAACCAGTGCGTGTTTCAAATAGATCAGTAAGTCTATTCTGGATCCTGACTTGTGAGACGGAGTTGGTCATCGTCATCTTTGTCAGTCGCACTAATTTTGCCGGTATACCAAATTGCAGCATGATGTTGTACAGTACTCCACGATCGATACTGTCGTATGCCTGCTTGAAGTCGACAAAGATTTGGTATACGTTTACGTTGTAATCCCAGCACCTCTGGAGTATCAGTTTGACTGAGAAGAGCTGATCGGTTGTGGAGCGACCAGGTCTGAAACCGCTTTGATATTCGCCAATGACTCGTTCTGCGTACGGTTTTATTCTATTTTCCAGAATTTTCGTCAAAATTTTATAGGACGTACAAACTAGTGAGATGCCCCTGTAGTTCTCACACCGCAGTTTATCTCCCTTTTTATGAATTGGACAGATGATGCTTCTGCGCCAATCGTCTGGGATCTCCTCGTTCTCCCATACTCGCAGGAGTAATTGATGTATGACATCAACTAGACTCGTTCCACCGAATCTTAGCAGTTCAGCTGGGATCTCGTCAGCGCCCGGCGCTTTATTTCGTTTTAGTGACCGCAAGGCAAGATCAACTTCCTCTACTGTCGGGGGTTGAATGGGTGGGCCTGGATCAACAATATCATCGAGAGCTTCCTGTGTGGGGATGTTAGATGGTCGGTTTAGAAGCTCTTCAAAATAAGAGGCCCATCGTTTGTTAATACCATCGGTGTCGCTGATGATGTTTCCATCCTTGTCCTTACAAAGGCTAGTCCTGGGTTGGTAGCCGTTCTTAATTGTATTTACTAGTTTGTACGCTTGTCTGGTGTTCCTATTAGCTAAGTTTTCGTTTATGTTCAGCAACTGCTCGTCAAAGTATTTACGTTTCTTACGTCTAATTATTCTATTCGATATTCGCCGTAGCTCGTCATATTTTTCTCTTCTGGCTCTGGTTCCTCGTTGAATCCATTGTCTGTAGGCCTCGTTTTTCGCGTCAAGTGAATTTTTGCATTCTTCGTCGAACCAGTCATTTCGCGCTCGCCGGGCTTTATATCCCACGACCTTCTCTGCGACATCCTTGATGGTACCCTTGAGTTCTTCCCAGAACCCATGGACGCCTGTGTTGCTGATGTTGTGTAGCATAGGTGATAGTTTTTCCTCAAGGGCGGTAGTATACGCCACCGCTGTAGCATCACTCAAGAGCTTATCAACCGCAAAGATTTTGGGAGGGCTGATTCTTGACTGGTGCACTGAGGAGATTCTACATCTGTAGGTCGTCTTCACCAAGTGATGATCTGAGTCGCAGTTTGCTCCTCGATAGGAGCGGACATCCATGACACTAGACGCCCATCTCCTGCAAATGAGGACGTGGTCAATTTGGTTGACGGTATGTGCGTCTGGAGACTTCCAGGTCTGCTTGTGAATGCGTCGATGCGGGAAACACGTAGAGCTTACGACAAGATTCCTGCTGCAGGCGAAGTCGATAAGTCGCTGGCCGTTATCGTTACATTCTTCATGGAGGCTGTGGCCTCCAGAGGTCCCCCGATGCCAACTTTCATTCCCGACTTTCGCGTTAAAGTCTCCCAGCAGCAATTTGACGTCGTTTGTTGGAAGTGAGTCGAAGAGAGTTTCAAGGCGGGCGTAGAACTCGTCTTTTACTGCGTCTTCTTTAACTTCAGTGGGGGCATGCACATTGATGAGCCAGAGATTGAAGAATCGAGTCTTTATGCGAATCGCACACAGCCGTTCATTTATGGGTTTGAAGTCAGTAATATGCGGTTTGAGGTGATTGTCCACTATAAATGCTACTCCAAACTCCTTGCGGCCCGATGGTTTGCCACTTGTAAAAATTGTGTGCGATTTCTTGTCATTAATCTCGCTGCCAAGCCAATTTGTTTCCTGGACTGCAGAAATGCTCAGTTTGTACTTTTCGACCTGTTGAAGGAGGGCCTTCTCGGCCCCCGGTTTGTTCAGGGAGCGTACATTCCAGGATCCGAAAGAATAATCCTTTATTCGTTTGCGTGGTCGTCGTTGTTGATCCGTCCAATCCGAGGCTTTTGTTCCAGGTTTCTTGACATGGAGTGGTTTTTACAAGGACGAGTTGTCAGCACGTCGCTTAACCCCATTCAGGGGGTCCCCTATATACGATCGTCATATCGTTTATTATTGGTGTACTGAACTTCCCCGTCTGAACCTCTGAGCGTACATTGTGTGTTTTCAGCTTAAAGGTCGATACACACACATCAGTCACGTCACGTCACAGTTCCGTCAGCACCGTCTGGTATCAGTCACAAAAAATATCGTTTCTTGAAAGTCAAGTGGCGCTGTCCACATTGAGCCGGCGCAGTCACGAATCAGAACCGTCAGTCGCGCTTCCGTCACCGAACAGTCAAATTCACATTTCTTCCCAACGATATTTTGTGTTTGACGGACGTCAGTCTAGAAAGTGAACATGGGCGATGACGAAAAATTAATCGAGTTGGTTCGAAATTACCCCGTTCTGTACGATTTATCGCATAATAAATATATGGATATAGCATATAAAAACAGGATATGGAAACAAATTGGAAATGAAATAAAAATAGATGGTAAATCTAGGTACACTCGAGAGCATACACAAAAAATGACTGACTACGGTCTGAATACCCTGACGGCTATATGTGAATACAGTCGCTATTTTGACTGTGACTTGACGGTGACGGTTATGATTCGGAAGGTTGACTGAACTGTGACGTGACTGATGTGTCTGCATCGACCTTAAGAATGTCAGCCGACATCCCGGCAAAATATCGGCAAGTGGGAAAACGGTGAAAGAGTTTTAGTCAACCCGTGTCCTCGTCTCTGGCCCAAAATCAAATGAAGAGCTAAATCGGCGTACGGATCAGATACCTATCGACGAATTGATACGCAGGCGAAATGACAGTGGAAAGGACACACATTGCGGAAGGGTGATAACTGTATTACTTTACATTCCATGAAATGGAACCCCATTTCCAACATAGGCCGACCAAACAAAGGGGAGTCCTAACATCATATGGCGTCGATCTATTGCAAAATAATGTAAGGCGCTAGATAATTCGTTTGGGGAGTTTCGCCCCATTTCCCAGCACAGAGTACGGTTGCGCGCAGGAGTGGTTGACGCGCTATAACCCATTAAGGGTTGAGACAAAGTAGTAGTATACTCAAATCTATTTCAACTTGTATGAGGAATTCTCACGTCACATTCTGTCACTACGAGAAAACTCTTCAAAAAATCTTTCGAACTCATCAAGATACGATATCTTATCGGAAATACTAAAACGTCGATAAAATATCATGAAGTTTAGTGATTTATGTTCGACACAAATTCTCCTAACACAATCAACCGCGAAAGAATGACAATTGATAGCCGGTATCGACTCAAATCAAAATGTTAATTGTTTGTTTAATTTCGCGTAATTTTAAATGGTTCGCAACTAATAGGAAGAATCAACTGCATGTCTGAAGTCTGAAGTATGTTATTATGTACATTTACATTTGTATTTATAACTCGAGTTGAACGTGAAGAATGTCGTCCACTGATAACGAATTACTTTTAACACACTCTTCCCATCAAAAGAGGCTCTAACATACAAAGGCATAAAATAGTGTACTGTACAGTGGGAAACATTCCCACTACCAAGTCAATCGAATATCGAAGTTTTCTATTAAAAGGGCAATATATGTACGTAGTGATAAGGGAACGTGCGTTATCTTCAACCAACCATGTTACTATAAATAATGTGATTGACATTTTCTGATAATAATTTTCATTGCAATGTTTCAGATGAAGTAAAAGAAAAGTTGTAGAAAATTTGATACAAATTTTATATAAGGCTATTAAAAAGTGGCAATAAGTATACATATTTTTAAATTGTAATAGAAACATAACGGTAAGACGTAATTTTTTTCTTATTAATTACTTGTTCAAAACATTTTTATTATACGATTATAAAAAACATTTCTTCAAATTCCAGCTCTGAATTGATTAAAAAGACACTCATTTTTACTTACCTTACCTGATTTATGTGCTAAGATGAGTTAAAATTCATCTGACTGATGATCCGATTAATGTGTAAGCCAATAAATTCACATAGCCCCTAACAAAAAGTTAAATAGTGGTAGGCCTCATCCGTATTTCTTGAGATTAGACGATTACTGAAGATTTCTCTCGGTAAGACATCTTGTTGGAACCACATGACGTCTACATAAAAATCACCCAATTTCTGTCTGAAAAAAAGCATTAATCAAGTTTCTGTAGAGTTCTCCGTAAATTGTAAGTGCATTGTATTTTAATTTCCGTCTTCAAAAACCAAGTCCTGACGTATGGAGAAAGTTGAGTAAATATGTTTATTTTAAAATGGGACTTTTTTTCATAAATTCAAATGCGGTAATTTGAAGGATTTTTTTTAAATAAAAATATAAAGAGCCATTATAAACAGAAAAATGTCATCACTATCTTTTACCGATATGCTTCTATTTCAAATGATAGCCTAAGCCTATCTACAACATTTCCCCTCAAAATCTTCGATTTACCGAATTAAATTAACGACTTTTCGAATTAATTTATCGACTTTCCGAATCAAGTTGATGATTCTCCGAATGGAATTAACGACTTTTCGAATTTATTTAACGACTTTCCCAAGGGCCACGTTTATACTGTGGAACTAAAAGGAGTATTTACTAGATCATATTAGATTTAGTTCTAATTCGTGGAGTGTTTATATCGATCAGTACTAAATATGACAAATGTCAGATGATGGCTATTACTTGCGTTTAAAGAGAATTTAAGAAATGTAAAGGGCCAGTAGCTTCTTGCTTTAATACCGCCGGCTCTAACAAAACATAAACACCGACAAAAACAACCGTCAACAACGGAAACGCAAATTTAATCCAAATTTTGCAGTCCAGCAAGTGAAGCTGAGAGTTAGTCCAATCAACTAATTCGATATGTTTATATCGTTTATATTCCAGCTAGGGATTAGAACGAGCGAAAAAATTCGATTTTATGAATCTCGTGTAAAATAAGTCAAAATTAAATTACAGCATTCGAATACTGCGAAAAATATAATTCAATTCTAAATAATTAGAGCGATCGCTGAACTAACATTTTTAAGGGGCCTGACTTTAATCTCAACCCCGCGAGCTGAAACACGCTTACATACTCATACTCAATTGCCCTAACCCCTTGTGGGACATAGCGCGTCAACTGTTCCATGTGGCCCAGTTGACGTTTCGTTGGCATAAATTGGTTTCAGAGAATGCAGTTGCCAGCATGCACCTCCTGCACATCCATGGCCACGAACGTTGTCGTGGACGGGATTCGAACCCGAAACGCCGGTAGTCAAACATGAGACTGATGCCTCAACACACTGCGCTACCGGTCGCCCCTAACATACATACAATCGTAAATTAAGACCAAATGAATTTGTTTCTTCCAAGCTAGTCGAACAATGTAGAGAGAAGTTGACTTAACGGCCGAAAATGAGCCAGCTCTAGATTCCGGCACAGCAACATTGATGGCAACGAAAAGGCCGAGAAGCTGGCTAGGAGGGGTACCCCCCTTGAGAACTTTTATCCGGAACCTGATTGCAGTCCGCTGAGGGATATTAAGTGCAATATCTCCTCTCACTACCTCAATGTTGCGGATACCGAATGGCGGAATCTGTCCACTTGTATCAAGGAAGATATGACCACCCTATGGAGAGAAAAACATCTGAGTTTTTGATAAAATCGCGTAGAGATGTGGTCAGGCTAACGGGACATTGGCCTATTGTAATGAACAATATTTTGGTCTAGTTGTGCTGCTTCCACGGGCAGATCGGCGGCATGTAATAAGTAGTGATCTGTCGGTGGTACGAAATTAGAGGCCGAGGGTCCCATTACACTTGGACCCCAATGCGAGCGCGAAAACATCTGCTCAGTCCGCCAACCATTCCATACTTATCGATTTTTTATTATTCCTCATTTTGCCTCCTATGTTTGTGTTGTCTTCCCCAGGTCTATGAATTTTTTTTTAATACGTAAAGGACACGGGCAACGAGCAGCGAAAACCCCGCCCACGTCTCCCGAACTGAGCTACAGCAAGCCTAGGCCGCTGATTTGCTCGTTGAGGGGCCTTTTTTTTGCTTGATGGCATGGCACGACCTGCCATTATACTGTCTTAGGCTTTGTCCCCATGGACATCTTCGGATGCCCACCAAACCGACCATTACATTATCGGGGATCATATAGGGTAGGTATCCCCTACAATTCGCATTACCGAAGTTGTAGGGATGAAAATGAAGAAGAAACCCTCACTCACTTCGCCCCAGGCGTTGGTAGTACCAGACATCGTACATTAGACAAGGCCTTTTTTGTCAACCTAGGGCATTGGTTGTCAAAGTGTGAGTCGCGATTTCCAGGTGGTATTTAATTTTCTGAAAATTCTTCAGTTTTGTATGAAAACAAATCTGTCAACGTCAAGGCAAATTTCCACAGTAGACATATCATCGTCGTATTATATGGGTGATCGTGTAAGAAATAATGAAAATGTATTTTATTGTATTCGAAATCGCGACTTTAGCCATGGTAAATAGGGGGCTACTTTGTTAGTAACATTGTAACTGCTGGTGTGAAATACTTGCAACCTTCCTGCTCAATTTTTGAACGGCTCTGACCTTCTGTAATTGTTTCTCTTCATTGAATTCCGTACCGCCCATTGGGGCGACTGGTAGCTCAGTGCGTAGAGGCATCAGTCTCATTTCTGACTACCGGCGTTTCGTGTTGGAATCCCATCCACGACGACGTTCGCAGCCATATATGTTTGTGTTGTCTTCCCCTTGTGGTGCGGGCCGTAATAATAAGCCACAGTATCTCCCGACTTATCGTAGGTGGGCTAAGTGGGGGAGCAGGAGGTGCATGCTAGCAACTGCATTCTCCGAAACTGTTTATGTCAACGAAACGTCAACTGGGCCATATGGAAAGACGGAAAGACGTTTCATTTGAAAAATCGTTTCTTTGAAGGGGAAATGCTATAAAGCAACATTGAATATTTTGCCTTTTATCTAAGTAAATTTCAATAAAAAAATTTATTTAATCGTAAAGAAATGTCTATTTTGTCTAATGGATGAAGTTAAATTCATTCCGAATCGAAACATGAGGTACAACGTGCAGTAGAGTAATTCACTTCCGTAGCCGTTTGACGGGATGATGGTAGTTCGGAGGTGAATAGTCAGTATCACGCTCGTCCTGCCTTTCCTTATTAAATCAAATTAACTGTTCGAATATGCTAGTGACAGGTATCGAGTCTGCGACCTCTCGCTGGGTAAAGTTTCTATAAACATATTTTAAAAATATTTGAATGTATTCAATACGGCTCGGATTTACGGTCAAGAAACAAACTTTACAATATCGGCCAATCAATCAAAATTCAAATACGAAGTTTAGTTCTAAATTTTGTCAAATACATACAATGTATAAAATACAAACTTATTATTACGAAGCAACCCGAATTTCTGACGTTGTATCCTTGTCGTAGCATCCGTAATACAATTATGTGTCAGAAAAACTCAATTTGCTACTTTCCTAAATTCATATCTAAAGCCACTTCACCACATAGCAAAGAAGTTTATTGAGGGTTCTCAAGAATGACCTTTGAATCCCTCCCGTCTGCAGTTGAAAGTGAATGAATGTTTCATTAAAAATACATAATCCCCTCAAAGTCATCATTACATCATTCCGCCCACAGCTGGATCAAAAATCTATCCAATCTGACGTATTACGTAAAACGAGCGAAAACAAGGAATCTAGAAACGAATCCGGCTGATAGCTTTAAACAGACACTTATGGACTCGATGAACTGGTAAATGTCAATTTAATTTTCGAAATAGGTGGAAATCATCGCAATATCTATTCCACGAATCCCCATCCGGTGGTCATCGTTATCCATATAGGTAGATTATGAACTGGACTAGGATAACGATAATGACGTAACAGGTTCCAATGACGTTATAACCCGGAAGCACTTCGTCTCTTTGGTGTATCCAGTCCAGATACTTTCTCTTTTTCAGCATCTGCCTGCTTCCTCGTTGATCCCCTCGAAAATGGAATGGAAGGAAAAGATAAATAAAGGAGAATCTGTCCAACAGTGCTGATTATCCTCTCGCATCCATTGAGATTCTCTATCCACAGCTGGACTTTTTCGAGGGGTAGATTTCCGCATTTTGCAACTCTTCCGTTTGATTTCTCTTTGTGCCAGTTCGGCTTAAAGCGTATCTTTTAAAGTGCATTTTGGGACGATCTGTCAACGCTGTGGTACGCAATGCGATTTTATAACGCAAGCAATCAAAGTCGTAGCTCTTTTTCGTACTCAAACAAACGCTCTGACCTACATTTTGCAGCATTTTGATCGTAAAGTGGTTGTCGGCATACTTCCAACAACATATTTGGAATATATACATAGTAATATGCATCTAAACATCGTTATTATCGTATAGAGAGCACTGTGCATATGTGGTGTATCTTCTTCATTAAGCTGATGCAAAATTGCATTTTCAGAGAAAGAGCATGCTATCAACTATTCCAGCTGTAGGAAAGTGATAGAGTATATATCTGTTTAGTTTATGCTAATATGCACATTGTTCAGTTCGTCTGAGTACTTTGCAATTAAGATACGGACTGACTGTTAATTATCTATCGACGGACTGCTATTTTCTGTAGTAGGTTGATTGGATCTTACGGCATTACACAAATATTATGCTACTCATTCACGCACCAACCGCTTCAGAGGTTTATAACAGAAATGAATATACGGTATTACGGTTGCAGGAATCGAACCGGGGCCCAGTGCGTAGAAGGCGAACGTGCTAACCGTTACGCCATCCGGACTACAAAAATTTCCTAATTAATATTTCCTATTAAACGCTACAATAATTAAGGCCGGCGCTGGACTTGACATCTGTTAGGTGATATGATTTTTTATTTGCTATGCACCCCGCCTACTGCAGCCTACAAAGATCAAGAGCTAAACAAATGACGAACCGAGTTACGAATCGTGTGTCAAACTGAATGCTTCATCTTTTTTCTTACAATAAGACAACCACGATCAACGCTCCCTGTGCGTTTGGACTTTTCGAGTAAATCAATAAAATTTACTTTTCTGGTCGATTAGGCTTTTAAAACTTATATACTACTTGCCCTAAAGGCTTGTTCAGACTAGGCTAGTAATTTAGTCGAGTAGCGAGTAATTTAGTAGCTAAATATGTCTGAACAGTAAAAATTTAGTTGAGTAGTTTAGCAAGTGATTTAGTCAAGTCAATCCATTTTGTTCTATTTTTTCGGGTAAGCATCCCAGGAGCTTCAGTGCTTGAAGCGAGAAAACTTGCTCGCGAGTTGGCTAGCGCTGTTGGGGTGATTATACACAGAGGTCGCATCAGCAGTTCCACGTCGCTCGTGCTACCGTGTGTCCCTCAGTAAAATGCCCGATACTTCCGTTCGACTAATTGACAACCAGCAAGAGGTGTGGCATTTAGCTGTTGCATTAGAACTGTTTCCGTCGCCATATTTAAAACAATAAAACAACATGCCAGTGAGTAGTGAGTAAAGTAGATTAGCGTTCAACTTTTTCGCACAAGTTGAGCTACATGCTAGTTAGCTAGTGATCATGATTATGTTGGATGAGTAATGGTAGCTAATAAATTTGCCGGCTTATATTCACTCCTCAATATAATCGACCTTGTGTTAACGTGAATATATTGTATTAACACAACTTGAATGACCGTCCCAAAGGAACAGCCTTTAAATGAAAGACTCCGTGCCATGGCGTTAGATAGGGAAATTCTATCATTTTCCGGGACAAATTCTAATTTGAACAGTTCTCCCGATGACGTACACCGGCATGTATTTTCATTAAACATCTCTTAGCTTTAACTATTGCTCTTTACATACAAATTTCAAAGAGTCCAAGAAGATAAGCGTTTGTCAGTTGGGGCATCTTTCAACTAAATCTCCTTCAATTAAACTTTAATTTTTAGCAAATAATATGAGTTCTATTTAACCCTCAAACCACCGTTGGGGTCCATTGGACCCTTGGGACTGTTTGTTTTTAAAATATCTAAGTCCTTGTCCACAATTCATTTCCAATGCCCCTATGTATTTTACTATTATGCTTCTCTAAATACGAAATAAAAGTGCTATTAGAGAAAATTTTTGTACGATGGCTGAAATTTGGAATTTTCGGAAATTGTAACACAAACTACCAAAGGGGTCCATTGGACCCCTTAGCGATCTATGAAGTATTGCATTATTTTCTTGCAGTGAAAGTAATTTGACTGTATTTTACATTCTCGAAGTGGTTGCAGTGCTGAATAATCATGCGAAAAAAACACAAAAACTGTGGAACATATGGTATTGAATGCATTGCTTTATGTGCATATAGGTAAGACGTGTTCGATATAAACACGGATTTATAGTATCTGCAAAAAAGTGTTAGAAACATGAACGCCAAATAAAAGTGCAGTCTGCGTCAGCATAATATTGTAAAAAAGAACAATAGCTGTGCTTCCCCCGTTCACAGAGAACAGAACAAGAAACGCACGCCCCACACCAACAAGTCGTTCTATACAGAACCCCATTCCAATAGTTGAATGAGATCGTTTGAAATAAAAACCGTTAAAACAGAGAAATTTTCTTATCTCACCATAAAACCGTAAGTGCGTGGTCTTTACAAAGGGCAGTTCAGTTCAATTGAGTTTCCAGTCATTTGTGATCGATAGTTTTTCCAGAAAATTCAAGGTATGTAATATTAGTGAATTCTTTATCTTATAAATTCCGAGAAATGAGAAGTGGGTTTGACATTTTACAACAGCTTTGTCAATAAAAGATGCTGACAGATGAAGAAATTCTTCGAGCCCTTGAAGCTTCTGATGATGAAGATTTCGGGGACATCGACTCGGATTCCGATTCCGAAGAGGATCATGTAAGCGAAGCGTCAGATGTTGAAGACGAACTAGAATATTCTGAAGAGGACTCGGCACAATGCGCTTCAAATAATGGATCATCGACGGAGTACTACCATGGAATGGACGGATCGAAATGGAGCAGTAATCCACCTACCATGCGGAGGGCACCTAGCCATAATATAACGAATATGCCGTAGATTTTCATTCAAAACACCGAATGGGGTCCAATGGACCCCGTTGGTAGTTTGTGTTACAAAAAAGTCATGGTAGGATAAGGGTTAAAGAAGGGACTCAAGAAGGATTCTCTCTTTTTAAGGATTCTCCGAAAACTCTCTCCACGCACTGTACATATTCTCAGATACCCCAAAGCTCCTCTACATATAAATGTATTAGACAATTGCACGCACACAACAATGAAAATTTATTTTGCCTATGTGTTAAAAGTAGGTTAACGAATAGTATCTGAATATCTTTTCAGCGTAGTGTAAAGAGTGAAAACCACCGTTTGATTGTGGTAGCCTCGCACTTCTCGGTTGGAATTTAGGTATTTTAGTTGCGCGGTTGCCAATCAGCTGATGATGGTGGTACCACAGAAACCTCAACGTCTACACACAGACGCATCTATCGGCAGAGGCGGCAGAAGAAGCCCACATTGTTAGCACCATTATGTAGTTTTTCTATCAGGAACGCCGAATCAGGCAACTTAATTATGCTATTCCACGCTGTATCTCTCAGTACGCACTCACCCCAACGCACTTCAAGACTCAACAAATTTAAAATGTTTTTATGTACTCGTAGTCTACTCGTACTGTGCTCCGTACAAGCATCTTCCTAACATTTCTTATCTGACGAGAAGAAGATTAATCAAATGATGTGCGATGGCTTATTTTTAAATGTTAATTTTTCGATCAGCCGCGACACGAGTACTTGAAAAACTTTTTTTTCTCAAGATTCCTACGTGAATAATAATTTAAGTTTGGGCGCGACAGATGAACTAGTAAATTTAGAACATTTCTGGGGCGTGTTTATTAAAAATACCACAAGCATTATGAGCTAAATAATTAAATTTCATTAGATTGCAAAATTAGTGTTTGTAATTAATTTGCTAACGTATGAATGCATTTTGCGAAAACATCTGTTGTTAGAGCTCATGCTCCGAATTTTGAGTAGTGATTGATTTTTAATGGCACGAAACGGTTGAATATGGGTTTTTGGCTTTTACGAGGAACCGATAATAGAGAGAATGTACATATGGGATCTAAGTCGGGCAGTTTTTTTATAGGTTTACTGAATCTAAAACATTTGGGTCCTTGGAAGTATTTTCGTCAACATGTTCATTGCAAACCTTGCTTTCGCTTGTTACTTCCTGATAGGAGTATGTTTTTTTTTGTAATTAAAACAGTACTAAAAATTCACCCTTGAACAGTTAAGATTAATGAAACCCTCATCTTCCTATAAAAACAAGATGATTTAAAGGTCACTTTTATCACCCACCCATATACATACGGGTTAGTATATCCCACAAAAACGCATTCCACTATTTTACAGCTGATCGATTTCATGGTAAGCTGAAATTTGACATTTATTTTGGAATGTGGGAAGCTGCAACTACATACCAAAAATCAAATGTATGGTGTAAGATGATAAATTTAAAAATGTATTTTATTTAAATGTCATGCAACTTGTTTTTCTATCATTGCAAAAAATATGTATTACTATTTGATTTTTTAATGTATCTTAGTAGCAAAAAAAGTTTCCAGTCCGATACCAGTCACAATCATTTGCAGCCTCAGACCTGCAGTCCACTAAATTTCGGTTGTAAATGGCGTCAATTTAAGCCATTATTGTGACGATGATGTCCACGTTACTGATGATGAAGGGGGACAACCATTAGAATACAAATTGACGCTGCTTATTCAATTGTTTCTTCCGCTTGATAAGTGATGTTATACTATTCCCGTATGCAGTATTCAGCTACGTTCACTTGTTATGGCAAACTTAGGATTGTAGTTTTAGTACAACGTATAGTGTATGAATTGGGGCTACTAAATCGAAATTTATTAAAAAGTAAATAAAAGAAGTATGTACTCCATAATGCCATATGCACACCATACGAAATTTTCCGACATCTACCACAAAGTGAATTCCTGCAGACGAATTCCAGCTATCGCTAACGCTGATGGTTTAACACCGAGTTAGGTCGTGCCATTTAAACGTAATGAATAATAGAGGACTGAAGAGAAAGAAGAGGGGAAGGAGAAGATTTGTAATAGGCTGTAACTAATAAAAGAAAACGTTGTTCCTTTAAATAGTATACAGTGTACGCTCCCAGTACAGACGCCTCCCAGGAAAGCTCTTATAAGCGGATAAATTTATAAATTCCAAATTTTTTTTGCATGTTTTCAAACAAATTAGGCTCCCTTAACCGGACGCTTTCATATCCGGACACAGACATACTTTTTTTTTTAGCTATTTATCACATTAAACCTCTAACAGCCGGACAACTCTGTGGTTTCGCAATTGCTTTTTCGCATTTTCCTGACTTCAGAGATTATGAACGAGCCATATTCAATAACCAAATGGGACGGTCTAATAAGCAAGTTTTGCTATTTCTTGATAACGCTAGTTCGCATTAAAAAAATCTGAAATTTTCCAACGTTTTTGCCTCCCTTTTTTATTATAAAGAAGGAAATCTCATCGCTCAGGAGACACTGCCCGCAACCAGCAAAAATTGTACGGCAGCGTCATACAATTTTCGTCGTCAGTACCCGACTACTTACCCGGTGTTTTATCAATCCTCTTACTTCACCATTCTCTGTTGGATTTGCGTCGCAGGGCTGGTTTTTGGCTATATAATTAGCTATTAATACGTTGAGCGTCTTTTTTCATATCTGCTCCTCTTCTATCAGTTTCCTGTGGAAGTTCAGAACTTGTCATGTGCTCCACTTTGCCCTGTGGATTGAGGTCACCGCCAAGTATTAACTCAAATGCTTCACGCTTTCCTGTAAACTTTAGTCATTAAAAGAATATATGTTCCGGATCTTCCGACTCCGCTATTCCTGGGCACCTCGGACAGGGCGAATCATCCAGGTTGAATGTATGTAGGTACTTTCTACATCCACCCTGTCCTGTTAGAATCTGGGTTAGGTGGTGATTTACCTATCCATACTTCCGGCTCAACCATAACTCGATTTGCTGGATGAGTATGTAATATATGTCCAACTTGCCTTTGGGATCAATCCTTCGGTAAACAGAGTTGATTCTTCGACTGTTACAAGCATGACGGAGCACATCATAAACTCCACCAACGACCACTCTAGAAAATAGAAGTCGCCTACTCGGTCCTGGCTCCCGGTGAGGACTTTTAGTATGATATGTACTCCTAATATCAACCAACATTCATGATAAGTTTCCAATTTTTTTGAATTTTTCCACTCGATTTTCACTCATCACCTGGGGTATAAACGGAAACGACAATACGAAATCTGAATAAAATTTAATAAATCGTTATAAGTGCTCACCTGTTCAATATACAACAATGAGTTTCTCTTCGACAAATTTTTTGTCCCATAAATGTTAAAAAAAGATAAAAAAAAAGCTTGAAAAAACGCAAAATATCAAATCTTATATATAGGTATATATAAAAATAAGTCGTCTACGTATGTACAGGCATAACTCAGTGACCCTTTCTCCGATTTGGCTCAAATTTTTTTTGTTGTGCTCCTTTACGCCCAACTTAGATACTAACGGAGCCCAAAATTGGAAATTTTCCCGGATAATGTGTGTTTACCGGTCCGCACACAAAGGATACGGCGCGCGCAATGTAGGGCCGGCGTCATTTTTTCTAGTCAAAGAAACACTCAAGGGATACAAATCCTGAGCACTATTAAAAAAAATTTAATGCCGATGGCATATCCCCTCCCGCCGCTAAATGCTGTCTACGCCGCTGTCTTAATCTAGTGCGAAGAGCGAAGGTTCACCAGACCGAGAACTGAAAGAAAGACATGTCATGTGCCGACTGGACTAGTAGCCACCAAGACAAGCGTTGATTCGTTTTGAACAAGCATTAATCTGACTTGAAAATCTTGTATTTACCTGCCACAATATTGGATGCAACTTACTGGCTGCCAGTTTGTTCAAACCAAAATCCGATTGCATCGCTCATGGCATGCGCATGCGAAATGACGACCACCAAGTTAATGGCCGAAATTCTTTTTTTTTTATACTCCACATTAGAATGTTTGACTCTGTGCAGTTTATTAATGCCCTGCTGCGCTACTTTATCGCATAAAATTAACAAGATGCAATTAAAAATGTTTAGCAGTTACACTGTGTGCGCGTGGCTACCGCCATCTTTATTTAGTACGTGTTCTGATCTAAACTGAACTAGAGGTTCACTTCATTCGTACTCATACTATATTGGTGTACTAGTGGTTATAGTGCTGTTGTATCTTTATTGAATATTAAATATTATTATTATTCTCGCGCCTAGACCATATGAGCAAATAAAACACAGAGACAGGGTCGTGTACACACTGACCCAGAACCAGAAGCATATTATACTCGTATGTCCCCCGTGTCGTTTCTCTTTTATCGGAGAAAATTCTCTGTGCGGGTCGTGCCATCGTCTCGTAGCACAACAACAATGAATTACACCAACGAGTGAAAGATACGTACCTACACTCAAGATACGCTCAGCACGAAAAAGATATTAAGCATGTGCCATGTTGTTGCTGTGGTTCATGATGTGTGTACGTCGTCGTTGTCGGCCGTTCGAGGAGAAATGTAAATTATATCTCAACGAAAAAAAAGATATCGTACGGCTTCAGATACATTTTGTTGGGGCATTTCAATTTTTGTTTGGACGGAAAATTATTGTCGTTTGATTGTATGGACTTTCTGTTTCTCTGCGGGCTTGCAATAAAAATCTTAAGGGGCTCTTCGTTCGGGGCGACTTCGCTCACACAATTTAGCTGCGACGACGTAGCTCTAGCTCGTTGGTGAACTTCCGCCACGGCACATGCATGAACGATAGACCGCGATAGCACCGCTATACGTTGTATGGGACTGCCTAGCTAGCATTCTCATCATTCGAGCAAGTGTCGAGGTTGTTTCGACTTCACTACACTCTTTTCTCTGTATATTTTTTCGCATATTTGAATATTGAAAAGAATATATTAAAAAGAAATCGTATCTACGTTTTTTTCCGTTGTTGTTGTTAATTCGTTATAACCATATACATTAAATAATCGTCCCAATCACAAAAGAAGAAAAATATATTCCACTACACCACTAACAAATCTCTTAAAAAAAAGTTGCAAAATAGAAAACCTCCAAAAAGTTTTGTTAACACAAAAGTTCGCGGTGACTTGGAATCGGTTTTTGACCAAAATTGGAATAGTTTGTTGTTACTGTTGTTGAAAATCTATTTTTTTCCATTATCTCTGTTTTGTTCTGTATTTAGTTTGTTAATAAAAGAAGATTTCAATTGAAATTCGGTATTGATAAATATTGTTGTTGTTGGTGGTCTAATTATTTAACGGGAGAAACAACTACGACGACTATAACGGTGTCCGGCGGTGTTTTTTTCAACGGTGAGATATCCTTCAATCTTATTGGAATAAGGGCAATTGTTCTATAAAAAATTGAAGTTCTTAAAAAAAGAGAATCTCGGAAATCCATGTGTGTATCTATTGGTGAATTGTTGTTGATGAGGTGTTTTTAAAGCGACCAGCGAAAAAAGTATCAAATCATTACCTAACGCAGTTCGGCGAAGAAGAAATAATTGTGAAAGATTTACCCCGAGTCTGTACCGTAAAAATAATTATATTATTGTTGTTGTTGAATAACTCCCGAGTATCTTCTTCGCTATAATCGTGCTGGGCTAAACCAAAAAAAAAAAAACAAAATAAAATTACATACTCTCAAAAAAAAGCTACGATAATTCGGCGTTATTATTTTTGTTGGTGCTGCTACTTGTTCGCGGTGCCTCTTCAGTATACTGTGTGTCCGAGTGAAAGAAGTACCCGAAAACGTACGTGAAAAGAAAGGCATAGATGCTTCGCCATCAAAAAAGATAAAAAGTGTGTTATACAATAAATACCAGAAAAAAAGAAGACGAGCCGCTAAAGCCTCTTGAAAATTTGAAATTATCACTCCATCATCCCGTAAAGTGTGTGTTGTTATTGATAGCTGGCACGGCCGTATCAAATACTTGTCCGATCGACTGTGCTGCTTGTTGTGTGTGTTCCCCCCGCAACTCTAGCAATCACACGTTTTCGCGGCCGTTAAAGTGCAATAAGTAATTTGTGTGACAGCTGGCTATTGTTTTTTTCTCTCTCTCTCTCTCTTCACCGTGTTATGTAAATATCAATCAATCCCCCTACACTCTCTCAGTGCTAATTATTATTTCAGCTGTTTGTGATTCTCGATAAGCAGTTTGTATTGTTGAAATAAATCATATTCGCCGTGAAATAAAATAATTAAAAATAAAAATAAAAAAATAACAGAAATTTGTATCGCGAGTGCTTTAATTGTGTTGTGCATCGCCGCCTATTTCTGCACATTTATACATATACATAACGTCAGAGTGTGTCGTCGACCAATTTAACTTAATTGCGTTCAATCTGCAGATACACAATCTTCATTGTAGCCATTTACAGTTCGGCGCCCAATGCGGGGTACGTTTCAGTGTTTTGATTTTCATATTTAAACATTTTTATTTGGTGCAATATCACAAGTTGCGAAGTTGCGCGTCAGCCCAGTTGAAAAGTCATCGACAAAGCAAAGTCGAATATATGTCAACAGCAGCTGCCACAAAAAGTTAGTAATATCGCACTAAACTAAAAAAAAATGTATCTATAGCTAACAAACCGCGTTATATCAATTTATTATTTAAAAAAACCCAGAGTCCAATACAATACCGCAACATAGCGCAAAGTGGGAAACGTTGATAGACAGAATGAGGAAGAAATCGGACATGATAAGTTGAAACTGAATTTTGTATGCTCCGCAATGGAATCGCGTAAATTAAAGTTGACCTTAAAGTTCAAATCTATTCTAACCGCCATATAGGCATATCTACTCGTATGTAGATACGAGTACAATGCTGGAATTACACTATTACTCTTTGCTGTGGAATATTTTCATGTATACAAAGAACTTACATACATAACATATGCAAGGACGGAAAGCAGGCCAAAAGTTGTTTGTTTAAATAGGGTTTTATTTAATACTACACATACTTATATCGACGGCAAATAAAAAACACGCTACCCATATTATATTTTTCCGTAATCCATAGAAATATTCCACGGGATACTCCAGGTAATATAGAACAGTTAGTTCCATAAGTTTATTGCCGGAAACTCTGACTCTTGGGTGCTCTTCCTCTTCCTATTATTTTCTGTGGAGGGTCAAAAACTCAAATACATAGTACGCTCCGAATGCGCGCGCAAAATTTTCAGAAATTATCTGTGTCAAAAGCTTTCAAATACTAATATAATGTGAACTTTATTTGGATATGTCCTACATGTTCAGGAACATTGGCTTTCATATTGCTCCTGATTTCTTGGGGAAATTGAATTGTAATGCAATTGTCGGTGTCCGATTGATAACTGCCAACAATTTTGACTCTAACACGAGTCCATATACAGATTGTTATAATAAGTGGAAAATTGGAGATGTTTGGTGGAAATATTGAATTTCTATTGATACCTGGCTTGGTGGGAATTGAATTTAGATATAAATTAATTGGAAAGTCGCCTGGGTATTTTATTTATCATCTACTCTGTTCTATATCCTAATTGATCAAATTATACGACAGATCTTATTGTCATATTTCTCCTTGAATAGCTTAAGTAAGTAAGACATAGCCTTAATTAATGTTTTTCCTACAAAATATCATTATAACGAACCAATATGCTTTAATAATATCTGCCTGTTATCTCCTTTGGATCAAAATTATTCTTGCCGCAAATATCTGGAAAACCCTTAGCCATAACCTTGTCATCAGCCCTGATTACTGCATTTGTTTTTACCATTACCTTTTGTGGGGCTTGGATTCTGCCAGAACAAGCGCAACGGAATGGTCTAAAAGGATATGACAGCACTACTGGGGCAACCATCCAGGGCTGCGTTCAACTACGAAGATACCACCCACATGAGTATAGTCGACCTGAGGCTACTTGTGGGCTACGTATCGCGTCATCACCGGGTTCACATATCACGTTTCACGTGTGTGCCCGGCGATTGTGTGGGTGAGCTGTATGCTCCTCGGTCTGTTGGCCACGTGTCCTGTGGCTATAAAAAAAAAACATCTGAAAAAAGACATACTAGCTTACGTACGAGAGATGGAAGGTCTTTTGCTAGAATAAAAATTCGGTTATTATGTGATCACAGTCCTCACCATTAGGGTGAGTAGCCTCAACCTTCTAATTATTATTAACGCTTTGTGGGCATAGCGCGTCAGTTACTCCTCAGAGGCATAGTTGACCTTTCGTTAGCCTTTAACCGGTTTACGAAGATGCAGGTTGGTAGCATACACATCCTGCCCATTTAGTCGGATTCTGCGACAAGCCAGGAAAGGTTGCGTCTTAGTCTTATGCCCTCACCACAGGAGGAAAACAATGCAAACAACCATGGCCATGGTGGGACTCGACACCACGAACTGGCAGGAAGAATCATCGGAATGACGCCACAACGAAGTGAGTTTGCGGTCTACAGTGCCGCCAATCACATTCCTTATCAATTACTTTCATGGATTTTTTTTATTTTCGCCAATCAATTGATTTGGTTGGTCTTACTATTAGACCATTAGGTTAGACTCTGCGTATCTCCATTGTGCCGTAATACTCGTAACATGGTACATTACTCCAGGCATCATGTGATATTAAACCCAGTGGTGGATCCAGAGGGGGGCCCGTCCCCCTCCAAAATGTTTGCTACCTAGAGCTTGGTCTTCGATTATTTGAGGAAATACCCCAAAATGATTTATAAAAATTACAGCGACTACAAAAGGTACCTGACGAGAGTGGATTCCTTTGCGCTAAGCGTTCCTCATCAATTTTCAATTTTGCTTTTTGAAGCTCATGATGCTAATATTGGCCCACTTCACTGAAAACGTCTCGACGAAGACTAATGGTCAGGAATACCCCGCTAGGTAGAGTGCTCTCTCCTTTTCTATGGGACTTTCTTGTGAATAGACTGCTATAAAATCTTAAGGTGTCGAGCAGCAGGGAATGTATGCATGCGAGTTTGACATTGCTATTACCGTAACTAGTAAATATCCTGGTGTTTTTAGTGAGGCATTCTAAAATGCCTTCTTACAACAAACCATTTGGGCTAAAAACTATGGGGTAGAAGGCAATCCGAACAAAACCCAGCTTTTATAGGATACTTCGAGTCGGGCCTCTTCTTCTGCATGGGACGAGACCAGTTTTTGCTGATAAGGCG
Organism: Chloromyia formosa; assembly: GCA_964017055.1. Taxonomy (NCBI): domain Eukaryota; kingdom Metazoa; phylum Arthropoda; class Insecta; order Diptera; family Stratiomyidae; genus Chloromyia; species Chloromyia formosa. Next base: position 13,177,108 of record OZ024813.1, on the reverse strand, counting down.
AAATTTATATGCAGCTGTTACTCATCCTTGAGGTAGTTTTTTGGCGGACTGCTACAGAGTTTAAGCGTAGCTTTCTGGAAAAAATGCAAAGATTCTGTTCCCTAACTCACTAGAAATCTTTGCAGATCTCTCAATTGCCGTAACCCCTTGTGGGGCATAGCGCGTCAACTGTTCCATGTGGCCCAGTAGACGTTTCGACGGCATAAACTGGTTTCGGAGAATGCAGTTGCAAACATGCACCTCCTGCACATCCATGGCTACGAACGTCGTCGTGAACGGGATTCGAACCCGAAACGCCGGTAGTCAAACATGAGACTGATGCCTCAACACACTGGGCTACCGGTCGCCCCAAAGTCTGTGATGAAGTCATAAATCTCTTTTTCATTCTCCCTGAATACTGCAACGTTTTTCAGGCCAAGGTTACGGCGTTTTTTTTAGCAATTTTTTATGTGGTAGAACTGTAGAGCAGACGAGTTTACCAGGCAGGGTACAACAAGCGATGCTACATAACTTTGTGGGGACATTTTACACCAATCTCTAGCTTCAAACTACATAGCTCTAAAGGTTAAGACGATTTGCAAAACCAACTGTAGATGTGTATGTGTATGTACGTAGCCGTTTTCGCCCTGATTGGATTCTAGACGCACCGCCAAATTATTCTCGCCGTAAGGACCACGCTATTGGGCATCCCGTGCAATGACCGCTGTATAAGCAGCGGTGACTAGGAAAAGGAGGCTCGTTTCATTCTTTTCTGCTCCTGTCCTACTTTGGGAAGAAGGTGAAAGACATTTCTTGAATACCACTTCTTCACGGAATTGGATGGCCAAGCTTGTGCTGATGGTGGGAAACTCCGTTTTTATATGTATATTTCTCTCCAGTAAGGAATGTATCCGCATTCCTATTTGAATTCCGATTTAATAAATGTGGACAAACCCTTAGCTCCCCAAGTAACGAACAAAGTCGAACCCCTCCGAACTCAATTTCTAGATCCGCCAGTGCTTAAACCTGTTATGCTTAGACAATAGTGAAACTTTAAATAAAGCTTCTGATACACGAGACGCGTAAACGCGACAAATCCACGATACCCGTCCTGTGTAAACAGCAAACGGGTACACGACAGGTTGTAACATTTAAGAGGACGACGGTACCCGTCATAAATGCACTTACCCGACTTACGTGTAAATTGTAATTGCGTTTACGGTACACTTGTGAAAATTTCTCGATCGGGTAAATGCGTCTCGTATACCAGAAACTATAGTCTCTCAGATGTCCCCTAGAAAAAGGCGTCGAAGAACAAGGGAAATAAAAGTAAAGTTGTGCCTGCACTTCAAATTCATTTTCATTGCAATACTCAATTCGTGCGTTTATGGCCTCCTTAGAGTGTATGGTTTTGAACAAGCCTCCCTTGAAACGATAACTTTTTTTGCGGTCTTGTAATTGGACTAAAAGGATAAATCGAAATGGTGCCCAGCGTGAGGTGTGGGAGAAAAAAAAAGATGTTTTTCCCTAGACAATAATTTAATTAGCAAATCAATAACAGATTTAAAATAGAAATACATCACTTAGGTCTTTAAATCGGTTATAATACGAATGCACACAAAATATGCAAAGAACCACAGGATAAGCCAAATTTGGTTGCTGACGCATTTGCCGCAAACCCTTGTCTACCATCAAAAACAAGAAGTCCTCCATGAGTAGCTCAAACCAGAGACCCCTTGATTTTATGTACCGGCTATGCTGGATACTTCTAAATCTACTGGTCAGGATGATACGTGCTGTGTAAACAACAAGCGGGTATACAACATCTTGTTTTTAGACGACGCGAGGACAGGTACCGAAGCGTGTAAATATCTATCGGATTTTCGTGCTACGCATATATTCGACGTGTAAACGCTTTCGAACGTGTTGGAATCGTATTTCCGATCGCGTGAAATCACTGCCATCTTGATTATATAAGCTGGCTTGTATATTGAGGTAGCAAGCAAGATCGGTAAAATTGGTTGTTCCCTATTTTTGAATGTTAAGCTATGTTTTGTGTTTTATCTACGCCTAAGGAGGCTCTGTAGGTATGCCAATATTTATATGGAAGTGATCAGAGTCGATTTAATCGTATCTGTCTTTCCGTTCGTACGAAAATATTCGACTTAAAGAGGTTTGACTGTATTTATTCTACACAATCGTATCTTTGTCATTCATATAACCTTTTTGTATATTTGTTACCCACTCAGCGCACGCTCAATTAATCTTAATTAATTTCGAAATGAGATCTTTATCTATGAATCGATAACAATATACTTTATGAAATTGTCGACATTAATTCCAACGTATGTATTCACTTTTGGATGATTACGATTCAGTGGCTTACGAAAAAAATCTACAACGATTTTTTTACTTTTAAAGAAAAAAAAATATATGTAAATATAAATGCACATACATTATTCGAAATCTGATTTTTTCTTACTAATTCGTCATTCAACGTTTCTCACAAATATGCGCCTGTTTCGAAGTTAAAATATACATCTAAACAATTTTGAGTTTTGGCAAATACTCGCATATGTTCTGGTGACCCTTACTTCGACTGCTTTTAAGCCGTGTGACACTTATAAATTTGACTTTATAAAAACAGTGGTGATATATCAACTAAAATTAATTCAACTAAAATTACACTCACTTCGACTGAATAAAGTCGATTCCCACAAAACAACTACTTCTATATGCATACCAGTATTATGACAAGTATCTACTTTACTGTACTTTTACAGATTTTTTCCCATAAAAGTTACGAGTGGCTACCAAAATGCGAATCTTGAGTTAAATGTGCCGATACAAAATCATCTACAAATACTCCAGGAAGGATAGACTTGAAAACACCAAATGGGGGGGGGGGGGGAAATTAGATAGTTCTGAAATTTTGAGGAAATGATAATAGGGGACGTAGTGATCAGAAACAGAAAATTTCCCCCGTCTCAGAGGTGAACGCTACCCCTCCCCCTTTCCCTTTCCCCCTTAATAGACGACTCTCTTTAGTTTTTCGCTTTTATCTTCGTAACTGTTAATGCTAGCGAAAAATTTGGCAAGAATAAAATTAAAGATCACAAAAAAATATATCAAAAATGTGTTAACCACTTTTTTCGCATAGTACAATCTACCCATGCCGTTGGCAAACAACGTCAAGTGCCTGGGGGTCATTCTTGATAAAAAAAAAACTACTGTGTTCAGAGCATTTGAAAGTCGTACCAGACAAAGCTACTAAAGCTCAGTGGATATGCAGACATTATGTAGGCAAGACATGGGGGGTCAAACCCTCTATCTTCCTCTGAATTTTCAAGGCGATAACTAGACCCATGTTAGAATAGGGTGCAGTTGTATGGTGGAAGAGAGCCTATACAGTAACTGGCAGATCTACCCTAGGTAAAATTCAGAGACTTGCTTGTTTCATGTCATTCATGGTTCACGGATGGACCAAAGGCAGCTACAGGTGCCGGAATAGTGGGCCCTAACCACGGTATTTTTGTACCAATGCGTAGGTTCGCCACAGTATTCCGAGTAGAAGTACATGCTATGAAGTCGTGTGCGGAGCTCTGCCTGAAAGCCGAATTCCGTAGCAAGAATATAGCTATATTTACTGACAGCCATACTGGCGCTAAGCAACTGGTCTGTGTCGTCCAAGCTAGTGCGTGGCTGCCAGAATATGTTACAAAAAGTTGGCTCCTCAAATATGGTAATGATACACTGGGTTCCTCGCCACGTCGGCATTTCTTAGAATGAACAGGTTGATGAGTTGATGAGCTGGCCGGGACGTAATCGGACACGCCCTTTTGTGGACATGAGCCCTTTTATGGGATTCCGCTAAGTTCCGTCAGTAGATGCATCAGAGACTGAGAGGCCACCGTTCAATGGGACTATCTCCCAGGCCTGGGGCAAGCCAAGATGTTCATACCTGGTTACTCGCACAGCAGGACATATGAACTTTTAAAAGTGAACCGTAACAGGGTAAGAAGCATTTGTGGCCTTCTAACTGAACACTCTTGCCCAGGAGGTTACCTAAAAATCATGGGTATAGTATCGGACGCTAGCTGTCGTTTCTGCGAGGGCGGTGATGAAACGTTATTGCACGTTCTTTGCGAATGTGAGGCATTGGCCAAACGCCGCCAAGTACACCTTGGCCACGCCTTCCTTGAAGCATATGACATTGCTTCGATCCCGCCCACCCTTTTAATTAAGTTTATTAGCCCGATCAAACTTGATCGACAGGCCTATTGTCAGAGCTGGATCTATGTATAGCACAATAGACCGTTTCGACTTGGTACTAGCGGGCTTTTTGACGCCTGCAGACCCTATCTCAACCTAATCTAATAATAGTTACTTAGAAAAAGGAAAAAAAAAACTTATTTTTTTTTTTTAAGAAATTGATAATTCCTTAACTATCAAGGTATGTTATAGACATCTAACTTATCTCAAATTAAAGCTTATTTAGTAATAAAAAAATCAATCTGTTGCATTTTCCTCGTGGGACTAATACTTAATCCGTTATTTGATGAAATACATAAAACGATTTTTTTCCCCACTTCTTGTAAAAAATGAGCAATTGACAAGGCTTGTTTTTCAAGTAAGATTATCTCGAAAACTATTCAAGATACGAAAAAAGTGGTTGGAACTTTTTTTTTATGTATTTTCTTTTTATGATCTTTAATTTTGTTCTTATTTAGTTTTTCGCTAGGATTAAGAGTTACGGAGATAAAAGCGAAGAAACTCGTTTTTTAACGGGGGAGTAGAGGGTGCGTTCACTTGAGAAAGGAAACTTACTGCATCCGCTATGAATGTTTCCCCAAAGTTTCAAAACTATGTACATAATTTTTTCTTCCTCCATTTTTCCTGAACTAAAAGCTGTCTGGGAAATATTCTTCAAAAGATTGTTGTCAATTTAATTACTAGTAGTCTCAGCTCCCAGTACACAAAGAAAATAAAAGTTACAACCACTTTCTCTTCTCGGCATCTATGTCTAGTGTCCAGAAATTGAAGTCACCAGTTGTTTCTACAATAGGAATACCCACTTGTACTTTTTTCTAGCAAAAGACGAAAGAAAAGATATTTACAATCATTGTGCAATACTGAATCCATTCAAAAATATATACATATACGTACACTCAGAAAAAAACAGAAAATAATTTTCTAAAGATAAAAGTATCTGTGAAGAGACGATTTATACCCCGCCGCCGCCATGCTTGTTATATTTATTTTTACTCTTATCTGCTTCTCTTTACGACCGTATCTTACCTTCAACTCTCATATGTAGTACACATAACGAGTATGATTGCGGACAAAAATTTTTATCTGAAAGATACGGTGCGAAGTATCTAATCGTTGATATTTGTACTGTTGTTCCATATTGATGTGTATGTGGAACGATAATAGAGGGAACTGGTCTGATTGAAAAAAAAATAAACTCCGAAAATTTTTATATTTGATTTACACACAGTAACTACACTACTCGTACAAATATTATTTGATAGATACCCCACATAGCTCCCGTATATTATTTATTAACTCTGCGAATCTACTAAAGATTACAGTACTGGTGAAAAGTTTGAGTGATAAGAATTATATTGGAAAAATGTATTTTAGTCCAAGGGTATGTGTTTGTAACAATAATGGCAGTAAACAATTCGATATACAAAATAATTAAGAAAATTTTATTGTTATACAATATTTTACTATCGTGACACTAATACCAGTACATACAATTTAATTGTACGCTCATTATAAATGGCGTATTATCTTTAATTTCATTTTAGGCTTTTTTTTCTACAATAATACGATAATGTTGTGACGCAATATATGAATGTCGCAAATAGTTCTGTGCTATGCTGGCGAAACATTATAAATTATTGCCAATTTTCTCTGATAAAAGGTTTCTTTGATAAAATTCATTGACAATTCTGGTTGTTAGCGCAAGGCTTTATACATCAATAAGTACAGACGAATTGAGGTGATTATATAATAATCAAAATAAATACATAATACCATGTATACAACGTGGGTTTTCGTCGGTCGCGTGTTATGGCAAAATCAAAAGAATCCATAAACTTTCAACACTTGGTTTACTCGTATTATGTGCTCATAATGTGCATGTATATATTCTTATGTTCTATTGGATTTCATGGACGCTTCTATCTTTTCGAAATTCCCATAATCTAATATTGGGAATCATTGTAAAAGTTTGAAGCGCCAAGAGCGATGAAACATTACAAAAAAAGTCGAAGGTTTCATCGGAATCTTATTGACTGAAATGGCAATGGGATTCATTTTCCAGGCGAACCGTAGTTTGAGTTTGCATCCAAGGCACTAGTCATGGTTGCTCCAAATCGGATCTACTGTTTTGGAGCTAGGTCACTCTCCCAGACCTAGGTCCGGTAGGTACGATTTGGAAAATATCTAGGTTTTCAGGGGATTTGAAAGAACAGAAGATCAGTGCTGGGCAGGTCTGCTGGCCGGTCAAAGTACTCTGAAAGGGCGCCAAGAGGGCGCTTAAAGGAAAGCCAATCTATAGAGTGAATTTTGTCAATTCAGACTTAAATGTAAAATAATTCCAATTCGCGATTTATCGCGATCGAAATCCAATTTGAACTATGAGAATCACTCATAGCTCAAATTTACACCCGTGAAGTCCGCTGCGGTCGACAAAAACAACACAAGATGTGGCTCGGTGACAGATCATGCCAAATGATGAGGGCGATCTGGCGGAGACTCGATCGTAGCTATTCGGTTCTACTCGTGTCATTAAGTATGATAGATTACACATCGCTAGGGTTGTAGGGGTCATCAAAGGACACTGCATCATTGGGGAGGTCGCTTCTCACAACCAGTTTTCTTCCTGCGGCGTCAATAATGAAGCGAAACAGCTTGGACAAAAGGGGCGCTTAAAAAAATATACAACAATAGTTCCAAGAACATGAAAAATACTTGCAAACTATATTTGAAGCGATGCATCATATTAGTTAATATGGAAAGCTGTTTTGAAAAAAAAAGCAATAGAGGAGGAGGGCAAAATACCCTTGCCTATGTCTTAAGTTAGTCTTTGGCCGGTCCTCCGAATAGGTATGCAGGTCTGAGTAGCTCTGTGGATTTAAGTCGATACGCAGGTTTTGAAATAACAGAAGATCAGTATGCTAGGTTTGTCTGCAGGTCTGGGAATAGATGCCGAGTAGGCATGCAGCTCTGCGGATTTGGGTAGATACGCAGATTTTGAAAGAATAGAATTATATGCTGAGTAAGTCCGCAGGTCTGCGTAAAATTATGTATGATTTCATAGGTCAAAAAATTATTGGTTGGTTTTTTGAAGGGATTTTACGTTCACTCTTGCTGGAAAAAAACTAGTGGAGTCTTTTCTCGGTCGCTGATTGCGAATTTGAATTCAAAATTAAAAGAAAATAAAACAAATTGGGACATCCAGACCCGCAACACTTTTTTCATAAACACGGCCAATTTTGCTGGATGGAACTAGTAGGGGATTGTTTATGTCGCTGATTGCGAATCTGAAGTCAAAATTGCAAAAGAAAGGAAAAAAAAAAACAAAATGGGGCATCGAGAACGGCAACACTTTCTTTTCGTAAACACTACCGATCTTGCTGGAAGTAGGGTCGGTCGGTCCTTTCGGTCGCTGATAAAAGATATAAAGTCAAATTTTCAAAAAATAGTGGATCCAGATTATTAGATTAGATTACGTACAGCCATGAAGAAAATGTTCATTCCGAAAAATGTCCGACAACACTCTGCAACTGCAGGCATAAAGTGCTCTCACCTTCTATCATGATTATGCATGCCCCTCCTGAAAGAAATCCAAACGAGCGTAAACACTACAATAAATTCCATGACTCTAAAAATATGCATGAGATATGGAATGAGAATCGCCAAAAGTTATGTCTGAAGGACACGGCAATGGTCGGGAAGTTGAGCCGACATATTTAGGCTGGGTGGGGCGCATCAGCCTTGAAATCGTCTGTGTAGAAGCAAACAGAGTGTGGCGTCGAGAGCAAGTCTCCATCCCAATGGGTTTGTGAAATTCTTTACAAATTCAAATTTTAGTGATGTTGATGCTGGAATATCTCGCTTGTTCAAAATTGTCGGGTGTGCAGTACTTAAGGCCCTCCACTGGCCCGCCTCACGAAGGTGATCGGGCGTACACGCAGCCGTCTGCTCGGCGTATTAAGATACATCGATATACTTCTCCCAATAATTTAGCTACTGTTAACAGTAGGGATGGAATTCCTCTGTTGATGCCACACTAGTCTCTTCCCTGAACTGAAATTAGGTCCCTTCCAGAAGCATTTTCTGTTTGGGGAAAATCGATGTGATTCATTACGATATCAAGTCGTGGTCGCTGCAACTTCAAGTCGACCCATGTACGATCTTAGGTCTTTCGCACATGGATCGGCTCATTAACGAAGTAACTGCGACTCGAAATCGACGCGATATACCTCGCTCCGCACACGGGTCATTATCACCAATTAGACAACTCGTCATGCTAGTTATTTTTCGTTTCCAACATGTATGCACCGTCTTGGTTTCGAGTCGTAGTCGATTTAATGACGCGCCGCCTCGTGTACGGATCTTCAATTAATTACATTGGACTTTGAGAGCATTTCAAATATGAGTGACACTCGCTTCAATGTCGAGTCGATATCGAATTGATCCATATACAGAAGAACTGAGTATTTTCGACTACACGGCTGCATCTGTTTGATCGTTATCAGGGTGAGGCACGAATTTATTTAAACCAAATTATTAGAATTGATTATTACGCCACTCAATTGAATTCAGAGTTCCATAGATGGTTTTGTTGGTTTTATTTTGTTAACTCCAACTCCCCCACGTCACGAGTATTGCGGTCTCAGGCTGGACGCTAAATGAAAAGGTCGTTTTTTTCTAAGTTTGAGATTTTCAATTTTGTTAACATCCCAAAATTAACAATAAAATTATGTCACTCAAAAATGAAAATGGAAACTTTTTTTTTTATAAAATATGCAACATTCAGGCAATATCATAATAAATGCACGTTAAAATTAAATTAACAATAAATTTATCGATCCGTGAAAGACCTATAGGCGAAATTCAGTAATAATTTGCGTAATATGATTTCTTCAAAGGACAGTATCAGTATCTAATACATAAAAGATGCTGTTAACACGTTTATGCTTCGATAAATACTGTGAAATTATGCACGATGGGCTTTAAACGTATAGAAAAATAGCTTAACATTTTTGTTCGTTAATAATACCCATAGATACTGAAAAATGGGCCTCTCTTGGTTAAGAAAAATATACATAATTTATATGTATGTTAATGGGATGTGCTGAAAGTGATAGCGATGTTTCCGCTTGATTCATAGGACGGAGTAATTTCATACAAAGTACTCGTATGTTATGCTCTTCGTTTTCGTTTTTCGCCTCTTTCAAATGTATTCATAAATATGGGTCGTTTCACCTATTTATCTTCTTTTAATATTTCATTTACATAAATAGATGAAAGTTAATTAATTTACGTGCTTCTATTTTCGTTCCATATAATTGACTCATTGGTTTTCTAATTTCATCGATTATCTTGTCAATATCGTGTACATGAAGGGGTAAAGATATTTTCAAAAATATAGTCACCAGAAAGCACGCAAGAAAATTCCTGATACACCAACAGTCATATCAACATGCCCCATACAACACACTACCTAAAAATAAGTCCTAATGACATGTAATAGGAGATACACCTTCATATTGATATCTCAAATAAAATAAAGATAAAAGTATCTATACCAGCACCATTCATATTTTTATAATCTCACGTTTTTGACCTGCATTGTTTACCAGACTGTAGATACGTATTGTTTGTATGGAAGTCCTTTATGTGTTTTCCCGTCAATATTCAGTTATTAATTGCCATGCTCCGTTCTTAAACATGAATGCGTGCATAATTGATACGGATAGTATTGACCAAGACGATCATTAGATCCTCATGTTTATATGTACATTCCGTGTCGGGGGATTTCAGGATAATTAGTCAGAATTAGCAAGGTAGAATGTCAAGCGGACGGGACTGAAGGCATTTGGTCGTATCGTATGTTAAATAACTTAGTGTCTTCAGTTGATTCGAAGCACGAACGTGTCCTTGAATTTCGGTGACATATGACTTGTGTGCAGTGTGTGAATTAAACAATAGTGACGCGTGCGTTTTGGTTTCAGTTCTGGCAATTATAGTATTATTACTTCCCATTTGTTATAATAAAACAGTTGAACAACTCGAGTTTAAATTTAACAAATGTGTGATTTCCTGAATTTTTAGAATGCTGAGACTATTTTGTTTTGGTGCTGGGTTCATCAAATTATCAGGATATTATCAGTAAATGTGAGTTACAATCGAGTATACCTCATACTACATCAAATATAATCGCTATACTGCAAATAATAAGAGAGTTTCAGTACAATAAGCTCAGAGAATCCAGGTCTATAAGTTTCAAACGAAAAGGACAGTGTTTGCTTACTATTGTAGACACGATCCCTAGTCGGCTAAGACCTTCCGCACATGACGCAACTTGTTTGAAATTTGACTTGCGAACTAGATTGCGATGTTAGAACATAGAGGCATGGAATGAGCTTGTCCTGTATGTCTCCATAGAAACAGTGGCTTCAAGATCTGGGTACTAAGTCGACATGTGGTCGACAGTCAGCTAACTCAGTAGACCGTTTAGTAACTATGAAATTTAAATATTGACAAGAATTGACGTTTGTTTGTGCACAATTCGACAGAACAGTCAACATATGTCAATATCAAACAACAACCGAGTAGGCTGGCTGTCGACTTATTCGCCAAATGTTGGAGCCAGAGACATACAGGGCAAGCTCATTCCATGCCTCTATGTTCTAAGGTTGCGATGCAACTATTTTTGAATGCAAATACAACCAGTTTGCAACCGCTCTCCGCAGACGACGCGACTGATTTGCATCCCGAGTTTCAAACAAGCTGCTCACTTATCTGACAAATTCACTTTGGCCACAAGCTATTATTATGGTATAAGCTAACAAGTATTCAAAATATGTAACTTTTCCACCATCGTGAACACCTCATAACACATTTTGACAGACTGAACAGCTGACCATATTTCTTGTGGTCTGTGGGCAGCAACCAAATACATATGCAACTTGCAGCTGCAACTTGTTTGCGACTTGGGAATCCGGTCGCACACAACGCGCTGCAAACTCATTGCAAACCGTGTCGACTCGTGTGCGGATCCCCATAGCCATACACAGGCAATATCAGAAATCAGTTACGTCATGGGCGGAAGCATTGATGCCCAAGAGAAAAAGTGGAAATTGTACCAACCGGTTCCAGAACGTAAAAATCTTACTTTCTCCTCTTTATTGACTTCTAGCAAAGAGAGCTCGCTTCGCCCTCAATTTGGCCATATTGGAGATTTTTACCACGCCTACCCACCCCTGGGCGAAAATCGGTAACTATTGGTTTGACACTAATCTTGATAATTTTTGACATTTGTTCCTCAGGTTCCAATCCCAATTCCTCGCCTACTTACCCTCATGTGGGGGGAGGGGGGGACTGCGGCAATATCGAAAAAATATAACGCAACAAACTACATATTCTGGATCCAAACGGAAATTTTACGATTTTTACAAATACCATTTAAAACTATCTAGTTCTATTACAAAAAAAAAGAAGTAAAAATATACTTATATAATATAGCTTAGGAGAATAGAAAATAAAATTGTGCCTGCCCTAAAAATCGTCGGAATTACGTAGGAGCGGAGTATGCGCTCCGAAAATAAATCGTAACTCGACAACCTTTCATTGTTGAAAGCAAAACGCAATTAGCTTTTAACTCTGTTAAATGAAACACTTTGCTCCTTAGAAATAAAAATAGGCAGTATAAGGTAAAGTCATTACTATTTCATTTGATTTACAAATTGCGAAATAAAGCAAGGACTTGGTGCTCAATCAATAAAAAATAAAAGAAAGGCAAACAAAAGCTTCATTGTGATTAGAAATATGCTTTAGGGAACCTTTTCTCCAAATCTTTTGCGAGTTCAATATCGCAGCAAGGGGTTTCTTTAAGTCTAAGATATCCTTTGGATCGGAGAATACCTTTTAAGGTGTCTACATGTAATCGATTTCTAGTCTTTGTTTTATATTTTATATATAAAATATGGTTTCCACATTTGCTGACGAATTCGGTAAAGTTAATATTTCAAAAATGATTTTAACAATCAAAGGTATGGAACCATCTGCACGCTTAAAATCCGAAATCGTCTTCCAAAATTGTTCGATTTCTGTATCCTTCAATTCCCCGAACTTTTTTTTTTTAAATCCAAATTTATAATTTCCTGGAATTCCAAATATCCTAGCTCCATCGATTCCAACTAAATTTGGGGAGAAACGAAAGTCGTTTCCCGAACAAAGCAATTGTCACGAAGTACATTCAACATTGTGTAGCCGTCATACGGGTAGAATTGGAACCATTTGAAAGTGGGCTCACAGCGAAATTCTAAGTATCACCATACACTGTCGAACTTCAACTCCAACTCGTAGTACAAGTGGACCGGTTTTCTTCAGGTTTATGTGACTTGTGTGTCTTGAGCTATTCAGAGGACATTTGTACCAGGTTCGTGTTCGAGTTGGAGTTCGACTGTGTATAGGTATATGAAATAGTGAGCTTTGAACCAAATTTGGAAATGTGATCTGTCTGTCTGTGGAATTGAGGCAGCGGAATTTGTCGCCTATTCCCTTAGAGGAGATCTCAGATATGTCTGTGAGAAAGGCGCTGCCCAAAGCTCAGTGGCGCGCCATAGCTAGTGCTGGACATCTTCAAAGAAAGTATTTCGGAGTCTTCTTCTCTGCGCTGTATTTGCAACTTTATTTATTTATTGTTCGCTAAATTTATATAGTATTTGTGTATTTCACTCTTGGTAACACTAAGTGGCGCATCGACAACCACTGCGAATGATCTCTCAAGGGCGGAGCCTAACCTCGCCAGTAGATCGGCCCGCTCATTCCCTGCTATACTCCAGTGACCCGGAACCCAGAGGGGTGTGACTCTGTGAGGGGTGGCAGACCGTCCAGATCTTGACAGCATTGTTTTTTTACTTTTGATGCCATTTTCGCCGCCTCTAGGATCTTTATGACGACATGGATATCCGTAAAAATTGCGATATTCTTTGTGGCAGCTGTTCTACGCCTCAGCACCCGGCAGGCCTCTTTAATTGCCAGCACTTGACCCTGAAGTACACTAGCAAAATCTGGGACGCAGAATGACTTAGAGACAGCAAGGTCTTCTGAGCGAACCCTGCACCGATCCCACGGGGTTTTTTGGAGCCTGCGGTGAAAATCTTCAGGTCATATCTAGACATTACCTCTTCGTCACACGATTTCACTTTAGTTGGATAGCCAGTAGCGAAGTGTTTCTCGAAGTTGGTTTCGACGACGATGTAGTCCGTTGGTAGCGTATAGTGCACCACACCCTCTAGGGAGGACAGGCAAGACTCCATAAGTGCGACCACGCTAGACGAGGCGTTGAACCTTACTTGCAGGTCGAGGCCGCCCAAGTGCCTGCAATACATATACACATATACGGCGTGCAATAGAAAGAAGGATCTGTGCAAGGTTTCATCTCGATAGCTTTAAAACTGAAAAAGTAGTTTGCATAGAAACAGAATTTTTGGTGCTCTTTGGTAGTACCGAGTCTCCCCCTTAGACGTTCCCTCTCTGAGCTGGAATAATGCAAGTCACACGTCACTTTGACACTTCCGTTGAGTTGAGTCTCAGGCCGCATAATACCCGGGCTTGGTGCCGAAACAACGACCTTAGTGACGACGCGGCGTTGAATCAACCAATCGAAAAATATGTACAATGACACATCGTCCGTTGGGTATAATAATACTATTTGGTTGCTCCCGTTGCGGCTTAATAAACACGATTATGGCGGGTGGGTTACGGGACGGACTCTTTCAGTCATCTGTTTCTTAACAGATAAAGAACCCCTCATGATACAGATGGTCGAAAATTCTCCCGCTTAATCGTGTTGTACTATATGATACAAAATTATCCGTTCACATGCAACACGACCTGTGCGAAATAAACTCCTTCTCTATTCGACTTTTTCTTGGTCAGTGGCTACTTTCCTAAAACACCAGCGCTGAGTAAATGCTTCACAATTACTGACCAGAACATTGAGATTATTTTCGTGTTTTATAAACGGCATACCGTCTGTCACATTTGACAAATGTATGTATGTATGTTTATTGTAGTTTAGAAAATTCCAAACTTCTTGCTTTGATGACTCCGAAGTGACACATAAGCTATCGTAACAGGTTTCCTTCCCACAATATAGCCTGGCAGACACATTAAAAACACAACCGAGGCTGGAATCGAAGTTTGTTGGAACAGGCATTTGTGATTTGGCAATTTAACAATTGTCGCCAATGTCAAATATGAGCCAGAAAGCGAGAATATTGTATGCTGACTGAAAGTGAAAGCGCTTGGCTACAGCTCTTAGCTCAGCACAAGCGTCTCTAGGAAAAATTACCATGCAGCACTAATCGCTTCTCATCGCTGTTATTTTAGGAATGCAGCCAATGACACTCGATCGATCTCACACACAGAATACAAAGATGTGCGTTCGCTAAAATGTCAAGGAAAAGGGAAGGAAAATGTCAAGGACAATGATGATCAATGTGGCTGAACGAACAGAGTTGTAGTTCATAATATTTTCTGATTAAGAATAATTTATCATTTGTTAAAACAGGGGTCCCTTTATAAATACTTTTCGAGAAATATTCAACTACTATAGGCGTGTTTTTTTGTACTGTGGTGAGGGTTAATTGGGGGTTATCCGGCTTAACTTACACACATTACACAAACAAAAAGGGTATGTTGCTTGTGTAATACGAGTATGTGTAAGTTAACCCAGATAACACCCAATTCACCTGCATCGTAGTACAAAAAAACACGCCTTATGTACTTGTCATTCCTGTCGGTCAGTGCCCGACGTCGGGCTGTTGCGCCACGTTGATGATGATGTTTTTGTCATTGGCTGCGTTTTGACGAGCGGATCAGGAACAGACTTCCCCTTCATGTGCTTTCCCCTCCGGTAAAATATGTACGGACAACTGTCAATATTTGGATCTGAAAATGTTTCCCTCCGGATCATAATACTTTTCAAATCCGGAGGGGAACATTTTCAGATCCAAATATTGACTGTTGTCCGTACATATTTTACCGGAGGGGAAAGCAGTATCTTCCTGATCCGCTCGCCAAAACGCAGCCATTTATACATCTTTAGGAAAAAACGTTTTTCATTTATTTTAGAATAGTCAGATTTTCGATTCTAAAGTAGAACCAATGATCCATCATGAATATAAACATTACATTATTGTGCTTGATGAAATTTTGGCTGGATTGTGCATATCGAAACTAAAACTATTTATGGTTTTAGGTGTATGTCCAATGCAAGTTCTTCCGTTTGAATCCAAAAAGATGCATACATTGCATAGTGAGAAAATCGAAGGGTGTAAGTAATCCATTATTAAAAACTACTCGTATATCTATTTTGCATTATTATGTATGTCTTATCCATTTTTTTAAATGATTCAACCTGTCGAAATCTACCATCTGGCACTCGATATATTTTTTTTCTTAAATTCGCCTCCTCTCTATATGATCGCGACGAACTTATAAAACCACCCCATCCAATTGCCAAACATATTCACTGTTTTGTCAGCTTATCAGTTAATCAAGCCATGGTGTCTATCAAAATACATATTTATATTTATTTTTTTCCTGTATATTCATATTGCATAATAATCAAAATGCAAGAAAGTCTTACATGTCGAAAGCCGCAACTCTATTGCAATAATATCAATTTCATTATCAAAATAAAATCAACTCACACATATTTCTTTCGCAAACTACAAATATTTATGACAATAATATCTTAAACGATAAAAAAATATGCATAACTTTCAATTCAAATCACCAAACTTTTCATCAGTAGTGTCTGTGTATATACATATTTTTTTTTTAAATTGTTTTTTACAATATTATAAATTAAATCTCATATTCACACCTTCATCGAAACTTTGAGATCACCAATGCATAATTCGAAGAAATCTTTCATCGAATGCCTTTCAATGTTCTATGCGCCCATCTGCATATAAGCTTTGATTTTGAAAAATAATATTTATACTTTTGAGTTACATTCTATTCTTGTAATATCTCATATTGATTTTACTAACCTGAGATTGTGAAGCACAAGGCGAAGGACTATGTGCCTGTTTTCTAAAAATCCCGAAACGCTTAAGCAGTCTGGTGAAAATCGTGTAAAACACTCAGGTTGTATCCTATAGTTTAATTTTTCAAAGCATCTGCACTTTCTGCTTGTATATATGGACATATTTCTACGAACATTTGCATTCAGTGCAAAAATCCCATATATCAAATGTATAATATTAACATCTTGCAATCGGACATTATAAATATAAATTGCATTTATCACAATTCTATCTCAAGCTCTACTAATAAAATTCGAATCTGTTAGTAAACCATACTCTCAATCACTCATTATTCTCTGCATTAACAGTTTTTTTTTAAAATATGCTCGCTTTATTGTTAAAGAAACCATATAATTGCGAAAAATCAAACCCGTTAATTCTAAAACAAAAGATACATAAACGATAATCGCCAATAATACACCATCATCAACAACAACAACAGCAACTTGCGCAGCAAAAACAAATCATTTGATATTACAGTGTATGTGTGTGATGTTTCTAGACGTTGTACAAAATTTCATATTTATTATTATATATACTTTCTTCACTCTATATATACAAAAAAAAATTATATACAATTAATAAAAATCCTTCATATCACAAATATCATCTATTTGACTTTGTTTGTTTTCTTTTTTTCTCTAATTTCAATCCATCATCAACAGATTCAACTACATCATCAACATCACAACCACCATCATAATCATCATCCAAAAAAATAAAAGTTCTCGCTGCAATATAAACATTTCTCTACATCCACCAACATAATATACGTATATATATAATTTTTTGGCAACAAGCAAAAAAAAAACAAAAGTGTGTTATATTTTTGTTGGATTTGCGCGATTCTTCACAAAACAAAACCAAAAAACAAAATAAATCGTTATCACCACATAAATAAATCGTAAATAATTACCAACGCAATATCTTCTATCTAGATATAATCACATATAAACGAATTAAAAGTGTTTGTTACCGTATAATTATATTAAACTATCTAAAAAAAAATCTGCTATTATCCTTTATATTAAATCATATTTATTTTATACATTGAAATTAACACATTTTTAACGCATATTTATTATTGTTATATTCTGCTCATTCTATATCGTCTGCGTTACCGAAATATTCAAATAAAAAAATTAACTGAATCGTTCATTAAAAAAAACAACAACATTCACGTGAATCGTCGATAATATTGTTGAAAAAAACCAACAAAAACTATCAATCAACATAACCAATAAACAATTTAAAAATAATATTTAAAAATATACCCGTTCAAAATTGATAACTACAAAAGACAGAAAATAATGGCTGCTGATACCGGTATGGAGACTTGCCCTAGTCCGGAAATTGGTGATTCTCGCAAGAGACCCTTAGATACGGATACTGAAAATGAATCGACAAAACGATCACATGTTAGTCCCGGTAAGTTGAACAATTTCATTGTAATTTAAGAATTCTGATTTATGTGTTTTGATTTTTTCCTCATGTTTCTTTTAATTCAGCCAATCATTGTTCACTTTTTTTTATTATGTTGTTCAATATTTCAAACGAAAAAAAAAAAATTACTCGCCAATCAAACTTCGCTTTCTTCATTCACTGTATAAACAAATCAATCGCCAAAGTCAATGTTTTCGCTAAATTGTTTTTTTTTTTCATTAAGGAGGTTATTGCGCACGATCACTTCACTCCTGCGTATTGTAAAAGTTCGATATACGCCGATTCTTTTTCTCTCGTTTATGGCAAACCATTTATATTAGAACAATATTTTATTCCTCTTTTGAGAAAATTAGAAAACATAAGTAATCTCTATGAATGGTGAATTTTAGTTCCATTTAACTATTCTAAAATACATAATACATTTCTTATTTTTGCATAACCGTGTAGGGTCCCTCCCCTGGTTGCGCAAAAAAAAACGCTTAGGGAAGTATCCAGGTTAAATTCCGAATTGTCAAGTTGTCTACCCTGATGTCACGTGGTGCGCCTCATATGTGGTGAAAATAAATTAATAATTCAGATCAAATATCAATTTGATTATGGGATCGTTTATTTATTGCGACGGCGGACGTTATAAACTCAGCGTACTTCTCTAACTTAACGAACATCATTCAAACGCGTTCTTTATTAGTGACAGTGACAAGTGTAGCTCTATCCAAATGGGTCGCGGGCTCGATCCCCAACAATTTTTTTTTGTATTGATAGTTTTAGTAATCCTATTGAAAATATATTATTTAATAATAGGCATGGGCCTATCAGAGCAAGACATAATATTAACTGCCAATGAACTTGGCTAATTGGCAAAAACACAAGCGTGCCAACATCAACGTATTAGATTCCATACGACACTAAGGGCCGGTTGCTCAATGTTCGATTAAAATTTTTCTTAAGAATAAACTGCCATTTAGCACAATTTGATTTTCTCAATATCTGTTTAGCGCTATTAATTGGATAAACGCTAATCGTCTCCTTGCCTTTGATTAATCTCTAATCCAAAACAAAGCCCAGCTCCTGGTTTCCGGTTGAAAATTTATCCTAAACAAAAACCCAATACCTGATACCGGATGTTGAGATTTTGACAGCTAGAACTGTTCACTTTTTCAAATTCAATTGAAAACAATGAAAGTGGCCATAAAGGACAGAGTTCCTGGAAATTCATTCGATAGAAGAAAATTTACAACAAACTGCAGCTGCAAATGAATATACTGAGAGACCGTACTAATACAAAACAGATTCGTGGACGGTAGAATTCCGCCAAGAAAATCAACTGATTTTGCCATAATTGTGGGCTGAGATAAGTTCCACACTTTATGGCGTGGTAATTTGTATGAGAAAACGAAAATGCTTATCGGGCTGTTTAAAGTTTTGTTTAATTTGTGTCCCTGTTAGTTAACAAAAAGTTTAATCAGACATTGAGAAAACGGGCCTAAGACGACCATCTATGTGTCATGCATGTGGAAGTTATTGATGGCTTATCGAGTGTAGGGTAGCCACCCAACTAAGCTATCCAGGTTAATGTTGTCAGTGTAACGCGTGTGTTATTTTACGCCACACCCGATAAATTCCCAAAAAGAAACGCCTACTGTCTCGCTAAACTGCCCGATAGCTAACAGGGAGGTTATTCCAGCGATAAAATGCCCGATAAATATTTTCATTTTCTCATCAATCACCAAGCGAAAAATTTTGTGGTATCTTAAAATTGTATTGAGTTTAACCGCAGTTGAACTTTCAACCAGAGAAACGCTGTTGTGTATTTGTTTTGGTTAAACTTTTTAACGATTGCCTCAGAAGAGAGTGAGAGATAAAAGGAAATGAAATTGTCCGAGAGAAATTCAGTAATTTGGTCAAGGGTGAAGTATGAGGGGAATGAGTCGACATCTTTCTCTTGCTTATAGACAGGCATTGCAGTTAAAACATATTCATTTGACAGCAAAGCTCGAATGTTTACTTGCGTATGCGAATTTAGAATTTAGTGAAGAGATATGGTGGTTTCATCTCCTTCTTGCTTCCTACTCTATGCCGATTGCGAGGTGTTGGGTTTTTTTTGTTTCGGATAAACTTTTATAGTGACTGCAAGGTATCGGGATTTGTTTTGAATAAACGATTAGGCGGAGACTTGGTGTCGGACTTTTGAAGCTTATCTTTACTTGTAAAATTTAAAGAGCAGCGCTTTCGATCGGATGAACGCTAAACATACCTAACAACGCTAAGCATTCCTACGATAAATTTTAACAGAACATTGATAAAACGGGCCATAATCATACGCTACAAGTATAGTATATTAACAATTGCCCAAAGGTTCAATTTAGGGCCGGTGCACACGCACTCTGCAAAAATTTTTACCCCGTCAATAACTTAGCCAGATGATTACCTGGGAGGACCCACCAAACATTAAGCTTCAAGTTGATGAAACCGTACTACTCATTTGCACTCACTCCTCCATCGCGTGTGTAGCTAACGTTTCGTTCGGCTTAATCCAGTTTCGGACGATGCACGTTGTCAGCATGCTCCTTTTTTTTAATAAATTCTTCGGGCATGCCAATTAGGTTAGGTAAGAGAGTTGCCGCTGGCGCAGCTCGCATTAGGCCTCCGATTTGGGCCCATTTGCCATCCTAAACTGGCTAATTAGAGCTGTCAGGTACTCCGCTAAATTGAATCAGCTGATTCAACAAGGCGGCACTTTCCACCTCAGCAAGCTCTCCAATTTCTCTGAGAAGCTAAGATCACGACGTTTCTGTTTTTCTCGCTCATACCCTTTCGGTTGAAACTTAGAAAACCAGACTGAAGCCATTCTACAAATATTTGTCGAATTTTTCAAGTCGCTAGCTTGATTCTATCGAAAGTTATTGCTTATTTGAAGTCTCACTTGTAGGGGAGGTAGAGGTTTCTTTTGTCGAATCTTGCACAATTTTAATAAAACCAACTGGATCCCAGTACAAACATTTGACTAAAATTTCAAGTCAGTAGCTTTAATTTATCGGAAGTTATCGCTTATTTGAAGTTTCATTTGAAGGGGAGGTAGGGGTTCCTTGGATCGGATCTTGCCCATCATTAACACCAACCAATTAGATCATGCTACAAACATTTAAACAAAATTTCAAGTCTCTAGCTTCATTCTATCGAAAGTTCTCGGTTATTTGAAGCTTCATTTGTAGGGGAAGTACAGGTTTCGTTGGTCGGAATTTACGTACAATATTTTCAATATCAGCCAGCTGAATCCTACTACAGATACTACATTTGACTAGAATTTTAAGTCGCTAGCTTTATTTTATCGTAAATTATCGCTTATTTTAAGTTTCATTTGTAGGGGAGGTAGGGGTTCCTTGGGTCAGATCTGGCCCATCTTTAATACCCACTAACTCAATCCTACTTCAAATATTTGACCGAAATTTCAAGTCGCTGACTTCATTCTATCAAAAGTTATCGCTTATTTTGAGTTTCATTTGTAGGAGAGGTAGGGGTTGCTTCGGTCGGATCTTGTCCATGTTCAATAACAACCAACTAGATCCTACTACAAACATTTGGCCAAAATTTCAAGTCTCTAGCTTCATTCTACCGAAATTTATCGTGCGAATGGGCAGACAGACGGACAGACAGACAGTTAGACATGGCTTAATCGAATCAGGAGGAGACCCTGATCATTTATATACATACGTGCATTGCTACACCTCCGGAGCCTCCTTTAAGGTGTTACATATTTTCGTCGTGACAAAAACAATATACCCTATACTATGAGTCTAGGGTATAAAAATCGCGCGAATTTTAAGAGCTCCGAATCTGACAGCGAACGAACTAAAACTGAGAGTTCCGCTATGGAGAGGGGCAAAGCAGCGGAAGTTTTCTCTGTGGAATTTTGAGAAATTTGAATCATCAACAAAACAACAACTTCCAGTTTTCTCGGGACTCCCCGAAAATAACGGAAATTCCCAGTAAGTTGACAAAACAAAAAATTTTGTTGTTTGCATTGTCCGTTCCCAAGCCATTTTTATCACACTAACCGGTTGATAAATGATAACATTAACCGTGATCATGTTAACCGGGGCGTCCATTGTATTTACTTCTATATACAACTACTCGTACATCATCAATGATCAGCGACTTGCTTTAAAAAAAAACTCCAACAGTTCTTGTGAAGTGGGCCAGAATACCCATGGGAAAAATTTCGAACCGAATACTCGATGATTATTTAAATTGAGAGATTCGTTTTCGAGGTACGTGGTATCATTTTCATCCTTTCGAAAGCAATTCGATTCGAATCGAATTACATGATAGCAGACCTGTGATATCAATATTTATTTTTATCAAAATATTCCATATATCATTACGTGGATAAGGATCAATATTTGGATCCGTATTAATTCTCTTTTTAGTATCTCTAGTATGTATCTTATTCGAATGAAGTTCGGAATATTATTTAAATACATACCTAAATATCCAATAACACACAGTGGTTGTAAATACTCTTCACATTCACAGAACATCCAAGTTCATTCAACCAAAAAAAAAAAAAATTGTCTACACAGCTAACTTCACAGACAATTTTAAATGTACCAAATTTTCGTAGGCGGTGTTAAAAAAATGTATGAGAAAACGTGTCTTCTTTTCTGAGGGTTTTCCAATCGAGCAGCAGAATATGGACGTTTTCAATGGTAGCATAAGAAGGATAATTTTTCGTGGTACTCGAAATGAAGTTGGTCAAACGGTGTTGAATCACCATTTAGAGGTGTGAAATTTATTATTAGCAATAAAAGATTAACTGCAAATATCATATAGATAATCGAATATTATATCCTTATTTGAATATCGTATCAGATTCAAACGCAGCGGAAAATATTTTGAAAAACAAATATCGTATTCAAATAGGTACATGGTTTTTCCTTATATTTGTTTCAGTATCGGATTTTTTTTATAGAGATATCACAGTTCTACAAGATAGGGCCCCTATCCTTGGTTGTCGTTTAGTCGAAATTTATTTTCGTTATACGAGTATGCTTGTAGTATCTCAGTACAGATATCAGATAGGAAAGACAGCAAAAAAAAAACATCGGAAGTTAAAATTGCGATCAAAAAAAGGGCTAGCTATAAGGAGAGCCGAACTGATTCGGTTCACTTTGATCCTGTTGACATATACCACGGCCTCCTTAACCCAGACAAAAGACTCGATCTAAGGTAAACGTAACCTAACTACTAGAACTAAGAGGACCTCCCATTTAGAATTATACACCAGCAGCCCTGTTCTAGATCTCGCTAACACTAAACTTTATCGCAAAAATTGTCTAAATGATATATGCCTTAAAACACTTCGCTGTGATAGCTACTGGAACCGATAGAGTTTTAGCTATCGGTAACGCTAAAACTCTGTCAGTAAAATTCTCTGAACATTTTTTACCTGGAGATATGTCCAGGTAATTTGATTATTTTTCCCGGCTCAGTGTTAATTGTTATAATTTAAATACTAAATAATTCAGAGTTAGCGATGTGTTTCAAGTAAAAAAAAAAACATTTATTGGCTTTTAGCGTTAGCGATCGCTAGAATAGAGACCCTGGAAGAGGGTCGCAGGTTTATAAATTTGGGTCTTCTTTTGTAACTGAAAAGATACGAACAGCTCTTTACTTATTTTTGAGCGTGATTTGGTCAATTTATCCAAATTTCTGGTCGAAATACGAATAATTCCCCTAAGGTTAAATTTTTAATGGTCAAATGGTTTTTTGCGACAATAAAAGGATGAAAATGGGTCGACATTTAGTTCTTATGGGAGATCAACTATCCCGTTTCTGGTATTTTTTTTTTTATTTGAAATAACCTTTAGTGGAACAAGTGAAATTTTGTGGTTGCTTTCTACCTTATTCGATTCTTTTACGACAGTACTCCCAGTGTCTCTTGTGCTTGTTTTTACTCTGCAGTGTCGGAGAGTCCAAAAATGAGTTTGCGCAAAAAAAAATACAGAGCGGCTGGGTTTCAAAAGGTATCAAAATATGTATTTTGATCCTTTTTGAAATCCTTCCGCTCAATATTTGTTGATGCAAACTGGATTTTCGATAGGTAAAACCATCAAAAATTTAAATATTTTGCTTCGGTGGAAGCGCGGTCGTGGTTCTGTGCGATCGTGTGTGGCGGCCATTGGACGAATTATCAGTATTAACAGTTTTCTTGAAGCACTCGATATGGAAGAATTTCCAGTTTACATTTAACTATATTAAATTATTTATCAAGAAAAATTTTTGTTTTTTTTTTAATTTTCGCCTCTAGTCAAGACAAAAAAAAATCAGCAGGTTCAGGAAAAGCGATCGATTAATCCCATCAAAATGGTCTCGCTCAGAATCATCTCTTATTTAAAGAAAATTGTTAAATCTCATTTATTATTAAGTTTTATCCATACGTTTAGACAAATTTAACTCCAGGCTAACGCCAGCCTAATAAACACATGTGTCGACTAGTCAACTATTAACTGGCATCTGCAATGCAATTTTCTATACTATGTAATGCATTTAGATGCTATCTTGTTCGTTGCTCTACTGGAAATTGTGCCTGACTCACGTCACTTTAATGACAACGAGAATCATTAAGTGATACCAGTAGCCATCCATACTGTAGGCGATAAGAATTGTCAACCCAAGTCCAAGGACTTAATAGCCGCTTTCATTTGTATATTGATTGCTTTGGTCACTGGCCAGAGTATCTTTTATAGATAAGGCGGATAAAGGACATGTTTTTGGGCATTATGACATAATGGGTGATAATTAATGTTTAACGAATGGCCCCGACAAATTTTGCTGTTCATACATGTACTCGTAGATAGTAAATAAACTATGTCCGGTAGTGGAAACGATGCGACTTTAAAATTATTTTTAATGGGTAGTTAATTGTTGAGATATTGCAAGCTGAGAGTTATGGTCTGTTATTATGTTAATAATTTGTTGATGTCTAGCTACAATATTTAAAGTGGTTAAGAAGGAGGAAATAACAGTTACAGGCATGTATTCTGGAAATAAACATATGCAAATGAAGAATTTAGATGTAAATGTTACATCCAGATAAAAAATACCATTACATACAAATTATTTATCAAAATGAATTTTTATCAAAGTTCTGACTGGAGAATATCATATTCTTCTTCTTCTAATCAAATTATGTCTGATGAGACTTTTTTTTTGGGAGAGTATTAAATTGGTAACCCCATGGTTAATCACGTTCCATCAAGCGAGAGGTTTGTTAATTGTCTTGGCCCCTCCAGGGGCATAGTATAGGTATGCCTTCTTGAGTTTCAATAGCATAAAGATTTTGGATAGTCCAGTTGCTAGCATGGAGCGCTGTGGGACTTCTAATAGTACCCACAGACGGTTTTTATTAACTCGCCGGGGATTGAACCCATGTTTTCCACATGCAGCATCGTAGAATGGTGACCGAGACTTCACGGCTACCGAAAGCGTCAAGCGAGAGGTGACGGGTTCAATTCCTCCCACGAGCATATATCGAACTGTTCCTCTTCTTGGCGGTCGGTCGACTCAGCCTGGAATGAGTACATTACCCAATTATCCTAACCCTTTGTGGGGCACAGCGCGTCAACTGTCCATGTGGCCCAGTTGACGTTTCGTTGACATAAACTAGTTTTTGGAGAATGCAGTTGCCAGCATGCACCTCATGTGATGTACATATATGAGTACATTGACTTGACAATAATTAATGGAGCCAAGCGGAATGAGCGTGATCCTGACCATTCACAATTACACAATTATCATCATCCCGTAAAAGTGTCTCGGAAAATTTGTGGAATTAACTAATCGTAAGGGTTATACAACAAAAAGTATATCAGCTAATGTCAAAAACTCATTTGATTCAATGAGTGTGTATAGCTTAAGGGAGGCCGCACCGTGCCGGTAGCTCAGTGCGTTGAGGCGTCGTCAGTCTGAATTCATCTTACCAGTTTTTTTGCGGGCTCGATTCCCGCCGTGACCATTGATGTTTGTATTGTCTTCTCCCAGTTGTGTTGGGCGTAACAATGAGCCACAGCCATTTTCGAATGTGCAGGAGGTGTATGCAAGCAACATGCATCGAAACCAGTTACACGCTAGCGAAACGTCAACTAATCCTGTTAGGTTGTATTTAGAAGTTGCGGTAGCCGCCGCAGTTTGCATAAACTCGGCCTTAGAACCAGTTGACGCGCTTGTACTCGTACCTCACTAGGCGTTAGGGAAATAGTAATGTATAAAATATGGCTTCAAATAGTTCATTCATGACGCACTTTTGAAAACTTTATACATCCATTAACTTGAAGGTAATCCATCTCGCAAAAACAAGCGAAGCATCAATTGCAATCGACAACGAGCTTATTATGCAAAACATGAACACATCTATTTCCAGCTGAAACTAAACAAAAAGTGCATTTCAAATACGCCCAATACTGAGAATACTAACTCATACATACGTGTGTGTATCTCAAAACTATTGCAGACACATACTCATATGTGCATTCATATGTTCACATTTAAATGATTTTTTTTTTGTTGTATGTCCAGATAGATGCATATTTGATACATATTTGGATCATATGATCATGTAAACAAATCCTCAGTCTGATCAATCGGTTGCACATTGGCAATGCAACAAACTATTCGTAATTACAGATGCATATTGTTTACTTGAGCATAGGATTGAATTACGAATACTACTATACGCACGCAAGTTTTATTCGTCAAATTCAGGTCAGATATTTGCTCGTGAAATTGAAGATGTGTAATGCTGCTATCCGTATTAAGAAAAAAAAAACTATTTAAATAATTTTCTGATGGTCAGAGTTGGAATGAAATGGAACTCTGAGCACAGCGCGCAAACATGAAACGAAAGTAAAATTTGGCAAGTGCTTGCTAATTGCATATGTATACGAAAAATTCAAGATAAAAATGGAAAGTGTGTAAATGGAAAATTTTTCCAATGCAATATGTTGTTTTATTATTTTAATTGATTAGTTAATTAATTAATTGATTAATTTTAGTTTTAATTGATTTAAGTTTCATGGTTCGAATTTGTTCAATTGATGACACTTGATTTGCCCTAATCCGTCCAAGGTATGGGCGCGTCATCATCTCTAGGGCATATTGCTCCCATTCCACGCACGCACAAGCCAAATGACATTGTTGTTGTAAAATGTGATTTTGACACTTGTTACAACAACAATACCATGTGGCTTGTGGGTGGGTTAGGAACGGTTGGAAGCAGTATGCCCCGGGTGACCATGCATGATAAAGTCATCAATGATCTCGTAATTAGTGCCCGGATGAAAGTCATTATGATGATTGTTCTAGCCACAGAGCTTTTCAAATGATGTGATGAAAATATAAATGACCACTCAATGATATGATACATTAGTGTTACTGATGAATTCATCCGGCCGTAGTTGATGAAATACTCGATACAAATCATTGACAAACTCATCAGGCAGTCATCAAGATCAAAAAAAAAAAAGATTTGCCTGGGGCAGAACTTGAACCAGCCACCTCTCGAATAAGGATCAGCTAAACCTATAATAAATTTTTTTTACCAACCACAGAAATGGCTTTTGTTTGTAATAAAGTAGAAGTGACCAGAAGTTGTACGTCAGTTAAAACTTAAAACGAAATTTTTTTTAAGTGTGTCATTAATGTGGAAGAAGTTTGGGATGAGAATGTTGTCCCTGGTGTATGAATTTGTTTTGGTCTTATCTCTTGCACACTCCAAGAGTCAATCAGTTAAAGATCTATGAGATCTGCCGCATGGAAATCCTTGATAAAACCACAAACATGAAATACAGTTGATGTTTTAGTATGGAAATTTCGATGATACACACACACGTGCTTATATTGCTTGATGATAAATCCCACGCTGAGGAAATCGTAGTAAGTAACTATGGACGATGAATAGAGCAACACACCAGAACTAAAGTATGTGGCCCAAAACTGACACATTGTGATGATAGCTCAACGATGATCGCTAAGCTTTAAGCTTATTTTTCTGCTTGTGACTGTTGCTGTAACATTTATACACACCCAGAAAGTATGTGTTCCTCAAAACGATCACTGCGATGCTAGCTCAGCGATGACCGCTGAGCCTTAAGCTCTATTTTTATTGGCTTTACTGTTGAACATGCGATTCTAGATGCGGTCGTTTGAAGAAACACACCTCCATATAAAGTACTTGCAAATAGTGTTCAGTGATATCTGCGGAACGGTCATGGCTGAACGATAATTGCAATAGTTAGTAGGAGTGATCATTGTGACGATTGCTTAACGATAATTAGTCATCGATGGTAGCTCAACGATGATCGTTTAACTTACGTGTTCTATGAAGCGATCATTGCTTGTGGCTGTTATCATAATTTCCTTCTTTGTAAAATATCTGATTCCTATGGAACGCTTAGTTTTAACGGAAGCACAACATAAAAAGCGATTAATATTTCTTGTCATTGCATTTATTTCAATATTTTGTTGTAAAATACCGAGGGTTGAATCCCTGCACTCCGGTAAAATGTTAAGTTAAATGTTAAGTTAAACAAATTATGAAACATGATGAGGTCATAAGAATGTCGTGGTAGAGTTCCAGAGCTCTTTCTAGAAAGAAGACGTTTATTCATAAACATCAGAAAGTCTCTGGCAAATACAGAAAAACGAGACGAGACGAAAAACCATGCGAATCAATTTTTTTTAAACAATCAAGATCCTCCTTTTTCGATTTACATCTTCTATTTGCAATTGTAAAAACCCAATTCATTTAAGTCTATCTGATTTTTTTTATTCAATCATCACTGAAAACAGCTCCCTTTTAATGACTTCATTTAGTTGACATTAATCTCAATTCTAGTCTAAAAGTTGGACTTGGTTTTTTTTTCAAAGGCCGTCGAAAACAAATGTCCATTGTTGGGAAATTTTCATTGGGTACCATTGTGCACCGATATTTTATGCCTTGTAAGCCCAAGGTTTATCGATTGCAACCATACAATAGTAGTGTAAAAATTACTAGAAAAGTGAGGGAGTGAAAAGAATGCATTTACATTTTTAATATGGGTATGAATATGTATGTAGATCTTTTTTGTTGTTATTGTACATGGACTATTGATTATTATTAATTTTATAATAATTTATAGAAATGGTGAAGTTCCAAAGGGTGTCCGTGATTTTTTCTTAAACTTTTCTTCTTTTATTCTTCTTCTTGCTGAACAAAGCAAAGATGCAATCCGCTGACATAAAACACGCGAACGCGACACATGAATGCGATTCAATATGCGGGCAGCTTTATACCAGTCAAATGCTTCCATTAAATTTGATATAATTCCATTAAATTCCTGTTAGTAAACAGTTCATATGCTGATTGTGTTATGAACTGCGAAGAACTTCCAGCGATAAGATTTCACATCAGTACAGTGGGTCTAGTCCCACCTCATTCACTCCAGAACAGAAGAGAAGATAGAAAACACTTTTATTTCTGGAATATTATTTTAATATATGAGTAAACAACTTCAGATAGAGTATCTATCTTTAGTAACAGCCAACTCAGATTGTTTTATACCTAACCGCACGTTCGTACCAACGCAAAATTACTTAATTTGAAGACCGATTACTATTGTAGTTGGCCTGGTGCGAAGATCGCCTAACAAACCCATGTAAAGATCGTCCATCCAGGGAAACTCATTTTAATCGTCCAGGAAAATTATGATAAGGATGATACTTAGGATACGATAGAAATTGTTTGGATTGACTATGCCAACGAAAGGAAATAATTTCGATGTTCTAAAATACCGAGTACTCGTATGGTATGACTATACAAAAGATGGCCGTGTCTAATGTCTAATCAGAGGAGATAAGTACAGGTCAAGACCCCATGATCGCGAATGTTAGTTCTAAGTCGTCGACGAGAAAGTAGTATTGCCAGTCTATTTTATTGACGATGGTCATTGGGTTCCATGCCAAGGTTTGATTGATTGATTAGTTAGTTGCGTTAGGAATAGTCTAATGATTTTAATTGCTAAGAAAGAGGTTAATCGTTCATCAATGTCTTCTCTTCTTGACGTCAGTGCAATTCATCATGATGACGATTTTTAATCTCACTACTAAGACTACGTTTCAATCTTAGTGGAAGAAAATGCGTTTTCTCATAAAATCTAAATTTATTGAATGTACGAGGTACTGCTGCTATATACGAGTAGTAGGTGTTCAATATTCAATGGATATTGCCCTTTTATAATCTTGATCCGTTGTAGACCCGTCCAGTCATACGAAATATCTGAGGAAAGGAAGAAAGAGAATTTTAAAGAAGGTAAATTGGGAACCCATTCGAACAAATTGGTTAGGATAGATGAGAGAACAACCTCCTAAAATTTCGTTAGTTTATCTTTTCATCACGCGGAGCGCTGCCACCCTTAAACTTACTTTCTAACTGACCCTCGTATGTATTAGACGCTGGGATAGTTTCTGAAAACTCAACAGGCATGAGTTTATTTATCCTTAGGCTGCTTCCCATACTCCATCAAATCTGAGCAAAAGTCACCTTCTTTCTATATACTTACGGAAGAATCCATCTAGTCTTTCAGAAGCAGTTAACCTTACACATGAAAAATGCTTGCATTTGGACGCAATTATGTCAGGACATCGAGAGTGAAGGGACACTGGACCAAAATCAAATCGGTGGTCTTCTCCACACAAGGCTATACCTGTGATCTGATACTGAGGATCTGATGGTGGTCGGGGGCAAATTCCAAGAAGTTGGAATCGACGTGCTTCAAAGCGCACTGAATACAGTCTAGGCATGGTGCAACGTCAACGGTCTTCGAGGTAATCCCTTTAATATAAGTCGTCGTCATTTCTTTTTAGGTTTTCGCCAAGTTGCGAGATTCTGTCGTAACGTTGTTTTCGTCGATACAGTTTCTTCGCATATCGTTTAAGCTCGCCATAATTATATTCTCGGGCTCGTGTTGGTCTTTCCACAAATAGTCAATAAGTTTCGTTTTTCTTCGTAGTCGCATCCTGGCATTCCTCGTCGAATCAGTCATTAGATGAGATGCCTCAGCTCTTGGTGTCCCAAACATGAGTGGCTGTTTTTTGGATGCCCTCCTTATTATAGTATCTTGCCATATTTGATCGACCGTTTGCTCTGGCTCAGGACGGGCCCTTTCGTAGAGATGCTTTTTGAGATCTGGCGTGTAAGCCACCTTTACATCATCGATACGTAACTTTCGTACGTCAAACTTAGGAGCCCTGCTCTTTTTTGTGGGACTGGTATTTGATATGCGACACCGATATTTAGCTCGAACAAGAAAGTGGTCCGAGTCGCAATTGGCTCCACGTAGGGTTCTTACCCAATATGCTGAAGGCAGCCCTTTCTCAACGAGGAAGTGGTCAATTTGATTCGATGCCATACCACCTGGTGACATCCATATTACAATATTTTATGTATATTACGACACGGGAAGCCTGTGGAGCTTACGACTAAGTTTTTACTGATGGCGAAATCAATTAGTCTTTGGCCGTTGTCCTGTTGTGCCCCTACGATGTAGTTCATTACCGACTTGGGCATTAAAGTTTCAAAGAAGAAGTTTTATATCGTTAGAGGGTAGGCCATTAAATAAATCGTCTAGCAGAGCGTACAATTCTTCTTTAATGGCATCTTCTTTCTCCTCCGTTGGGGCATGGCAATTAGCCAAACATTACAGAATTTCGATCTAATTTGAATCGCATAGATTCTTTCATTGATGTGCTGGAAATGCGTTACCAGCTGTTTAAATTTGACATCAACTACTAAGGCGACCTCAAATTGCCTGTTGTTTCCATCTGGTCTGCCGCTGGCGAAGATTGTGTGCGATTTGTAGCCATTTATCTCGCTACCGAGCAATTTCGTTTTTTTTAGTGCGAGTATGTCGAGGTTATAGCAAGATGCTTCTTGAAGGAGTTGTCGAAGCGACCGTTGCGATATAGTGTTCGAACATTCCAGGATCCAAAACACTAGTTCGATTTTCGATTCCGAGTCTGTTTCCGTTTAATCCGTCCAATCCGAGGCTGTACTTGAGGATTCTGAACAAGAATTTTTTCCGGGGAAACGTTGTCAGCGTCTCGCCCAACCCCCTCTAGAAGGACCAGACCACTACCCTGCTATTGTTCCCTTCTCTTCCACTGGGGTTTAAACGCTAGGTGTTCTTACCCTGTATCCGATCAGGGTTAACAGCACCACCACTAGAAGGCGCAAGATAGATGTTGAGAATGAAAGGTGAGAGGTGTCATGTCCTTGCCGATCCACAATCAAGTTGCACATCATTCCCTTCCCTGGTTTAACGGTTCAGAAAATTTGTTACAGATTTCACGCTCTCACAGCAGCAGTCATGAGTGAGTTGCGCAGACTGTGAGTGATGGTGTATTTGTAACTCTCTAGTCTAAATTACGAGTATATCAACAGGATATATGGGATCCCCGCCATCTCCGCCGACTGTATCACACAGATTGTTGGTTTTCATTTCGTTAGTCCAGTTGGCTAGCTCTCGCTGCATCTAACAACCTGGATTCACTACAATTTGTAGAAAAGATGTTATTAAAAAAAAACGCAAAAGGACACTTGTATGCATAGGATTGTCGTAGACGACACGTCGCGTCGGTTGCTCCTTTCTGTAATTTTTTCTGGAGGGGCCGGTAGCTCAGTTCGTTGAGACGTAGTGTAATGTCTAATCATACCGATTCCGCGGGTTCGAATCGCCGAGCTGGCCATTGTTTTTTTATGTTCTCTTTCACCTGTGCTGTGAGGCATAAAAATAAACAATAAGTCACAGCCTTTCCCGACTTTTCGCAATACGCGGCTAAATGGGCATCGTCCGAAACCAGTTACATATATACTAATGAGACGTCAAATGAACCTTTGAGGAGCGGTTGGTGAGCTATGCCCCACTAGGCTTTAGGGTAAATACTCGTAATATCTTCCAGCTGTTCCTACACGCCATTTCTGCGAGTATATTTGTGTCAAACTCATTTCCATTTCATTAAAATCGGATACGGTGGGTATACCCACTGTCACGGATGAGTTGTATCGTTGCAGTTGCAGCAATACTAAACGATCAACGCCATTCAGTGGACTTCCTTAAATAGCGCTTGTTGTTCCAATCCATGTCATTGCCTACTAATTAGTTCCATGCGGCCTCCACCTCAACCAAGTAAGTGCCAATGGGGGGACGACATACGAGTATGTAGTTAAGTTATGACTGTACAACTATGCACTATTGAATTATATTGTATTTTAATGAGTTCAATTGCCACCATTCTTGACGTCTTCCAATTTTATTTTCAATGCGAACGTGTCGACGGCAAGAAGATTCGAAGCGAATTTTACCCGGCAGCTCCCCCGAAATCGTTGACACACATATTCCGAAGCCCGCATAATCGTTGCAGTGATATTTGTACCCCGGCTGCCCCTTTGGGGCTCCAAGCGCTGCCTGTCACAGTGCAGCTGTACGGAAAAGCGTACTCTTTTTCTCCACTTTCCGGGTATACGGCTTAAAGCTCTTTAATAATAGTTAAACACACGTACGCGAATAATAGTTCTGAGTTTGTAGGCCACGTGTTTGCCTCGCTACTGCTGGCTAGCAGAGTAGAACGTATATATTGGTGACCTACCAAAACTACAACAATAAATGTAGTCTGGCGACTCGACTACACCGTATTAAACCTGATTGGAGCCATGAATCTGTGGGAGCTCGCTCTGTTAGTATGCACTCTCGAATTGGCCCACGTTGGGCGCAGAATCGAGTTGTGTTTGTATACGTGTTGGTGAAAAGAGAATCACGTCGAGAAAATATCATTGTGTTTGGTGGTGATAGGTCGGTGGTTGAAGAGATCACACGCAATGAATTTTGCTGAGTAATGTCTCTTTAACGCGATTTCTACAACTACACCAACATAAATTGTATGGACGATGACGCGCGTCATTTACAGTGTATCGCAAAAGTCGATTTTTGTTGTTTCAAAGGGGAGAAGATACTTTTCGACAAGGCCAAGTTAAATCAATAATGTTAATTAGATATTATTAATAAATAATAATTAGGAGTAATATTCGTTGTGTGATAATTCTGTGACCCTTTTTCTGGAAGCCTTGTGTCTGTTAGGTGTTTTTGATGTAAGTGAATGCTAGACCTAAATTATTCGTTTTGTAACGTATATCCCAAAAACAATTAGGAAATTCCCTCTGGTACGATTTAATAAGGAATCCCAAGATTCAGAAGTGTCTAGGAGAAGTCATCGAGAATGCGAAGAGTCGTGGAGCGCCATCAACTTGTACCAGATTTTTGTTGCATTTGAAAACTAAAGTCTCTACGCATTATTAATATAAACTCGTACAACACAGAATTCAGCATGGCTGCGAATCATATTGATAAAATTCTACCATGGAGCCCCAAATCGCTCTGTCTTAATTTCCCATAAAAAAAATCCGAATTTGCTGTTTCAACAAAGTGAAGGTGGTGTCTTGAATGGCACAGGTTTTGATTTAGAAGGAAAACAGCCAGAGAGCTTAGGCGATTACGATCTTCTAATATAGTTCTGATGCGTCTCCTACCTACTAGAAGGCCTTGGCCACTTGGTCCAATCCAATTAACAGATGGCTGCGAGATTTACCCCGTACCAAATAAGTAGTCAAATATTTATAGTATCAGCTCTATTATGTATGCAGTTAAGTCACGGCGAAAACAAATGCCCGGCTAGCTCAGTCGGTAGAGCATAATAACCGAACCAGATTGAACGTAGAAAACAGCAGCAGCGGCAGCAACAACAACAATAACAAGCAGATCTGCTTTCGCCGCTGTCGCTGCGTTCAATCTAGGTCGCATGCTTTCTAAGTTGACATTTCGCTGTCGCTGCTGCTGCATTCTGCGTTTAATCTAGTTTGGGTATAAAACTCTCAATCTCAGAATCGTGAGCTCGGAGCTCACGTTTATAGCGCGACTTGCGCTGACAAACCAGCTCAGCTATCGGAAGTAAAGGCATGGTACATGGTTCTAAATGAAAGACGGTTATTGGCCTCCTCCATTGGCAAGTATCGAGGGAATCCGAATAGATGATATCATACTGCACTAAAAAAATTAAGAAACATACGGTTGTGCCCCTAGATCGACAATCAGATATGCTCTGGCGGTAAAATAACTACTGCGACTCTCTTCATATAATCCTCAGATGACATTTCGATTGTATACGAATCTGTTGCTGCAGTTTCTGCTGTATTTATTAATGTGAAATATCCATGCATCGGGGCCTCGCATTTTTGGGTTACGGCAGGGTAGGTTCAACGGTACCTGAGCCGCTCCGTTCGTGATAACCGTATTCCATAATTCATGGGAAATCTAGAACATATTCAACATCCTATTGGCATCTTTCTCGTATAGGTCATACAAGGGGTGGAATTTACTTTAGATATTATGATCAACTCTTTAAAATGCTGCACCCGAAGCATGACCAAAAGCCGGCTGATCCTTGTCGAAACCATGGCTGTAATTCCAGTCACGCGTGGTTCAGTACTGCTATTGACGTTGGAGTATGGATACCCGGTGTACCATTGTAGTGGTCGTGTAGATTAGGTAACTGAGCGACAATTGTAGCCTAACCACATGCATGTAGGTCGTCGATATATAGCTTCGCTCCAGATCCCTGCATACGTGCTCCTGGTGCCTGGAACATATGAGGTACAAAGTCTAAATCTACCTATCGCTTACATGCAATTGCTTAGTTGCGTAGTCGTTCAGTTGCGATCGCAGTTTTCTTCACACATTTATGCAACGAAGAATTATTTGGCTGCGTGGTGTACGCTCACATGCAATTACCCTAGGAAACGAAGCAAAATCGAGTGAAAAATTCAAGAAGTTTTGAAACTTAGCACGATTCTTGGCTGGTACCAGGAGTATATCATACTAAGAATCCCTTCAGAGACAAAAATAAAGATCAGAAAAATACATCAAAAATGTCCTAACCACCTTTTTCGTATCTTGAAGAGTTTTCGAGATAATCTTATTAGAAAAACAACCCTTATCAATATTGTTCGTTTGTTCCCACGAAGTGGAAAAATCACCGTTTTAGTGATGTATCTCATCAAATAACGGGTAAAATATTAGTCTCACGATGAAATGATTCCAATCGATTTTGTTTGTTACTAAATAAGCTTTGAGATAAGTCGGATGCCCTTGCTAACCTGCACATGGAACACAGGTCGCAAAATCAATGTCCAGATCATCGGAGCTGTTCTCGATCGTGACGTCGATAATAGCCTCATGTATACTAGAATTTGCTCAATTGTTAGGGAGGTAGCGTTTGCAGCAGCAGATCCCCAGCTTAACACCCGCTGTTACAGGGCTTACCGGACTCTCGGCGAGTTATGAATTTTTTTCGCCAAGTTAGTCTGTGATGATTGTTTTTCAGAGCGTACCTGCTTCACCGACGGCTTAGGCCTGTGGCACTATACTGGGTCCCGGGGCATGTCGGCATTGCTGGTAATGAACGCGCTGATGAGCCAGCCAGGTTGGCATCGTTCACACCTCTTCATGGACCAGAGTCATTATGTGGGATTTCTCTGCGTAACGTAAAAAGATGTATTGTATTAGAGTATGGGAGAGAACCGAGGCCGCAGCGTATTGGGACGGCCTCTCAAAAACGAGTTTCAACATTACTCCGTATGGGTCGACCTAAGGTCGAAAATATTTGTGGAATTCTTCCAGGTCACTCATACTTGTTACATCATTTAGCAACGTTGGGTTTGGCCCCCAATTCATCCTGTCGTTTCAATCATGAAGAAGACGAGACTTCGCAACATAATCTCTGCGAGTGTGATGCCCTCGCCCATTTCTGCATGAAATGTTTTGGGAGCGCTTTTTTGAACTAGATGAAGTTTCTGCACTCTCAATTATTAATTATTGATTTAAGAAACTTCATTAGTACGACTAAGCTTCATCGGCAGGCTTAGTTTTGTAAGCAGACATAGGGCTACGGCACAATGGACCATAAGGTTGCAGTGCTAGAGGGTCAGCCCACGGCCTATCTCCAATTTATCTATGATAGGTTATGGTGTCTTTCCGCCTGTTAAGAGCAGTTGTAATGGACGGGTTAGTGGCATCCGATGCGGAACCTAAGGAATCATACTAACTGTAAAAATCGACCCGTATCATCTGGCAAAGAAAAAGGCCCCTCAACCAGCTAAGCAGCGGCCAATGCTTGCCGTAGCTCAGTTCCGGAGACTTGGGCGGGGTTTTCACCGCTCATTGTGCTTTCCGTATTAGCAAAAAATTTATAGGCCCGGGGAAGACAACACAAACAGCGGAAGTAAAAGTGGGAAATAAAAAAAAAAAATGGTGCGATAAGGATGGAATGGTTGACGGACGGCTCAGATGCCTTCGCACTCGCATCGGGGTCCTGGTGTAGTGGGACCCTCGGCCTCTGGTTTCGTACCACCGACAGATTACTACTCATCAGGTGCTGCCTTCAATCTGTCGGTGTAAGCATCATCAGCAGAATATGGTTCATTACAGTTTTTCTTTTGATGACTGCAGCGGGCAGCGGTTTAGTGTTTTCAAGAAAGACACCCATACCACCTAAATCGCCAACCGCCAGCAGCTAGCCAGATAAACTGCCCTTGGAAAACAACACTAATTCATTGTGACACACACTGTACAGTTGATGAATTATAATTATCTGTGTCAAACATTTTGATTCACTGTTGGTGAGCACCGAGCAGCAGTAGTGTTGTAGTCCAGTATTACGTCAATGTCCTTGAGAACTATGCCAATTCGTGGTGTATGCCATACATTTCGCCCTTCTTTCAACTGCTACTTGAAGTATTCAGTTCAGCAGACGACGACGATGACTTGAGTTCTTTTCTGACGTTTCGATAGCCCCATGGATTTGTTGCTACTTAGATATTTAGTACGAACAAGAGGCTCTTGTACTTTTGTATGTATATTACCATTTGCCATTTATTCTTAGTCTTCTTCTTGTCTTTCTTTGCTTTTCTGTTCTTGTGGGAGTGCTTCGTTTCACTGTTTGATAAATGTTTAATTTCTCCGACGTTGTTCACTTAGTAGCGCCGCCGTCAAAAAGTTATCGAGAGTATCTAATGTTGGTTGTGTGCAAAGCTGTTTTCTTGACTTGACTTTTAGCGCCTCATGCGGCACAGTGTGGCTGTCGATGGCCATTCGTGCTAACGGTCAACTCATTAGCTGCTACGGGCAGTTGAGGACCTGCTGTTGTTACTCAAGTGGTCGATTTTCTGCATTGTTCCAACAAACGGCCTGTTATTGATTTTACATGGGCTATTATAGAAGTAAAGTGTACATACTTTGTAGCATATATGAGTATCTTCCTGGATTCAATTCAAATTGTATGTACGTGTTGTATGTACGACATGATAGCTTATTTAGATACCGAAATCACATATGAGGCGGACGGCACAAATGGGCAAATGTTATACGTTCAAGGCTTCTGGTTAGTGGTATTGGTATGTATTTATGTAAGCAACCTGAGAACTGTTCAGCATCATCTTCATTTAGAATTCCTTTCATCGGTTTATTTTTTGTTGTTATTTTGTTTTCCTTCCGTTTGTTCGAAACTGGTCAGCAAGTTTTGATTGGATGGATAATTTTGCACGAAGAAAAGGCAAAGTTGAATTTGTATTTGTGGAACTTTAGTGTAGCTCGTTGAGTAAATTCAAAACCATAAAAGGAAACCGGAATTCTTTCATTTATTATGTGGCAATACTAGCTACGTTTGGATCAGGATGATTTGCTTATTTGCTTCCATATCATGCTCAAAGAAGAGTTAAAAATCAAACTGGTCCTATCAATTAAAGGTCAAAGAATTATATGTACAGCGGCAGGATGAGCTCTGAATTGATCAAATACGAACAACACACGCACTTTAGTTGTTCAAGACAGACCTTCGGAGAATTGTTAATAGCTAAGCCTAACTCCCAGTACGCACTGAGATTCATTTGAATGATTCTTTTACATCTCTCCAGCCTCGACTCATTGTTGCCGTGAATTTTGTATGTATTTTCTGCATCTTGCAATAAATCGAGAAGATTTGGGGAAAGAAAAAAAGAATTATTCAAGAGTCTCAGTAGTACTAGGCGTAATGCTCTTCTACGATATATTTTACGACCCAATCATTCAAACAAACATGCAACAATCATATTAAACAAAATTGCAACATTTACCTTCTCTTGCATAAAAACCAGTCGGGCGAATTTATCATTAGGACGAACGGTGGTAAGCATCAAATTAAATGGAGTCATAACATTCTAATTGTCGTTGTTGTACAGATTACACAATCCAGTCCAAATTTATGAATGGACGTCTGAAATTCCCACAAAATGATGGCATCATCCCGCATCGTGGAGCAAGATTTTTGCTTTGCGGCAAAGTATCTGTATACTATACGAGTACATCGTACATACAATCAACAAAAAGCATAGAAGCTTTCGTAAAAAGAAGATGCCGTAATACTAAACCCGTCGTCTTCATGATCATCTCTGACAGACCCTGACAGATCGGACTATCTTTAATATGTATATACAACCAATACTTGATTCTCGTATAATGTCAAGATGATCTAAACACTCATATTAACTGCAATTAGCGTGTAGCATTGACGTCCTATTTCATAATGCGAATATTCAGATAATAATGTACTCTTTCTAGTAACATATAGTCGGGGAGCTAGTAACGGATTTAGTTATGTCATAATTGACATGGCTAGAACTCTCACGACCGGTGGTTCCACTGTCGTCCGAAGGGAGGGGCGAAAGGGGTGCACGGCTAAAATACGCAATCGAATATTAGCGATCATAAAATAATGGTCTCTTCCCATCCCAATATCGGCACCATTCTTATTTCGCACGTCCAGGCAACTCTTGAATCTCTTACGAAAGGCAAAGTGGTCGATTTGATTTTGTGTTCTGCATCGATCAACAGAGGACAAACTGATTGTGTGGTGGCCCTTATGCTCAAATATAGTACCACCGATGAAAAGACTGCGCAAGTTGCAGAACTCTACAAATCTTTCACCGTTGTCATTACGATCCCCCAAATAACGTGTCTCCCCGTCACATGTCTGAGACCATAGTTATCAGTGCCAACTTTTGCACTCAGATCCTCCATAACCATTTTAATGTCACCTTTAGGTGTTCCGCTCTGGACTGCGTTTAGTTGTTCGTAGAAGGAGTTTTTCGCCAGGATATTGTCGGGTTCAGTTGGAGCATAGCATTGTATTATTGTCATGTTCCTAATTTTGACCCGGAACCTGGCGGTCATAATTCTGCCGGCGACCGGATCCCAGGATAAGAGACAGTTTCGTGTGGCTCTGGTTAAGAGGAGCCCTACTTTTGACTCACGACCACTACTGGTAGGTCCACCGGAGTACAACATTACAGTGCTACCCTTTGCAGAGATAAATTCTGCGGTGTTCCGTCACCTTATCTCGCTAACTCCTATTATGTTTAATTTATACCGCAGAAATATACTCTCTTTGTGCGTTCTGGAAACCTGATCCATTGTTCAGGAGAGTACGCACATTCCAGAATCCAGAATCTTTGTATACGATAGCCAAAAGTCATAACCGTTGAGTCCCGAGGCATAGTTGATCTTTCGGTACCATATAGCAGATTTCGAATAGTGCGCCCTCTAGAAGGTCAGCGACCACTGCCGTTCCAGGGGGCGCCAACGAATTTCGTTAAAAAGTTGGCATAGTCTAGTACGTACTTGAAATACCTTTCGAGATACATTCATCTAAAGAGTGGTATATTTTATATTTTATTTTTGAAGGAGCATGCTAGTAACTGCAATCACGAAAAATAGATATGCTATCAAAACGTCAGCAAGGCATATAAATGCAAGGGATATTGACGTGCCCATGCCCCTGGAGGGGTCAAGGCAATTAACATATTTTTCACGAATTATGGTCAAAGGTTTTTTCTAATAGAAAAGGTACCATCGACAGGGTGCACCAAAACTACTGGATCACGTCATCCTCATGTAACTCTAGCAAACAATATTAAGTTTTTTTTTTATTTTTTATTCCTTCAGCCGTTACAGGCATTCAAAATTTGAAAAAAAAAGCCTAAAATTGTAATAACTCAAAAACTATACAATATAGAACATTCCTGTGAATATCGCAGATTAAAGCGAATATTTTACTCTGAAATTAACCCCACAATTTGGATAAATTATTAGCAAGAAATAATAGTTTTTTAAAGTGCAAGATTTTGATTTTTTTAATGTTGCAATTTTAACTATTAAATGCATACTCCTACCCTATATGGGTCAGCTGCATCGTCTTTTTTAGGAAATCACTTTGCATAAACAAAGTCACCAAAAACTGGCCTGTAAATGGTCCTGTTGCTAGCTCCCAGACTAGTAGTAGACACTTTTCCTATGCCATTTCTTGAGATGCTTGGTCGAGAAACTCGTATACGTATTTCGTTAGCTTCGTATATGAATAGCTCGTGATTAGCCAATCGAGTTTAATTTTGGAAGTAATATTGCTTTCCTTGAATACTGGAGCAAATATACATACGGTATAACTGATTATATATTAAACCTATCCCAACCCTAATATTCCAACCGTGACTTGACTGAAATACGAATGTTCATATTAATCAGAGGCAATTTTTATATTCATATGTACAGTTTTGAGCATACCATAGTTTTTGCAGAGGAATAGGTCATCTCCGTGACTTTGAATCGAATTAGCATCGATTTCTATTATTTTCTTTTGTTTGCAGCTTCTCTTGGTGGTTGCTTAATAAAATGTAAGGTGGGATGCTTGGAGACATGCTGAAATGAAATGGAAATATTATAAAATGTTAGTTTCTTACATAATTTAAATTTATTTGTTCGCTACTTCTATGCCATGTTGATTGTTTCATCTAACTACGTCTTTCATTAGAAGTCTGAAAAGCCAGACGACGAGTGTGCTTGGAAAGTGGCCGTGACATAGGGAACCGGAGACGGAAAAAACCCTCTCCAAAGACTAACAGATGACAATGTCCCGGCAGACCATAAGACTAGTGTTCCTTCTCAGTAGTGAGGGACAGGGAGGGTCTATTGTTATTCTTCTCTCCAGATTCCTATCTGCTCACTCACTTGCCTTAACCCCTCGTGGGGTATAGCGCGTCAACTTTTCCATATGGTCCAGTTGACGTTGTCATAAACCAGTTTCGGAGAATGCAGTTGCCGGCATGCACCTCCTGCTCCCCCTTTAGCCGCCTACCTGTCACAAGTCGGGAGATGCAGTGGCTTATTATTACTCCTCGCATCACAGGGGGGAAGACAACACACACAGCCATGCCCACGAACGTCGTCATGGACGGGATTGGAACCCGAAACGCCGGTAGTCAGACATGAGACTATTGCCTCTACGTACTGAGCTCCTATCTAGATGCTTGGGCATGATTCGGGTTGTGATACCGCGTCTCTCTTTCACTTAGGGTTTAGGGATACACAATTGCATTCATCTCTGTTAGCCTAGTTCAAATTGTAAACCTGCTTAGGTTCTAAATCTACATTTGTTTTTAATAACTTACTATATTTTTTTTTAAGATCTGTGTTTAAACAGCCCTGCTTAAACTTTACAAATCAATTTTTTTCATAGCTGGATAGTTTTATTGATTGACTCTTCTAAACATCCACCTTTACATGGAATCGCAGTTTGTATTTTATTATCCACGTAAAAGTTCATTTGAATATGCAATGTCAAATAAATTTTAGCCTATGCACCTATGGGTGCGTTCGATTCGTTTGGATCGCGATTAATTTCCATTCATTCATTCATTCTGGACATCTCTCTCAATTGCCGTAACCCCTTGTGGGGCATAACGCGTCAACTGTTTCATGTAGCCCAGTTGACGATTCTCGGCATAAACTGGTATCGGAGAATGCAGTTGCCAGCATGCACCTCCTGCACATCCATGGCCACGAACGTCGTCGTGGACGGGATTCGAATCCGAAACGTCGGTAGTCAAACATGAAACTGATGCCTCAACACACTGCGCTACCGGTCGCCTCCATTCTGGACATGCAGACCTGATAAAGGAACACGGGCGGTTGGTATCTTTACCAAATACATACTTTGCTATTCATGTCACTTTGACAGTTGAAATCAATGGCGTTCGATTCACTTATGGCTTAAATCTGGGTAAACCGAACGCACTTAAATTGTATCTTTGTCCATACATATCTACCACAAATGTACTTAGTTACCCGAGGTCCAAATCCAACCATTTACGAAGACAGAAAAAACGCTAAACATGAACTTTGGAATATTTCACGTTAGCTAGTAAAACGTGTTTGACAGCTTTTTTGGGAGCGTTTTTGCTACATCAATTCGTTAAGATTCAAGATGAACACCGTCCCATCAGATGAAAAAGATACATGTGTAGTGCACACATATGATAGGCAGTGATTACACCATACTACTTTTATTATAAAAGATACAACTTTGAAAACGTTTAGTGATAGGGAGTCTATTTTTTGTGGGTAGGTTTTTTTATTGTCATGGTTTTTGCTTCTTTTTTAGCTGTTATGACACAAAGAAAATAAGGTGTTTAAATGTTGGTATTTGTTTGTTTGCTGCGTCAATTGCAGTAGCTTCGCGGTGAACGGGCATTTTCGTTTCAGCATTTTTCTCTTCCATGGACCTTGAAAATGTGTCATGAAAAGTATACTATCGTTTTCTAGTTTCTTGTTTAGCGGATTGAATAGGAAGTTAACGGATGCTAAAATATGATGAATGTTTGTCATTGAGGCAATAAAAAAATGGAATAATAGACATGGAAGCAGGTGGTTTTTTTTAGATATTTTAGTTAAATTGATTTATACCACCACACACGCATCACACCAACAACTTTGTTCTCGATAAGATGGACACCTGGTGCAGAAATTTTTTCGACTTTTCTGGTTTAAATAATCGGAATTAGCTGCAGGCACAGCAGCGTATCTGCCCCCTACTTGAGCTATTCAATGAAGTCTCACCCATCCAGTTAATCTAAGTTGCTATGCATTTTTTTTCTAGAAACTATAGAATATTGATTTTCGATTCCTCGATTCAGATAGCCAAATTTCATACTGTACCTTGTTAGACGGCGTGTGCAATTGATTTACTAGCTGACTGCGGTGTAGATGCTGTACTTTGATTCGGCCTTGGTACATTTTTTTGTAGAATACATACTTAGTTTTTAAAATAATCAAAGAAGACTGGAATAAAGGTTTTTTGAGTCCCTCATCCCTAAACTTCTGGAACCTCTATCATCTGGAACTTTTAAGCACATATTCAGGGGACTGTCCCCAACAATTGTCCAAAATTTTAAAACTACACACTTTATTTCTCCTATTTTTTGCTCCTAGTCGGGACTACTTATTATAACTAAAATGTAGGAAATTTACCCTTCTTAATTTCATTATAGCCATCTGTTATGTCAAAAGCATAGTTTTGAAGTATGAAAACAGCGAAAAAAAGTCCGATTTTTGCACGTTTTCTTGCGAAAAATCATTTTTTCCGGGAAACTTTTTGTTGAAAATCTCACATTCGTGTTCAGCGACTCCAAAAACATAAAAGTACCAAAAATAAAAATTCCACCAAAACTTTTCTTCATTAGCCCTTTTGGAGGATGTAGTGCATAGACTGGAAATGAAAATTTCAGCTCTATTTTATGATTTTCATTGCGCTTCCTCAAATTATTCAATCCTAAGACCGTTCTGTTATTTTTCGCCGACAAAATTCCTCCGAAATTGTCTGTGCTGTCAGTTTCCTTTTAAAAACATGGTCCCTTTAAATACGATAATAAATGTAGATGATATCCCCATTTTTCTAAACACAATAAATCCTTACTCACCTTTCCATCGTTTTCGTAATGAATAACAACAGTGACCGGACTCCTG
Source organism: Chloromyia formosa (assembly GCA_964017055.1). Taxonomy (NCBI): domain Eukaryota; kingdom Metazoa; phylum Arthropoda; class Insecta; order Diptera; family Stratiomyidae; genus Chloromyia; species Chloromyia formosa. Next base: position 13,132,371 of record OZ024813.1, on the reverse strand, counting down.
CTTTAAAAAAAAGAGAAAAGGGAATGACCTCTTAATTGTTTCGGCTTTTTCCGTAAATGTATTTTATCCTTTAAATTCTAGTAAAAAGATATTCAAAAATAACTAGAAGAAAAGATGCAAGAAGCCTCTTTTTCTTTGTAACCTCCGATGAATACCGGCGACCTTTTACGGTATTATTCGTTTTCCAGATAGAGCCTGAATATTGAAATTTTCTCAGAAGAAGATAAAAATCTTTCATTCTATGATTTGATGCTCCAATTGTCCTGGAGCAAAGAGAAACAAATCTTTTGAGCTTTTCGAGACCATTTTTTATGCTACAGCTGCGGCTTTTAGAATAAATGAAATACCACAGCTAATTCATTGTTTATGTGTGTTCTCCTTAAATAAAAATAGACCAGATGGAGCATGAAAAACAAAAAAAATCACAAAATTTCATTCAGCAAGCACTAAATAAATTTTCATGAAAATGTCATCGCATTGTATTGATGAAATGTTTTCAACCTCAGGAATATTCATTTGTTGGGTCATGTATCCTAATCCTAAGTATGTATATAATTTAGTTTAGAATTATTTCTGTGGTCGCCACAGAGTGTTTGCCAAAAAGCCAGTGTACACCAGTCGCGGTTTTTTTATCAATGGATAAGTTCCATTAAGTTCCAAGATAATACACAGCGGAATCGCAACACGTTGTACCAGCAGTACCGAAGCAGAATTGTTGTATGAATGTGACAGCAAATCGTATGAATATGACAGCGCCGGTGCCATTTCTGAACTTTCAGCATATACTGGTTCAAGTCAGCGGAAAAATTTTTGTGCTGGAAAGTATTTTGCACAGCATGTTATGTCCATCAGAAACTAAGTGGAGAGAATTCATAAAACAAATTCGTAACAGTATGTCAACCGTTATGTGTCATGAACGTAGCCATTGTGATTTATTACAAATTTATACAATTTTTTTCGCACGCCTTAAAATCAAAACGTGTTCTGATATTTTGACAGTTTAAGTGTTTGCGGTTTTTGAATAACGTGAGGAAATGTTAAAAGCGTTGTGATTATCAGAATAAACATAAAGCGTATTACCAGTGATTTATTCTAGTTAAGAATCCTAAGGTCGCCACCCATGAACGAGCACAACCACGACCAAACTTCCATCGAACCATCAAATATCATAGAACGGTGGAAATAGGGGGATTTTTTTTTCCACACGTTCTATGAAATTGATGGTTCGATGGAAGTTTGGTCGTAGTTGTGCTCGTTCATGGGTGGCGACCTTTAGTTACGAGTTGGGGTTTTTTCAGATATGAATTTGAATCTCATCTACTCAAGATAAATTGCCCTTTTACTAACAACCCTTTCATTACACACTCTAAAAAATTCCCCTTATAATAAAAGGAAACTTTATTTCCTTCTATTACTCGTATAATGGCAAATTTACTCTGCAATCGAAATTTACAAATCGAGTGTAATTTAACATAAATAATATGTAAACAAGTACTCCAAAATATTCGCAAATTTGCACCCGAAAATATGTGAAAATACTCTGTAACCGTAGGAACACATTTGTCATATTACATATTTCCTCACCTCCTAAAAAGAAAAATAACTGGCTCAACAGTCCAATTAATAGATCAAGTCCTCCAAGTATTCCGAATGCGAATGTCATTTCATTTAAGAGCTGAGTGGGCTCATAGTCCAACACGTAAATCCACTTTTATCCAATTTATCGAAACGATGAATGCCTTCAGTAGGAATTGAACCAGGGCCCAGTGAACTGAAGGCGAATATACCAACCGTTGCGCCGCCATCCGGACTACTTATAAGCGCTAATTAGTGTGACTTATATTGTTAATGCAGCAAAAGGCAGCAAAAAATTAGTAAAACTGCTTCTACATTTCGTAAAAAATCCACTAAAAGCCGAATTATACACAAAATGTTGTAAAAATGTATTAAGAATACATCATTTTGAAACTTGCACCAATTTTAGTGTAATTTTCCGAAGTTTTTAGACATTGCATAAAATTTGTTTAAATGCACTGTACTATATGGAACATAGGCCCGTTTTCTCAATGTCTGGGTAAACTGCCAGGTAAATATCCGGGACACTAAATTAAACCTAAGCATATGCAGTACTCAAAATATGATAATGTAGTAGAAAAATCAGCTGATTTTCTTGGCGGGATTCTGCCGTCTTTTCTATTCTATTCTACGTCTGTACCGGCTCTCAGCATTAATTTACGGCTGAGTTGGTTTCAAATCCTCTTTCATCGAATGAATTTCATGAACTTTGTTCTTTATGACCAGTTTATTTGTCTCATTTGAATGTGTAAGACGTAAACAGTTGCAGCTGTCGAAATCTCAGCAGCCCGCATCAGCTCTTTAACATTAACGTCCGATAAATTTTAACTGGAGGATAGGCGGCGTTGGAATAAACTTTAACCAGACAATAAGAAAATGGCCCATAAACGGCTTTCCTGTTTACGCCAAGCACCTCTTCTATTTAGGTATCGGGGCATATAGCCTAGTCATTAATTGTTTATAGGAATAATTGTGGTGTAGTTTTGATTTTTCATCCATTTATATTTTTTTTTTTTTTCGGATGCCCCCAAAAATTTCTCGTGAAATTTAAATTATAGCCAAAAAAAAAAACACAAAAAAAATAATCCCTTTTTTTATATTTTGAAAACAGTTAACCCTAAGGAAAATTTTTCTGAGGCACAGAGGAGTTTAATAAAATAGGCAACCGTCACTTTTCCCGTATTTTCAATAGTTTTCTCAGATTCGTAATCAGCAGTACAAAAATTGAATGACAATAAAATCAGAACTACTTCACAATTTGTTTTAGGAAAACTAGACACAAAGACGAAGATTTTTACCTTTTTTTAAAGAAAATCCAATGTTTGAAGAGCTATTTTTTCGAAAAACCAAGTTGTAAGTCTATTTATCTAGGAAACACATACTTAAGGATTTATTAAATAATGCTTAGATTTATTCCCTTCTGCACTCGGTTTTTAAAGAAATATGTTTTTGCCATTATCTATGTAAGTATATTTTCCACGCGCATTTCCCTTATCTTAAATGAGAGCTGATTAAGGTATCAACAAATTCATCCCTTATCATTTTCCTCGCAGTAAAAATGTCGATTTTTCATTGTGGGAATAAGAGATTAAAAAATAGGAGCATGAAAAATGGTCTTTTTCAAGTGAATTAACCTTTTATATTTAACTGATCAAAATCTTTAATTTTATCTCAGAAAATTTTTATCTGAAATTAATCGTTCTAAAAACATTTTTAAAAGAACAAAAAATGGCGTTTTTTGTTGTTTTTTTTGCTTTAACTCAAATTTCACAAAAAATGGGGGGGGGGGGGGGGGGGGGTGCAAACCTCACATTCATAATCCGCACCAAAAAAAAAATAGAATTAAAACAACAACAATTCGCTTTAACTAGGCTAGGCTGATAACTAGGCTAATACGACTCTACAGTGTGTCCCTTTACGGATGATAAATACTTTAATGATAGATAGAACTGTTCATTTGTGGGAAATTGAAACATGATATGAACTCCAAGGATTATCGAAATTATTATGAAAAATTATTATTATTATGAAAAAAATGCGGCTAAATGAATCGTCTAAATTAAAATAAAGAAATAGTGGCTACACTTTAATCTGGGGTTTCTAAAAGTGGATTTCCGCTTTAGGTAGTGCAAACCCAGGCACACTGTGAATCCTCCATAGTGAATTATCGGGGGTGAGTACCACTTAAAGCGAAAATATGAGTACTACTTAAAAAGAGGGTGTCCGGAATCTCACAGAAACCTAATTTGGCAAATCTCAAAGAGGATTTCCGCTTTCCGGCAGTACTAACACAGAATTTCACTCAGATAATTCAAAGGCATATTTTCAGCTTTAAAAGTACGAACATACTCGTACATCCCTGGGTGGATTTTGGCTTTAAGTAGTACGAACTGAACGAACTCCACAATATGGAATCTCTAACAGAATTTCTACTTTAGGCAGTACGACCATATAGTATATATTTCATAACAATGGAAAACAGTTAACTTTAGCAGAAAAAAAGTAAAAATTAGATTAACATATCAGAAAAAAATGTAGGCGATGATTCATTTGCATCAATTAGACCAACTTTCCCAATTACCGCCTCAATTTTGGGAGCAACTGCTTATAATACAAAATAAACAACAGTAAACTTTTATAGGAAAATAAAAATGTCCCAATATTTTCCAAAAAAAAATTGTGTTTGATAATTCATTTGAATCAATTGGCCCAAATTTTATGTACTCTCCTCCCAAAATTTTGCGAACTATTGCCTCGATTTTGGGAATAATTGCTCATAATGCAAAATAGACAACGGTAACCTTAAACTTTTAGTAAAATTAAGAAGTTGCCACAATCTTTTCTACAAAAAAAAAAAAAAAAACGTTTGTGGGCGATAATGCTTTTAAAACAATTTTAACAAACAATAACAAATTTTATGAACTTTCCCCTAAAATTTTACGAACTATCGCCTCAAATTTGGGAATAATTGTTCATAATTTCAAAATCGTCTCAAACTCATACAAAACGTTTGGGGCAACTGTTCATTTTCATTTTGGGGCGATTGTTCCTACGTCGATAGCTCATAGAGCCATATTGTGTGACAAAAGTGCAAATATAAAAATTTTAATGAAATGTTGGCCAGAATATTATCCGATATTGACGAAGTCAAGGGGCGTAGAAAACAGATGACTTTGGCTTTTAACAATTGGAATGTCGTCAAAGATTTAAAAACAACTGAAAAATTTCAAATATGAGACATGCTTTTTTGTTGAATACGATATTGCTTCCCCGGAAAAAATAAAAAAAAATTTTACAAATCAATTAGGTGAAAAAAATCAAACAAAAAGTGGTTCGGTGATATTTTGAGGAAAAATAATGAAATACAATTCTTTCCTTTTTTCTGTTCCTACGTAGGCATGGATACATTCCAATTGTAATACAGTGCATACCTATTTTCGTTAGTTCTTTGGCAGGAATTCCCAAGGCTGTTGCTATGTTTCCCAAAGTTCATCTGGCGCCTGATATTGTCGGAATAGAACAAATGGCTTTAAAAAAAAATTATGTATGCATATACAGTAGAACCTCATTAACTCCACTCTCTCGGGACGGGAGTAAAAGTTGAATCGACCGGAGAAAATTCGTTGTTTGTAATAAGAAAAAAGGATATTTGTGTACATGATAGGAATGAGTCTGTTTTGTTTTTTTTGCATAGTCCTGATTTTCAAGGTATGGCCTTAGCTCGCCATTTCTTAACCCTTAAATGCATAATTTTTTCTCTTTTTCCTGCTTGCCGTTTCATACCATTTTGTAGGTTTGCGTTGCTCTGCCTGTGGTATTGGCACTTCGCCCATTCTGGCGGTATAATCTCTGCTTCCTTCTGCAGGCAGCTCGGTCTTGGATCGTATCATCGCCGAGATTAATGCGTTGCTGCTCCTTCTTCACCTGATCTATCCACGTGTGTTTCCGTCTGCCTGGGGTTTTGGGTCCAACAAGTGAAACATTCATTGATAGTGCCTTATTGACAGGGTTCTTAGGCGGACGCCTTAGAACATGGCAATGCCAATCCTTACGACGATCTTCGAGATTTTCAATGATCGGTTGCTCAACAAACAAAATGTACGATTTTTTATTTGTGAATGAACTAAATTTCTCTAGGCTGGAAATTGGTCATAGTTTAAGGGAAAAATAAAAAACAAAAATCTAGGTTCGTATTTTGAGTATGTTTTAATGTATTTTTGGTGAAATTTTCAATATGCAATTTGTCCAAAAAAATTTCTTGATACATATTATGAATTTATGACTAATAAGTTACTGAACATTACTTAAAAATGTATTTTTTTTACTAAATATCCTTTCAAACATCATGCAGAAAAGTTACCTACTCTGTGAAAAAAATTGACATGGTTGAAAAAGTTGACCTGGCAGGCTAACAACGGTATTATTCAAGAAAAATTGGCGTTATATGAGTATATCATCGAAATCTGCGTATTGTTTACATGAAATGAATCAGTATTTGCAAACACTTAAACACTGATAATGTACTGTTGAAGGGAATATACCTAGTCTAGCCATAAATACTGTTACAAACTTTTTGAAGCACTGTTCAATAAAAGAGGTGTTATATGTTAAGAAATCATTGTTTATTTATTAAATGCACTGTCAACAACGGAAATTGCAACAAGTTATTCGAAGTGATTGCCTTTTGCCTTCACACAAGCCTTTAATCGAGCTGGCCACTTATCTATTGAAGCACGCACGACTTCAATCGGAAAGTTGGCGACTGCATGTGTAAGAGACTTCTTTCAGGATTCGATATTAGAATGTCTTTTAGAGCACGTCATTTGCTCTAAGACAGACCATAATTCGTAATCCAGCGGATTCAGGTCTGGGCTAGAGGAAGGCCAATCTTCAGCTTTAATAAAATCTGGAACATTTTCTTCAAGCCATTTTTGGGTTGACTTCGCCTTATGACCTGGTGCAGAATCTTGCTGGAAACTCCAAGGCTGATTTTTGAATAATGACGTGTTGAGAGGTTTCACTACACTTTCAAGGACACTTTCTTGATAAATTTTGGCAGACGTTTTGACGCCCTTCTCACAAAAATGCAACTTTGTCACCCCGTTGTAGCTAACACCCCACCAAACCATTACTGAGGCTGGATGATGACCTCTTTGAACCTTTTGGGCAACTTGAGAAGCTTCTCTGGCACTGCGAGCATAAACCCTATCGTTTTGTTTATTAAATGTTTCTTCGACAGTAAAAATTTTTTCGTCCGTAAACAAAATTTTACGGTGTTCTTGGTTTGCGTACCGGCAAAGTAATCGTTTTGATTTTTTCACTCTATTTTTTTTAACGAATCTGTTAGTAAATGCCCGGTAGATCTACGATAAGCACCCAACCCCAAGTCACTTTTGATGATACGTGAAATAGTTCTTTGGGGTATTTTCATCTCACGCGATAAAATTTTTTGTTTCCGAAGAGGATTACGGCGAATTCTCTCGCGCACGGCTTTAACCGCTTGAGGTGTTCGAGTAGTTCGCGGACGGCCACTTCTTTCACGGTCACTTACTCCAGACGTATCATTAAATCTTTCAATAGCCCGATATACAAACATTCGGCTTATACCAAGGGTGTGCAGAGTCTTAAAAATATCACTTGGTTGCATTCCTACTTTATGAAGTGCAATCACAGCAATTCTATTTTCTTTGTCACCCCAATCCATGTTCACTACACTAAAAATTAAACTCAAATGATGACAAATGCATCAAGCACAAGCGTACTATAGCGATTAGCTCAATTGTTAAGAAATGCAATATAACGGTTCCTTTCTGCAGGGTTGCCAAACCTTGTAACAATATTTATGGCTAGACTAGACTGACTAGACTGTATTTTTGGTGAAATTTTCAATATACAATTTGTCCAAAAAAATTTCTTGATACATATTATGAATTTGTGACTAATAATTTACTATACATTACTTAAAAATGTATTTTTTTTACTAAATATCCTTTCAAACATCATTGCAGAAAAGTTACCTACTCTGTGAAAAAAAATTGACTTGGTTGAAAAAGTTGACCTGGCAGACTAACAACGGTATTATTCAAGAAAAATTGGCGTTATACGAGTATATCATCGAAATCTGCGTATTGTTTACATGAAATGAATCAGTATTTGCAAACACTTAAACACTGATAATGTACTGTTGAAGGGAATATAGACTTTGACAACAGTATGCATTTAAGGGTGCATCCAACTACCACCAGCTTTCGATTCTTCGTATACTTCAGCATTGCCTAATGCCATTTTAGAATTTTCCTTGGCAGAGACGTGGCTGATTTTAGGTCTTTTTAAAAGCTCCTCATCATTTTCCTCATATTTTCATTCGAGTGCCTTGGAATTGGCAGATTATATTATAATTAACTCGTCCTTTAATTCCTGGTGGCTGTCGTGGACTTTTTCATCAGCACAAGTCGCAATTCGCCAACATTGCTGGACGTAATTGAAGGTTATATAACTTGACAATCCTTGGCGATTTCCATTGTTACCGTTACCCTGTCATCTAAGTTTCCCTCAATTTAACAGTTGTCCATTTTGAGCCAAATTTTGCGCCAGGGCTTTTTGTACTTTCGGGAGATATTTATCTTCATGATGAAGCAACTGTGTAAAAAATTTCCCGGAATGTACTTTTATCGCTTGCAACAGCGAACAAGCGAAATAGTAGAATAAAATAGAAATAATAGAATTTCCCGGAGAGAGTCGGATTAGCTGTCGTCGGATTGGCGAGGTTCTACTGTATTTGCAATATGTTCGGTTATAATTTAAAGTCGGAAATTATATGGGACGATACGTGGTAGTAAGGTATGTGTAGAAGACTAGGAAAGAGATGACAACAAAATATAAATTTAATTATATGTACATTATATACATATATTTCTTCAATCTAGAATCTTGGAAATACGAGTATGAATCTTATATTAAGCGACTGGTCGTTTGTGGTGACATATGATTGTATGTCGACATAAGTTCAAAAATCTTGAATAAATCACTTATGCTGTTTGGGAAACTGTCAGAAAAAAATATATTTCAAAATTATGTTTAAAAATAATAATTTATGATCAAATAAGTCACTTCATAAAAATATGAAAACTATCAAAATATACCTATAGTCAAATTCGTTTTACATAAAATAGAATTAAAACTTTTCTGTTCCGGTTTTTAATTTTAAACATATCATCCATTGGTTTATTATTCTTCATCTTTCTTCTTTTCGTCTTTAATTTGGTTCTTTTATAAATTCTCTCTATCCTAGTTTTTCTGTCATCGCGATATTCACACAATAAGATTTCATCATTTACATCAAATTAACTCGGACACTACATAAATTGAAAAAAGTTTTGAAGCCATTATAACAAGGTCGTGACTGATGAAGAATGAGAAGATGATACGCGAAGTATCAACATAATTTGGCATATTTTATATGCTTAGATTTTCGATAGTGTTTGGTTTTTTTTTGCAGTAAATTAGGCTTTAAATAGGTTATTGTTTGTTTTTTAAATATATAATTTGCGCCTTTTGTTACCAGAGCAATTGCAGCTGAGAACATTGCTAGGATACTAATATGAAATCCTCTTCGCCGAACAATTTTTATCGTGTTGTTCATCCTGGGGAAAAATCAATTGGTTAAAATGCTCCAGACAAATAGTTCAAACAAAAGCATTTGGTGTGGGGTTTATATAGAAAGGAAAGCCACTAATTTTTTTCCGACCATGTCAACATGACCTACAAATCGTATTTTTCTGTGTTCATGTCGTTCGTGTTTGTTTTCCTAAAATGCCCGCAAATAAAAGGACATTGTGATATGATGAAAACAAAAATGATGAGCCTTTTTTTCGGAAATAGCATTTAAATTGGAGCATGCACAATAGAGAAGGTGCAACCTTCTTCTTCTTGCAATGGAATCAGAATTATTCTTTAGAAAGGATGACAATAAAAACAATAGTTTTGTTCGGCTGACCTAGTACAAATATAGGAAATTGGTGTATTTCCGTTGTTATTTGGATGTTTGGGATATGTCGTGAGAATATAAATTATGAGAATATAAATTAAATTGGATATATATATATATATCGCGCTCGGTGGCCGTGATCGTTCGGTCACCGCTCTACGATACTAATCTAGAGCTCGGAGATCTAATCTCGGCGCGGATAGGAGGTGCATGCTAGCAACTGCACTTCCGAAAAGTAGATATGCTAGTGAAACGTCAACAAGGCATAGAACTGCTTGAGATGTTGACGCGCCCATGCCCCTGGTGGGGTCAAGGTAACTAGAGTGAAATTGAATATTATTAGTAAAATTATAGATTGGATATGTGAACACGAAATGAAATAACCGACTTGTTCAAGTATGAGCTGGATGTATAGTAGTTCAAACAACGGTCCAGTCGCAGTATTAACATGAAATAGCTTAGCTTCAATTAAAAGTCCACAAGACCTGTGAAAATACGCTTTAATCCCTTCTCACTTTACTGCACTAGCAATACTGAACAAAGAAATTCAGACTCGTCTGTCTCTTATCTAAACATCAGGACAATGTGTGAAGGAAGAGAAAATACCACGATTGGTGTCCCAGCTGTCGCTTTTAGCCCGTCCCAAATACATGTTCATATAATGGACGAGCCTATAGTCATTCAAAAGCAAGCCTAGCCAAAATCAATAGGCAAATGTAGGCGTGTTTTTTTTGTACTACGGTGCAGGTTAATTGGGGGTTATCCGGGTTAACTTACACACATTACACAAACACCATACCCTTGTTGTTTGCAAGTACACCTTGCAACCGAAACTTTTGTTGCATTTGTGGGTTGTGGTAGCAGCTTCGTGCAACAGCAACTAAACGATTGTGCAACTAAGGAATTGCCTATGGGCGAATTCATCGAAGTTTGCAAAGTTTATCGTTAAGATGAAAAACTGCTTAATTTAACTAGTACCTGCAAATGGCTTGAAGAAAAGAGAAAATATGCCAACACTTCAATTTAATTAGCTCAGTTTGTTCTAAAGAAATACATTTTCTTTGATGTTCTTTGTTTTTAATAGAACTTCCAAAATCATTAAAATTTTCATGGTCAACATGTAGCACAACATTTATGTAGGATACAAGCTATGTATTGCCCTATAATATGCATTACACGGCATTATTGTGTTAACTTGGTTTCGAACGTACACGGATTGATTATCCGCCTCGTTAACTATCGTAATTAAAAAGTGCAATTGCTTTACATAATTAACATTTTTAATCACTTTGAACAAAGTTTTCTACTTAATGAGGATACGAGCTCTCTGGTTATGTCTTATAGTTTGAACTGTATGAAATTGCTGGTTGGACGGTAATTTCAAAGGAGTGTCTTATGTTTGAGAGTACGGACTTAGAAAGGAAAATTTAACACAAAATATGAAAACTTTGAAAACAATGCATAGATAAGCATAACATGAAATGGGTATTTGCGGTATGGGAACTACCGAAATTCATTGACTCTTTAAAATAGCTAGGACAGACTAGACGTATTTTTTTTCCACTGAGGTTGTGCTGATTGTGTTTGATTCTTAAAAGGTAAGGAGCCAAACCCGGGTACCCAGTAAAATCTATCCGTCCTACCTGTCACTCTTCCAGGGGAATAATGTATAGGCCAAACATGGTAGGTTGAGTAATGACTAATCAGTACTCATTCCTTTGTGATGACTTGGTTTCTGCGGCTTTTTTCTTACTTTAGTATCTGCGGAATGGCAAGTTTCGAACACACTGGTCAGGTACGAATACATATTCTAGTAGGTATCGTCCTTACTTGAATAGGTACTTGTTTCTACGAGTATTTGAATAAATCCAATAGGCGCCGAGTTGAAAGCTGATTCTGAAGCGTGAGTCAATGCCAGTGTGTATCTCTTATTCGCCAGCTTCTCTTCTCAGCAATCTCAGCTTAAAGCTCGGCCTGACTACTCGGTTGGTTGTCAGAGCGAAACCGTAAAGCAGAGCGGAATAATTTTCAACTTCGGCTCGCACTCTGGACGTACGCAGAAAAAATATATTTGGCTCCTTTTAACATCAGTTGCTAGATAATACACTTTTTCTATCCATTCGGTGAGTTAGTATTCCTGGAATACACCGAACGATAGGTGTTTTAAAAATAATGCCTCTACCTGGAGTAAAAGACAATATGGTTACAAAAAAATACATCCAAATGTAAAAATTAGTTATTTCTCCAATGGGTAGTGAAAATATTTATATCATACTACGCTGCGAGAGCTCGCTTCACTCGCTCCTCCATCTAGTGTTCGTTGCGCTCTCAATTTGACACAAATTTAATTTATTTGTGACGCACGGAGTATAAATTTGCAAAATGACCGAAATTAGGTTAGTGTTTGGATGTTGTGGATGTTTGTTTGCGTGTACATTCATGTGTCCGTTCCGAATGGGGTGCTAAATCATTGGAAGACAAAACCCACATCCGTCCCCCACTACGAAAGTATAAATTGTCAAAACGACCGAGATTAGATTCCCAGATTCTAAACACTTCCAATCGCAGTATATAAGAAAAAAGTGTTCTCTCTGATCTAACATTTTTATACTAAACATTCATATCTACTCACCACCGGGAGAAGGACAGGCAGCTTTCAAAATGCCAGCTTCATTAGTCTAAGTAACCCTGAAAACAATTGATTTGACACCAACGTCGATCATTTTGGACATCCTTTATCTGATTCTGAGTTAATTTCGCAATCCAAAATGACGCCGATGTCTTTAGTACGGTTAAATGGGTTTTACTGTGTGCGGTGTCATTGCGGGTTCACGAAAAACCTTATTTTTGACCCCGGCCTATACTTTGCAAAATTTAGTTATCCGAAATGACGCCGCGCTCTTCGGTTCGTTAATACGGAGTGTTACTGTATGTCTTATCATCCTGGGTTCGCAAACCAGCTTATCCTGTTTGTCCTTCAAATCCCGACGTGATGATGGTTGATGTCCGAACTCTTGGCTGATTGAATTAAAATGTCCAGTGATTCACCGTACGGATAATTTGTTTTATGGATAATTATACCCTAGACTTATAGTATAGGGTATATTGTTTTTTTCTTTGATTTTTTTTTTTATGGATAATTATTCATCCGTTCGGGACATAAATAAATTGCCTTACCTTTACTTGTTTGCGTCGGGAGGTCAGAATTGAATGTCGTGCGTTTCCTTCTTGTTGCAAATCAAGGTCAAATGGGGAGTTGGAGTTTCCTTAATTTCACTTCGTATATACTCGTACATATCAGTGTTCTCTTCTTCTTTTTCATTCGTCCATCGACATTTTTCATCCATAACAAAATCCGAGTTATTGTTTTAAGTTAATAAGATGATCAATAGGAGGTTTCGTACTCGGCTTTGGCTTAAAAGCAAACACAACATAACTTCAAAGGGAAAAGCCCTAAAGTCAACTATTGCGAGACTTCTATTGAAATGGATTAGTGGTAAGATCGTAGGTAATATCCTTGAATGAATAATATTATGAAGCAAATCATTTGATTCTCAAATGCGAAGAATCATTATAATCATTGTGGTGCTGCAGCGCGTCTGAATCATTGTCCTCCAACTCCAATTATCGCGATCAAGTGACCGCGTCCTCCAATGTCGGAAGCCCAGAAGAAGTTCGGCGTCAGCATCTAATGGGTCTCTGAGAGCTCTCGATCTTCCTCTCAGGCTTGCTCCGTTGATGCGTCCTTTCAATATTTGTTTAGGCATGTGGTGATCGTTCGTTGCACATGCCCTGCTTATTGAAGTCGTAGTAGTTCGTCTATTCTCAAAACCACAAACTCATCGTACAGGGAAGTGGGAAGAATAAACAACAAACGATTGAATGACTAATAAATAATAATAAATACCCGATTCAAACACACCCAATAAATACAATATTTGATCATCTTATAATCATGTTGAGTACTTGAGGCTAACCAACATATTTGATCGACCCACTTATTTCTTCATGCTTTATGCTACACAACATCAGCAACACAGGCGTCCATGGGTTCTGGGAAGAACTCAAGGGTACCATCAAGGATGTCGCAGAGAAGGTCGTGGGATATAAAGCCCGGCGAGCGCGAAATGACTGGTTCGACGAAGAATGCAAAAATTCACTTGACGCGAAAAACGAGGCCTACAGACAATGGATTCAACGCGGAACCAGAGCCAGAAGAGAAAAATATGACGAGCTACGGCGAATATCGAATAGAATAATTAGGCGTAAGAAACGTAAATACTTTGACGAGCAGTTGCTGAACATAAACGAAAACTTAGCTAATAGGAACACCAGACAAGCGTACAAACTAGTAAATACAATTAAGAACGGCTACCAACCCAGGACTAGCCTTTGTAAGGACAAGGATGGAAACATCATCAGCGACACCGATGGTATTAACAAACGATGGGCCTCTTATTTTGAAGAGCTTCTAAACCGACCATCTAACATCCCCACACAAGAAGCTCTCGACGATATTGTTGATCGAGGCCCACCCATTCAACCCCCGACAGTAGAGGAAGTTGATCTCGCGTTGCGGTCACTAAAACGAAATAAAGCGCCGGGCGCTGACGAGATCCCAGCTGAACTGCTAAGATTCGGTGGAACGAGCCTAGTTGATGCCATACATCAATTACTCCTGCGAGTATGGGAGAACGAGGAGATCCCAGACGATTGGCGCAGAAGCATCATCTGTCCAATCCATAAAAAGGGAGATAAATTGCGATGTGAGAATTACAGGGGCATCTCACTAGTTTGTACGTCCTATAAAATTTTGACGAAAATTCTGGAAAATAGAATAAAACCGTACGCAGAACGAGTCATTGGCGAATATCAAAGCGGTTTCAGACCTGGTCGCTCCACAACCGATCAGCTCTTCTCAGTCAAACTGATACTCCAGAGGTGCTGGGAATACAACGTAAACGTATACCAAATCTTTGTCGACTTCAAGCAGGCATACGACAGTATCGATCGTGGAGTACTGTACAACATCATGCTGCAATTTGGTATACCAGCAAAATTAGTGCGACTGACAAAGATGACGATGACCAACTCCGTCTCACAAGTCAGGATCCAGAATAGACTTACTGATCTATTTGAAAAACGCACTGGTTTGAAACAGGGCGATGGACTGGCACCGACGCTCTTCAACCTAGCACTGGAATACGTTATTCGGGCCATGAATATGGACAACAGCAAGACGCTACTCATCAAGTCGACACAATTAGCAGCGTACGCCGACGACATCAACATCATGTCCCGAAGATTGGCTGACGCAGAAGAACTTCTGCATACGCTCGACACCGCTGCAAAGGAAGTTGGATTACGTATTAACGAGGGTAAAACTAAAATAATGATGCAATCGGTGACAAGGACACCTGCACAACCGAGCATCAACGTGGAGGACCTCAACATCGAGTTCGTGAACAACTTCATCTACCTGGGTTGCAACCTGTCAAGAGACGCCAACGAAACTGACGAAATCAAGCGACGGATACAGTTAGCTAATAAGACTTTTTTCTCGGTTCTCCCCATAATGAAATCGAAACATGTGCACAGAAACACGAAGCTCCGCGTGTACAAAACCATTATACGACCAGTGCTATGCTATGGCTGCGAAGCATGGACCCTAACTCAAGCCTCCGAAAACATGCTAGACACATTCGAACGTAAGGTTCTACGGCGAATTTTCGGGGCTGTTTGCGATCGAGATGGATGGCGCATCCGGTACAACCATGAGTTGTATGAAATGTACGATGAGCTGCAAGTCTCGAAAATCGTCAAACTACAACGACTTCAATGGGCAGGGCATGTACAAAGAATGGACGATGATCGCATGCCTAAGAGAGTAATGAATGCAGAACGAGTCGACGGAGCAAGACTGCGAGGACGACCGAGATCTCGTTGGGAGAGCTCAGTAGGTGTGGACGCCGCGCAGCTGCTGGGCTCCCAAAATTGGAGGACGCGGTCACGTGACCGAGATAATTGGAGGACAATGATCCAGGCGGCCAAGGCCCGACGTCGGGCTGTCGCGCCACGATGATGATGATGACTTATTTCTTCAGCACTTTTTCAAAATACATTCTGTGAACAAACGTGTCCATATATCAGCTGCCATATTACTATAACATATTCACCACGAACATTCACCAATGTGCCCCTATCAATTATTCAACAGCAATAGAAACACAGCAACAATAAACCCCCGAAAAAATTGAGAAATTCTATTTTTAACAATAAAAGTAGATTTAGATTAGATGGGTGTTGCGTGTGAATTATGTACACATCTTTATGCCAATTTTTTTCTTTTATTTTCTTTGTTCCTTGGCGAATATGTGCACCCCTTAACCCCCAACAATATTCTGTAAGTATTACGGATACTATGTACCAGTACCACACTACACTGTGTGTTGTGAGAGATGAGAACATTTTTGGGTAACCTACGGTTGTTGTTTTAATGATGAATTTCAAGCATCAAATTTATTCAGATGATGGATGGGTTATGGTGGCGATTGTGATGGTGGTGAAGATGATGAAGCCGATGGCGATAATGATGAATTCATGTTGCGAAATTGACGTATAAGAGGTTCGTTTGTAGTCTAGCTATAATTAACGCATCACTTGCAGAGTCTTGTAAATTGTAGCATAAACTTGTGGTGGTTGGGGGTAATTAATAGGATTTGAAAGTGTGTTTGTGTAGCATGTGTATGCTCAAAGTATCATCACAGACTGCAAATGAAAACAGTCGCTGTTTTCAAGGCTGGCCTTAAATTTTATTTTATGCAACAGATGTACCTATATAATTAGAGAAAATGGGTATGTAACGGAATTGAGGTGGGTTCGGGTAGGAAGATGTGAACCCTGTTTTGGAAAGAATTCCATATCAATTGTTAATTTCTAATGGAATTAGAAATTGATGTGGGATCATGAACATATCTTTAAAATTAGTTTGTGTACAACTTGGTACATTCCTACTTCAGCGGGTGATCCATGGTGGTTCACACCTTAGCTAATAGTGGTGACATATAGAACGAGCGAAGCGAGCGTTCTAGGGCAGCATACTGAGGTGAGGAAATCCCTTAGGCCGTGGAGCTCGCGTAGCAAGCGGAGCCCATGCACGGAGAGTGCGAAATCATCTCAATTTAAAACCCACTGGTCAAAGATGCGAACTACCATGTGTCGTCCAGTCAACTAGAACTGTTCCATGCTTTTTTTCCAAAGGTTAAGGGTTACCCTTTGATGCGACAGCGAAACATTGTCGGTAGAGAAATGTAGAAGAGTAAAGGTTAATTCAGTCTGTGCGAGGTCCCAGTGAATACTTAAATGAAAAACATTAATGGTGACGTGAAAATAATGTAATTAACCTATCCCCGATTATTTTTAGTTTCTTGATATGATTTGCTTTGAACAAAATTTAATTACAATTGGTTCAATTTTTTAACGAGCAAAATTATGTCTTCTCTTTTATTTTCAGACGAACTGACAGGTAATATTCCAAATTATCAAAACTCGTTCAGTTAGTACCTTTAACGAAAAGATATAAGCTGAATATATGGTAAAAAAAAAGTTAAAATTACTATACGAGTATTCAAATTGTTGGAAATATGTGTAATTCTACTACTAACTAAATATGGAAAGTATATATCTGAAATATTTCTTCGTACACTATCTAATGAAGGAATTTGACGAGATAAATGTAGAAAACTTACTTTTGGTACTCTCAGGAAAAGTTTTGTTCGAACTTTCCTAGTTCACCGGGCGACGCATAGTTTATATCTTTAACTAATAGTGGGTTTGAAATCGAGATGATGTCAATACCACCCTAGAACGCTCACTGTATACGCTACAGCCACTATAGTGATTTTTTTCATACATTCATTTTAAGATGAAATTATTTTTATATTTTTCGCTTAATTTCGCGAATTCTTACATTTGACTTAGATGACATTTTTCTTGGAATATTCCTGTTTCACCGGGCGACTTGTATATGATTCTGGCTAAGACCTTTGATAAATAAATCCCTGTTAGTTAACAAGCAGTTTAGGGACTTATTTATCCCTGTTAGCTAACAGGCAGTTAACAGCATTGATTTATGAGGTTTACGTTCTTCCGAGACAATTCAAAAACACCTTCTACGCGCTACGACACTCCACTTAGGTCTACAAAGTCTTCTAAGCGGCCAGTACTCGTGTACTACTACTTTCCAAATGGCATTCAGTAATTCAACAATGAGCAGCAACATATTTTTTTTAGACCTATGCTTATTTTAGGTCTGATGAGAATCAATTCCTTCCTTCTATCAAAAACACATTTGAAAGGGATTTTTTACTACTATCTAAAAATCATTGAGGAAGAGGACAAACATACAATTGTGGTTACTTATTTTACTAGCTCTACACTGGCTTCCTTGATATCTTTATATTTACGAATTGGTAAATACCTCTTCTCTTGCCGATTTATACAATGCCGCTGTTGGAGTGTTGTCAATCACTTCACCATTTTATGTAATTTGGAAAATGTTGAATAAAACAAAAGTGTTACGTTGGGTTTCCAGTTTTCCGCGGGGATCTATTCTAGACACTTGACTACACAGAATACCTATGTCTTCTCTGACATGTAAGACATGGGGATTTTTTACGTAACTCTGTGCAGAAATCGTCGCATGTTGCCTTCAAAGACAAGGCGAGCTTGTTAGAGTACAACTTGTCTTAGGTAAAATATTCCCTTAGAGCATCTGGTGAAAGATGTGAAGTAGGCTGAATGTGAGCTGTTAAAAAAAAATATGGATACCCTAGACCTATGCGCCGTCTGCAAGCCGAACCTCCGCTAATCTTCGCTGTGATCGCACTTATTGACTACTTTTCCAAGAGCAACAAACCCTGTTGTTGAACCACATCATAAAAAACCAACCGTTCCCATTCATGCTCAGGAAAAGCAACAATGGGTTACCTTTGCTTCACTTATACCAGAAATATCTATCAACTGTAGGCCCTGTTTATGCACCTGCCTAGAAATCACCATGGGTTTTAGCATATTGCATTTGATGTTCATTTGTCCAAATTGTAGAAAATATTTTCGCATACCATGTATGCATACGAGTATTTAAAAATTATATATAAAAACAAATTTATTTTCTCGACATCCTTATCGATCGACGCAATTTACGCTGATTAAAATTATTCTGCTTGTATTCAAACAGATGGCTTCGCGACCATATGTTCAAAGAAACCGCCTTCACACAATCAATCTCGAGGAAAATCCCCAAAAGGCAGGGATAATCCTATCTTAGCACTTTCAAAGCAATTTAATATCACTGGCATATTTACTTTCTTCCTTCGAGGAATACGTGCCAAATATTAGTCCTGCTTTACCGAACGGATAAAAAAAAACATCGACGGCGGTGAAAACAACACTGAAGTTACCGCGAACAAGCAATTCCATTAGCATTCAAATTGAAATGCCACCAGGAAATCTGATCTGCGTATGTCTACAATATACTACTACTTCTATATATAGATCTTGCGAGACACCTTTTCCCAGGACTCCAAACAACAGACTTACGAGAAGTAACCGTCTGTCATTGGACTCGTTGCACAGCGAGGTAAGAAATAATATTGTGTTGCATATTTTTAGTACGTTCGGGCATTCAATGAACCGACGCAACGCAGTAAGGACAATAGCAACAGCATAATGACTGACGTAAAACCATGAAGCCGTCATAGAATGAATAGAAGATCCAAGGCGCACTCTTGTGATGGAGCTACTGGCGTGGTGTTGATAAACCCTAAATCATGACATTTATATTGATTCGTTGTTCAATAAGGACATGGCGCCAACAATCCTGTAGTACTGCCGACATAGTCCTCTGTTTTATTTCGTCTCCAGCGTATTCGGGCGTAATACATAAAGGACATATTTTCGTTACAAATACTAAGGCAAAATTAGAATTTTTGGTTTGGTGTATTTGTGTAGGCAATATGTTCAAGAGGATATGATGAGGGAGGGCTTTAAAAAATAAAAACGTCCAATACCATCTTTCGTCAAATATGCAAGAATGATGGCAGATATTTTCTCATAAAATCCAAAATATTCAGTGGATTCACATGCAAACACGATAACGATGCGACGACTATCTCAGAGTGGGTCCTTCTCAGTGTAGTTTAGTGAGTAGAGAGTGTTGCTTTTTGCGGATAGGGCCGAACCCATAATGTTTGCTGTAACATAGTACGAGTAGGCATGATGGAATCGATTTTATTTTACATCTTTTCATATAAGAAAGTGGCTAAAGTAACAAAGTACGAGTATATGCGAGCACTTAGAGGAAGTCAAATTATATACGTTATGATTATTAAATTTTAACTAGATAATATTATTATCTTCCCATATGATTGAGATTTAAGCAGTTACGAGTATGGAGGTTTGAGTTGACTGGGGAGCATGAAAGTTCCTTGCGATTATATGGATTTTAACCCAACTTTTCCGTAGCAAGGAATTTTGAAATGCCAGTGTACGTTGAATGAAAACGTCTTCAAACATTTCAAATTGGCAATACTCCCTACTACTTTCTTCCTCGGAAAAGTATAATAATGAATATTAATTGGTTAATTTAAAGGTTCAATTTATGAAATTAAAATAAAATGAATTAATTGAAATGAGTTTCGGCCCCTGAGGCCAACTTTGCTGGCCCAGTTTGTCTGCTGTTCTCTGAACTTCTACGGAAATGGTGAATGATTAAACTGATATTGATAGCTCCATTATAAATATACGTAATGAAGCTATCAGTATCAGTTTAACTGACGATATTCTTTCAGAAAAAAACTGTAGAGAATTTTACACGATAAACTGACGATAATCTCCAGTGCTAACAAGAATCTGTAGGAAAAATCGACGATATATATATATACTGGAAATTATCGTCAGTAGTTGAGATTATTGGTCAGACAAGACTATCGTCAGTTTATCGTACAAAATTCTGCTCAGTTTATCCTATAAGATGCTTTGTCTTCAGAGGCGACATCTGCTTTAGTTAATTTTTTTTAAAATATGTCCGTTTTAAAAATTTTGTAAGGATAGTTACATGTGATATTCGGTGGGTGCTGGGGTGGGCTATTGTGGTAGATGCGGGAAAATCCCATTCAAGCAATGCGGTTTTCTGACGAGTCGTCTCAGGCTGCATGCGTACTGATGAGCCTAAGCTGCATGTGGTTTCCGTGGCGGATCCAGAAACCGAGTTCGAAGGTGGCCGAATCTGTTTGTTACCTGGAGACCCAAGGATGTGCCTACACTTATTCAACTTTCGGTCCTCAAAAGGTCTGCATCTATTGAAAACATGGGCTTATTCGAGAGAAGCGTGCAATGGTGAATGTACCAACCCATAAATCAAGGTTATTTTAGGTATAAGTGCTACTGTACATACCACATCACACATGGACCGCAATAGAGCTGTGTTACCACCAGAAATTCATCCCCGTTATTAGCTAACTCAGTTCAGTGAATAAATGGAGTCTAAGAAATGTCTTTCTCAGCTTGCCAGAGCAGGACACGTACACAGAAAATAAAACTACATTCCTCCTTCTTCTCGTCACCGTAGCTTCTACAGCATTAATTAGGAAGATGCGAAGCCTCATGATGTGCTTCCCAACTGTCTGATGATTCCCACAGAAGCACTGATGTGTTGCCTTTTCAGCGAAAACAGTTTAGCTATGCGGCTAGAATCAAATCTGGGCAAGAACGGTTTTTTTGAAAGGTATGTTTTACCATTTATCCATCGAGAGATGCTGCTGCTTTAAACTTTAGAGTTTGTTTGGAAGCAGCGTTCAGGTTTATAATTGTTTCGTGAATCGCTTGTTTTGTTCTACCTGGGGCGAAAGTTCGCTGTACAGTTACCAACAAAACTACTATCAATTAGAATCCAATATAAATAAATGCAGTCATCTCCGTAAGCATTGAGCGACATCCCGCCACAGTCTTTGCCGTACTCAGACTCGGCTTAAAGGATTCAATTACAGGTTGACTTTCTGTAAAAATTCCAATAACTCTAGCTCATATTACGCGTTAATTGCCTTGACTCCTCCAGGGGCATGGGCGCGCCAACATCTCTAGCATTTCAATGCCTTATTGACGTTTCGATAGCAGTTACTAGCTTGCACCACCTATCCGCGCCGCCTTTATACTGACAAGCTCGGAGCACTGTGAAAGTTCTATTAGTACCCACAGGCAGTTTTTGATCGCATTAGATTTGAAATCCGAGCTCTAGATTAGTATCACAGAGCGGTGACCGAACGACGACGGCCATCGAGCCCGACCAATCTTACGTGGGTGACACATTGGTAATTACCGTAACCTTTGCCTGGAAAACATTGCTGTATTGAGGAAACCGAAAGAGAGGGATTAGTTTAAGCCCATCTAAGAAAACTCCGCCCCATAATTCATAATTCGTATTGGATGCATAGATTTCTACTGAAATAGGCAAGATAAGCGTGCACTCTTTTCTTTGACTGAGTGATTTTATGAGGCAAACAAAACGTTTGTCAAGCGCATATTTGGAAAAGGTGTCGTCAGTCGTTGCCGGGACATTCAGCTTGCCTAGAATAGGAATTTTGAAAGCCCCAGGAAGAGTAGACTTAAGATCACAAGATCACCACCAAAAGCAACGCAGAAGAACCTTTCCCATCGAACTACGTTCATCCTCTGTATACTCAGAGCAGTCCACCAGACAACTACCCCAAACATAAGTAAAACAGCTACGTACAAATGTTGGCTTGTCAGCAAAAACTAGGCTCGTCCCATGCTACATAGGTGGCCCTACTGGAGGTATTCTATTCGAAATATTTGCTGACCTGAATTTAGTGTTTCCACAATCTCCGATGTTGTCAAATAAGAATCTTACTTTAACATGTTATTGAAACTTGAAATTACATAATCGGACAGAACTTTTAGGAAGACTTAATGCATAAAGGCGCCCAATGTGCGATGGGGCGCCAAATATGTAACGCAGTACAAGGTACTTGGAGGTGCCCATGGGAACGCTCGTTTGTGGTCACTTAGGCTCCGTTTTAGTATTGTATATTGCTCTGTCTGCTACATATTATCTTACGAAATAGATAGATATAGTAAAACCCTAAAATTGTTTCAATTCTTAATAAGTTCGAGTAAGATCAGGTTACTTACGAAAGCGCAAGTTAAGTATCTGAAGTGCGAACAATATTAGTTACAAAACAATACTTCTCATTAAAGTTTTATTTGAATGTTGCTTACTGTTCATAGAATTTCTTTAGAATCAAAAATCTCATCAGCATTACAATTTAGTATGCGATGACTTCATTCCTGTTGAAGTCGTAATGGGAATCCATTTTGTGTTGTGTGTAACAAACGTGACTTTCAGTCAATCATGCCTTGTAATTTATTACCAGTAATCGCTCTTAACAGATAAAAAAACAGACGCGTAGTAAATACCTAAGTATGGCCAATCACAGTTAAAGCTACGAATTTTTCTTAAACCAGACACGTTCAGTGCATGTTCCACCAAGTAAACTTCTAACATATATCATTTTTCTCACTTAGAATATACAACGATGCAAAAAAAAGTAAAAGCAGTGATAGTCATTGGCCACTTTGGACCGTCCCGTGCAAATTGACATCAATTTCGTGAAGACTCAATCGAGGAACTTTCTGATTTTAACACAACACAAAGTTAGTTAACTTGATTATCCCAAAAGCCATTACCTGATATACTCAACTGCCCTAACCCCTTGTGGGACATAGCGCGTCAACTGTTCCATATGGCCCAGTTGACGTTTCGTTGGCATAAACTCGTTCCGGAGAATGCAGTTGCCAGCATGCACCTCCTGCACATCTATGGCCATGAACATCGTCGTGGGCGCGACTCGAACCCGAAACGCCGGTAGACTGATGCCTCAACACACTACCCTACCGGTCGCCCCATTACCGGATGGTCATTACGGAAACCCAAAGAAGCTGCTCGTACGAAATTTGGTTGAGATCGAACCACCGGAAGCTCCCAGACAGGTATACTAACGAACATTCAACAATATAATACTTGTAGGGCATGGTGCGGCAATTATTCTAACGTGTTTTTAAAATATTTATACATCAACTGCGCAACCTATGTTTTTATTTTCAGTGAAAAACGCATAGAAGCAGCAACATACAAACCCTCTATGTCAATGTTGTGCTTTATAACTTTTACAACTTCTTATGTAAACCGACTTCAAAAATGCCATTTTTGATATAGGAGGTTGGCTACCTTCACCATCGATATGCAACTTGCCAGTTGGATTAAAATAAATTTGACTTAAATTTAACACACTGCCTTTATTAGTTAATGCATTGATATCAATAATCCATATTCATTAAAAGTACAGCAATACTTCTTCAGTCAAGAACTGTCGAACGATATTTACTGACCTGTACACTTTTTACAACGCAATTCAGTAATCCTGGATCCAAGAAAACTATGGGAGCATTCCTAGTTGACCGGCCGACGCATAGTGGCTCGCGACTTTGGCCAATAGGGGTTTTTAAATTACGATGATTTGGCACTCTCCTACGTGAGCGACTTACGCTCGCTCTATACGCTATTGCAGTAAAACCACTATTAGTGAAAACGCGAACCACGGTGCGTCGCCCGGTGAAATAGGAATACTCTACCAAAATATGAAAGTTTAACACTTTGTGGACGGTACTAATGCACTAACGAAGTAATCACCCAAATATGTGAAATTTCCGATGGGATTCTGTTCATACAACAACCAATGAACGTTATAATATGAATTTCGTTGATATAATAGTCGTGCTGGAAACAGTCTCCTGAGAATACTCGTATCCATTTGAGCATAATATGAGCCACTATTTCTGTTCTTGCATGGTCAACATGAATTCATGAGTATTTGAGTCATTTCCACAAGAGATTTGAACGAATGCTCATGAATTCATGTTGGCCATGTAAGAGCAGAAAAGGTATCTTCTTGTTGTTGGTGCTTTTCAATGCAATTTTACAAAATTCGGTGCTTGGCTCAGCGTTCACGTCTAAACGAAGCATTAGATGTCAAATACACTGAGCGCCATTTGTCTCGGACGTCTGTTAAAAATGATTCCCCTTTCCACTCCGGAGCGAAGCAAGGGATACTGAGTGTACTCGTATATTGTAAAGAAATTCATTTCTGAGACCGTTTATAGCGTTACCTTTTTTTATATCAATGTACGCATTCACAGCTGAGTCAACGGGAGGCCGACGAGAAAAGCAACAGTTCGAATATCCTTATATCCTGCGAACCTGCAACCTCTCGCTTGATAAGTCGATGGTCTACCTATCGGTCAATAAAATCCGAAATCAAACTTTGGAACATTCCTACCTGACCGGGCGAAACATAGTGGTTCGCGTCTATGACCAATAGTGGTGGGTTCTAATTTGAGTGGATTTCTCACTCTCCCTGCGTGGGCTCCGGCCTATGGGGCTGCAACTCTCAGTATAAAGCCCTAGAATGCTTGCTGGGCTCGCCCTATATCCCGCAGCAGCAAACCCACTATTAGTCAAGGCGCGAATCGCGATGCGTCACCCGGTAAAATAACAAGAATAACTTCTTTCAGTACATTCATAATAATAACATACAAAATGAAACATGTGCAGCTTGCGAGTTAGAAAAAAAACAAATTTGACTTAAATTTAGCAAAATGCCTTTATTAGTTCATAAATTGATACTAATATCAATTTATCCATTTAACATTATGTGTATTTATCTCACACAAAACCATGTTTGCAATCTGATTTATCTTTTTTTTTTTTTGTTAGTGTTCGTCCCTTTATGGGTTATGGATTTTATGTGAGTTTTTGCAATCCATAAAGGGACGAACACTAACAAAAAAAAAAGATAATAATCCATGTCCATCAAAAGTGCAGCAATACTTCTCCAATCAAGAACTGTTGAACGATATTTACTCTCATGCTCACTTTTCACATCGCAATTCAGGAATCCTGAATCCAAGAAATATATGGGAGCATTCCTAGATGACCGGGCGACGCATAGTGGTTCGCGACTTTGGCCAATGGGGGGTTTTAAATTGAGGTGATCTCGCACTGCCGTAGAGCGTAAGTGGGTGCAACCCTCAATATACCGCCCTAGAACGATCGCTTCGCTTGCTCTATACGCTGTTGCAGTAAAGCCACTATTAGCCAAAACGCGAACCACGGTGCGTCGGTCGGTGAAATAGGAATACTACACCAAAATATGCAAGGCTAACACTTTGTGGACGGTATTAATACACTAGTGAAGTAATCAGCTAAATATGTGAAATTTCCGATGGGATTCTGTTCGTAAAACAACAAATGAGCGTTAAAATACGAATTTGGTTGATATAATAGTCTTGCGGGAAAGAGTCCCCTTAAAATACTCGAATCAAATTCAGCATAATATGAGCCACTTTTTATGGGGCACGTCAACGTAATATTACTTAACGTGGATAGAAATTCAACAATAGCTCTCATGAAGGGATTTCTTCTCGCCGATTGAGAGAGTTCGCAGAAGCGCTGTCTAGTATTCAAAAGTACAACTGACTTTATGCCGAAGCCCCATCGGGAAATCACTATTTTCCACGATGGATTTCTGTAGGACTTTAGTAATTGCACATTAATACGCAAGTGAGTCGCGTTCACGAAAGTGTCGACTAGCACATGTCCACTGTCCTGCCCACTTCGAATGACCCCGAATTCAAATGGAAAGCACATCTGAATAGGGAAAGAGCAAATACAATAGTTAATTGACGGTGAAAATATCTCACAAACCTACCCTTTCTGCCGAAGTAAGCAGTCCGGATGCCAATAGCAGGATGCAATGTAGTGCAATGTCCATTCCAGCAATACTCTTCAGGATCGAAATGTTGTTGAGAACTAAATTGCGAGCTAGTGTTGCAATTGTATTTAACTTGAGAATTTAAATAGTATTGCGTTATTAAGTGGTGCGAGCAATTTTAATTGACCTACGAGTATTAAAAGTCCATTATAAAGTTAAAAGCGTCTAATGTTCTGCAATAAGTCAACAGGGTGTCATGGTGCAGTTTTCAGCAAAAAATGATAAGGAACATTTTATCGACTAACCCTTTAGCTGCTGTAGGCATTTAATTTTTTTTTTATTGAAAATGGCCTACCACACATTATTAAAAACACAATATTTTAAAAACTACGCTATCTAGAACATTGATATAAAAAGTAAATCGCAGCCAATATGTTGCTCTGAAATAAAAAATTCTATTGTTCATACGAAATCATTTTGTTCCAACTAAAAAATCTTCCGTCGGCGCGGGCTTTAAAACGAAGAAATAAATGTGTAGGTTGACACGCACCCCACTGGAGCGCACTTTCCGCCATGCGGTGCACTGCTACAAAACGTGCCGTGCGGTGCGTGTCCATCGCCAGAAGTTGTGGATATCAAATAAACGGCGCGCCACTTTCCTTGGACGCCTGTAAAAAATAGGCGTGTTTTTTTTGTACTGCGGTGCAGGTTAATTGGGTGTTATCCGGGTTAACTTGCACACACTACACAAACAACATACAGTTGTTGTTTGTGTAATGTGTGTAACTCAACCAGGATAACCCCCAATTAACCTCCACCGCAGGACAAAGAAACACGCCTAATGATTCCCCTTTCCGTTTCGAAGCGGAGCACGGGATACCAAATGTATATACTATACATAGTAGAAAACTTCATTTCTGAGACCGTTTGTAGCGTTACCGTTTTTTTTTTACCAATGTACGCATTCACAGCTGAAACGCGCTCGGTAGCCGTGGTGGTTCGGTCACCGCTGATACTACATCAAGAGCTCGGAGGGTTAAATCTCGACTCGAAAAAACTGCCTGTTGGTACTAATGGAACTCCCACAGTGCTCCGAGCCTGTAAGTATAAAGACGGCACGGATAGGAGGTGCATTTTAGCAACTGCACTTCCGAATGCTACCGAAACGCCAACAAGGCATAGAAATGTTAGAGATGTTAACGCGCCCATGCCCCTGGAGGGCTCAAGGTTCCTTTACATTTTTCGAAAAGATTAAGAATAAAAGAAGGATGGTGAAATTTTTAATAACTTCATAACGGAAGAGGCTAACTAAGCCAAACTTGCCCAGTAAGTAGACGTCAATAAGGACTAGCCTACTATTGGATTTTATCAAAAATCCATCAAGCGGTTAGTTACAGCTATATAGCGGCATAATTTTATAAACAAAATAACTACATAACGGAAGAAGCTTGCTCGGCGAAACCTACCCACTTGGTGGATGTTAAGGAGGGCTCGACTCCTATCTGATTTCAGAAAAATGCATCAAACGGTTCAAAAGTTACAGCTGTATAACGGTAAAAAATTTAAGCGAAATAACTCTATAACGCAGGAAGCTAGTTGAGTGAAACTTTTATAATTTGTGGGCAACCGTCTAAATTGGGTTCCTATTTAATTCCAGCAACATCAATGAGTCAGTTCCAGAATTACAGCTATATACATAACCGCAAAATTTTTGGAACTCAATTAATTTGTAACGGAAAAAAAGCTAGTTGAACGAAACTTGTCTAATTGATCTAGTTTCAGGAAAATCTACAGTATAGTCGAAAGGTTACAGTAATACAACAGCAAAAAGTAATAAGCAAAGATTTACCTACACGGAAGGCATTTAGTTGATGAAACTTAAAATGAAAAAGATTCATCATCTGAAAATACAATATCTATCGAAATACAAAATTCTGCAGCCGCACCTGGTACTAACGACTGCAGTTAAGTATCCCACCCATGTCATAATTATACATAAACTCATAAATGATTCCGAATTAGCCCATATCAAAAATCAGTTCCTCTGGTTTCACTGTGCCAGGTGTCTTTTTGTTGCACCCAGTTTGTGGATATTTTCCGGTGTTTTGAGGCCGCAACATGCAGAGTGGAATTAATAAAGACATTTTGTACACACAATTAGGTCTTTTCCATCGGTGAAGCACTGTGAACACATTTGACAGGTGTCGACCATATTGCGTTTGTGAGTCCAGTGATGGTTTGAGATTAGAAAAACTATAAACACTATTTTACTCTGTCCGGTAAACTGAATTAGGGTTTAGATCGAATATTTGAAGTAGGGTTCCCTCCTTTTTTTCGTTTTTCGGTAATCTGGATTTTTAGAAATTTCCAAAATAATGGCATAGAAAAGATAGAAAGTGTCGCACATCCGAACTTACTAACGGTTTTCAAATTTGAACTTACTTTCTGTACGTCCAGTTAATGAAACATATCGATCGTGAAGAATCACAACTTCCTATGTAAATTTTTGTTTTTTTTTTCTCTTTTTCTAACGTAAAATATTTATACATCAACTGCTCAACCGCCTATGTTGTTATTTTTATTGAAAAACGCATAGAAGCAGCAACATACAAACCCTCTATGTCAATGTTGTGCTTTATAACTTTTACAACTTCCATGCCATTTTTGACATAGGAGGTTGGCTACCTTCACCATCGATATGCAACTTGCCAGTTGGATTAAAATAAATTTGACTTAAATTTAACACACTGCCTTTATTAGTTAATGCATTGATATCAATAATCCATATTCATTAAAAGTACAGCAATACTTCTTCAGTCAAGAACTGTCGAACGATATTTACTGACCTGTACACTTTTCACATCCAAGAAAAATATGGGAGCATTCCTAGTTGACCGGGCGACGCATAGTGGTTCGCGACTTTGACCAATAGGGGGTTTTAAATTGCGATGATTTCGCACTCTCCTACGTGAGCGACTTAAGAGGTTGCAGCCCTCAAAATACCGCCCAGGGACGATCGCTTCGCTCGCTCTATACGCTATTGCAGTAAAACCACTATTAGTGAAAACGCAAACCACGGTACGTCGCCCGGTGAAATAGGAATACTATACCAAAATATGAAAATTTAACACTTTGTGGACGGTATTAATGCATTAACGAAGTAATCAGCCAAATATGTGAAATTTCCGATTTGATTCTGTTCATACAACAACCAATGAACGTTATAATATGAATTTGGTCGATATAATAGTCGTGCTGGAAACAGTCTCCTGAGAATACTCGTATCCATTTGAGCATAATATGAGCCACTATTTAAGGGACACGTCAAGGTAACATTAGTGAACGTGGATAGAAATTCAACAATAGCTCCCACGAAGGGATTTCTTCTCGCTGATCGAGAGACTTCGCAGAAGCGCTGTCTAGTATTCAAAAATTCAACTGACTTTATGCCGAAACCCCATCGCGAAACCACTATTTTCCACGTTGGATTTATGTAGGTCTTTAGTAATTGCATATTAGCACGCAAGTGGGTCGCGTTCACAGCGGTGTCAAGTAGCACATGTCTACTGTCCTGTCCACTCCGCAGGACCCCGAGTTCAAATGTAAAACACATCTGCAAATGAAAAAGCAAATAGTCTAGTAACGGTGAAAAGATCTCACAAACCTACCCTCTCTGCCGAAGTAAGCAATCCGGATGCCAATAGCAGGATGCAATGTAGTGCAATGTCCATTCCAGCAATACTCTTCAGAATCGAAATTGAAATGTTGTTGAGAACTAAATGGCGAGCTAGTGTTACAATTGTATTTAACTTGAGAATTTAAATAGTATTGCATTATTAAGTGATGCGAGCAATTTTAATTGACCTACGAGTATTAAAAGCCGATTATAAGGTTCAAAACATCTAATGTTCTGCAATAAGTCAACAGAGTTTAAGTTTTAATTTTATATCATCGGAATCAGATTCTGAAGTTACAGCAAAAAAATATTTATTATAATTACACAATGGAGCCATCGCGATTGCGTACAACGAAATACAATTATGCCTAGCGCAGAGCTGCGAGCTTGCGCTGGGCTGCCGTGCAGTGCGCTGCTTTGCAATTTGTGCCAGCCAATCGCAGCAAAACCTGCTGGCCGGGCGTGGCATTTTATGCCCGAACCAGATTGAATGCAGAAAGCAGCAGCAGTGGCAGCGCCAATATCTGATCTGCTTTTACCGCTATCGCTGCTGCTACGTTCAATCTAGGTCGCTTAAGAGATTTGCATGCTTTCTAACTTGACATTGCTGCTGCATTCTAGGCTCATTCTGATTCGGGCATTACGCCTATACTCCGGGGAATAGAGTCTGAAAAGGTGACCTTACCTTGCAAAAGGTTCAGTAGTTCTAATTTTTTGATATGTAATATAGAACAGTCCTGTAGTCAAGAATCCAAGTTTCTGACCTTCCACCCCCTGTGCGTTCCCTGTGGCACCCCTAAAACCGACAAATTTCCGGTCATTTTGAACTTTATTGCACATATCTTTTTAATTGTAAATCCCAGCGAAAAACTTCCTACCAGAAAGTTATAGACCATCAAATTTCCAATAACTTTGATGGACTAAGTTTTTCCGTCAAGCCTACTATCTTAAGAGATACGAGCTGTCAAAATTGCACATTTTTTACAAAAACTATACGTTTTTGATTGTTTTGTCGGGTTTTTGTTTCTATTATCCCGAAAACGGTATTTTTTCGTAGATAAAGTTGTATTGAATAGTATTTAATAATATCTACATCATTATGGTATAGTTTCAATACAGAAATAATTTCGAAAACCTGTCTTTTTTTTTGGTGGTAATTTTGGATCTTTGAAACTGAAAAGGAGTAACAAAGTAGTGACATTAGGATCTGAGGTAAACTTTTTGAAAGTATGGGAAAATAAATCGGCAATTGACCCTCTGACACTTTTGCAGAGAATTTGCATTGCAAAGCAGACACCGAAAGATTTGGAAGAGTTTTTTAAATATAAACTGGCTCCTTATCCAATGTCCCTTTTTTCAGAAGACGGTATGAGTGAGGGTACAAAATCATCTCTGTATTCAGCATTTTCACCATTACCACAACCAACCGAACTTCTACCCAATTGAACTGCAGTCGTAGACGGTGAATTCCTTCTCCACAAGATCATATGGAATAGGATTGACAGTTTCAATTAAATTTGTAAAAGGTATGTGAAGTTCATTCGTGATCATTACGGAGCAAACGTTATGGTAATTTTTGATGGTTATCCCCTGGATCCTGAGATAAGAGGTACAAAGAGTGCTGAAAGGTTCAAAAGGTGTAGTGTGAACGCATCAGTTGATGTAATTTTTGATGGAACAACAATCAATCAAGTGCCACAGGAAAAGTTCCTAGCGAACGAAAACAACAAACTTCGCTTTATTTCACTCCTGAAGGAGACACTCAATCAAAACAATATAAATGTGAAGCAGGCGATTGAAGATGCTGATGTACTTATTGTAACATCTGCAATAAGCCTTGGTGCAGAGTATGATGCTGTGGAGATCATCGGGAAGGACGTTGATTTGCTTGTTCTCATGACTTCTTTGGGTCAAGATCTCCCTATTTACTTCCGAAAGCCTGGAATATGTGGTCCCCTGACATTTTATTTTCCACAGCATCCTATAAGTACTCAGCATCGCAAAATCTGCTTGTTCTTCACGCTTTCAGTGGGTGCGACACCACGTCCTCCCTGTTTGGATTTGGTAAAACCAAGTTTTACACTTTCTTTGAAAACAAACCAACCCTGCATGAATTTGCGAATTTCTTCAGAAATCCTAACGCCAGTGTTTCGGCCATTTTTGAAGCAGGAGAGCGTATATTTCTTACTCTATATGGCGGTGACACAACAAAAACCTTAGAAGCTTTGCGATATCAACTATTCTCGAAGTCTGCTACAGGTAACAAGTTGAATCTTTCAAAGCTACCACCGACCCAGGATGCAGCTATGTACCACATCTTTCGGACTTATCACCAAGTTCAGACATGGCAAAGCCAAATTAAAAACCCTCTGGACTGGGGATGGAGAAGGGACAGCCAAGGACTTGCTCCTATCAAAACCACCAGAGATCCAGCTCCTCAATCTATCCTGAAATCCATTTCATGTAAGTGCAAAAAAGGCTGCACTAAGGCCTGTAGTTGCAGAAAGAGCGGTCTAAAATGCTCTGTAATTTGCAAAAACTGTTGTGGACAAAGCTGTAGCAACAAAGCGGACATAATAATTAATGATTATGAAGATGATCCGACTGAACTACTGTTGAAGAAGTCAACCAGGAACAAGCTGAGACTTCAAAACCCCACAAAAATAAGCGTATGAAAATTTAACTTTCCTCAACTATTGCTTAATTGAAACTATACCATAATAATACAGATATTATCAAATACTATTCAAGATAATTTTCTCTATGAAAACGTACCGTTTTCGAGATAATAGAACAAAAAACCAACAAAACCATCGAAAACGTATAGTTTTTATCAAAAATGTGCAACTTTGACAGCTCGTAATTCTTAAGATAACAGCTTGACGGAAAACCTAATGCATCAAATTTATAGGAAATTTGGTGCTCTATAACTTTCTGGTAGAAAGTTTTTCGCTAGGATTCACAATTAAGAAGATATGTGCAATAAAGTGAAAAATGGCCGGAAATTTGTCGGTTTTAGGGGTGCCACAGGGAACGCACAGGGGGTGGGAGGTCAGAAACTTGGATTCTTAACTACGGGACCGGCTTATATAACATATCAAAAAATTAGAACTACTGAACCTTTTGCAAGGCAGTATGCCTTTATTCCCCGGGCTACTAGCTTAGCCTGAAAAATAGAACACACTGCGATTAATGAGACTGCGGACACAGTAACCAACCAAACAATTCAGTCTGCTGTGTGCGTTGTCTCATAAACCGAATTGTGTTCTATTTTCCGGACTAAAATATTTGGTTTGGTTCCGGCTAAAATGTCTCAGTATACAGCCCTAGAATGATCGCTGCGCTCACTCATTATTCCGCAGCAGTAAACCCACTATTAGCCAAGGCGCGAACCACGATGCTTCACCCGGTGAAATAAGAATATACCCAAACTTCTTTCAGTACGTGCAGTTAATGAAACATGCGCATCGTGCGGGTTAGATTGAACAAATTTGAATTAAATTTAACAGATTTCCTTTATTAGTTCATACACTGATATCAATAATTCAAGTCCATTAAAAGTGCAACAATACTTCCCCAATCAAGAACTGTTGAACGATAAATACTGTCATGTTCACTTTTCAAATCGCAATTCAGGAATCCTGATTCCTTTAAAAATATGGAAACATTCCTAGATGACCGGGCGACGCATAGTGGTTACCCAAAATGCGAACCACGGTGCGTCGCACGGGGAAATAGGAATGCTACGCCAAAATATGAAAGGTTAACACTTTATAGAAGGTATTAATATACTAACGAAGTACATAATCAGCTAAATATGTGAAATTGCCTTTGAAGAGAGAGTATCAGAGGAAATGAAAAAGAGCGGGAGAAACGAAGTAATTCGGCACAAGTGAGGAAGTAGGAAGGGGGATGGAAATTTGACATCTCCCGTGCTTCTATATGGACCGGGCGGGTGTTCCGCGGCAGAGAGACAGACTGGAATGTTATTGTTCCAACAGGAAAAGTAGGAGAGGGGATGACATCTTGCGTGCTTCCTGTGCTTTTATATAGACTGCGCGGGTGTTGCGCAGTGGAGGGCGTGTGTCTCTCTGTTTACTTTTTACGACTGGAATTGCTTCAAGTAGTTTAGTGTTGAGTATATGCGGATTGCTCCTCCATATTTATTCTCTATGGAAATTGCCGATGGGTTTCTGTTCGTAGAACGACCAATGAACGTAATAATACGAATTTGGTCGATATAAAATTCGGGCTGGAAAAAGTCTCCTGAAAATACTCGAATCCAATTCAGCATAATATGTGCCACTATTTATCGGACACGTCAAGGTAATGTTAGTGAACGTGGATATAAATTGAATAATACCTCCCACGAAAGGATTTCTTCTCGTTGATCGAGCGAATTTGCAGAAGCCCTGTCTAACATTCAAAAATTCAACTGACTTCAAAACCATTTTCTTCTTTTTCCATCCCATTTCTTCAATCCTTGTTTAAATTTAACAGGGTATTATTTGTCACTAAAACTTAGTTTAGGATTTTGTTCTTGGCGATCGAAACTGTTTATGGAAAAGGTATTCCCTTTTACATAATCTCCGTACTGCTCTCACATCATCTTCAAATTTCTCTTCTTTCCTTCTACCTCTTCTATAACTTGATATGTACCCTATTCTATCTGATATTTAAATTCAATGTACATTTGTAAACCGCGGCGGTTACCGCGGCGGCTGCCGCAGTTTGAATAAATTCGATCTTACATGACACCTTCTGTACAAACATTTTGCGAGCTCTTCCGACCCCATCCAATATGTTATACAAGTACAATATATTTTCACTAAATGCAAATTCGCTGATTTGTTTAGAATCGTGCATAGCATTGAGTTAGGTTCTTATGTTCTATTTTCGTTTGCAAATCATACGGTCAAGAAGTGATCTTTTTATATATATACCTGGGTATATTTTATCTTTGGTGTTTTTTTTTATAAATTACACATACCTCTTTGTACGTACATTGAATCACCTGAATCTAAAAATAAAACAAACAATTTGAAGTGAATTTTTCTCCTAGAGAGTTAGATATAAATCTTTTATATTCTACTGCATTGAAACATCAATTTAATATTAGAAAAGAGTTTTGTTTTTGTTTTATGTTATTTTTAATTATTTTTTCAAAGTCAAAGTATTTTTGAGTGTTGAATCAGTAAGTCACCAGCTGTTAAAAAATGCATATAAAATGTTTATAGTTCCGTCCGTATTTCTTTCATATATTGATTTTATTCGGTCCATTTTACGATCATTATTATTATTATTATTATATACTTTGGGGGATAGCCGAAGCAGACCACTAACGTTTGGGTCCCTTTTCGCCCCCTCCCGGTCATCAGTGACTTCCAGATGTCGACTGATAATTGTCGACCTCTTTCTTCATCACTGAGTCCCGTGTTATTGCTAGCATTTGTTTGAAGCTGAGTTCACTCATGGCTTCTACACTTATCGTGTGCCTGCCTGTGATCCTCAACCTCGTGCTAGCCAGTGCTGGACATTCGCACACAATGTGTGCCGCCGTCTCGGCCTCCTCCAGGCATAGCCTGCAAACGTCATCTTCCCCGATTTTCATCTTGGCCAGATGAGCCTTAAAATTACCATGCCCTGTGACCAAGGCAGTTATCCAGCTTAGTGTACTCCGTTTATAACTAAGTACCTTTCTCGCTTCCCTGCCTAAAGGGCTGGTCATTGCATTCCGAGCTTGTTTGCAAGTGACTAGCTCCTGCCATCTTTGTTGATGCATGGAGTCCATCCACTTCGCAACCTTCGCTCCAATCATGCCGTTCCCCAGAGCAACTCTGGGTTCTGGGCCAATGAAAGTTGCCGCAGATCCCTGTTTTGCTAGGGCATCCGCCGCCTCATTTCCTGTTGTACCTATGTGTCCTTTTACCCACATCAGCGTAACCTCATTTTCTGAGGCACACGTGTTGAGCTTCCGGACACACTCTAGTACCAGTTTAGAGTTTATGTTCGTCTGCTGCATGCGTCTGATCACCGATTGGTTGTCCAGTGCAATAAGGATTTTCTTCCCCCGCACCTGACCTTCAAGCAAGTGGTCCAACGCATGCAACAAGCCAAGCATCTCTGCCTGGTATACGGACACATACTCTCCTAGACTAAGCGCACATGCTAGGTTTAGCTCTTCAGAGTAAACCCCCGCCCCCGCTTTACCGTCCATTAAAGAGCCATCAGTAAAAATGCTGATGTCATTGTACATACACTCATTATGTATGTTTCCATCTGCAATGTGAGTCTTGTGTAGTCTTTCAACTACCCTACGTCTACTCATGCCTTCTACCGGCATTAGAGTCTCCCTGACCTCCTCATGAATAATGTCTAGGATGCTCTTATGACCGCTGCTAGTTCCAAAGCGATGCCACATGGCATCCCTTTCCATGCGTATTGCCGAAAGCGCCGCCGTTTTCTTTATAAATAAGTCCAACGGCGGCAGTCCCAGCAATGCCTCCATTGCTCGCGTTGGTGTGGTGCGCATTGCACCACATATGCTTACGCAAGCTATCCTTTGTACCCCATCTAGCTTCTGCCTTGTGGTATTCTGCATGGCTTTTGGCCACCATACCACTGATGCGTAGGCTAGAATAGGTCTTACCATCATTGTGTAAATCCAGTGTGTCGCTTTAGGTGAAATTCCCCACCTACGAGCACACACTCTCTTACATTGATGCAAAATCCTTTTCGCTTTTTGGATCTTTTCATCAACGTGAACATTCCAAGTTAGTTTCGCATCTAAGGTAACTCCTAGATGCTTCACTTCCTTGGACACCTTGATTTCCGAACCAAAAAGCCGTAAGGGAGTTATCTCTATGTCGTTCCTCTTACGAGTAAAAATCATAGTGTTTGATTTACTAGCGTTTATGGTTAGCTCTTGCTCATTACACCATTCTTCGGTTACTTTGAGAGCTTGTCCCATGCAACCTAGAATTGTGTCCATGAACTTTCCACTGACCGTGAGTGCCAAGTCATCGGCGTATCCTACAGTGTGTACGCCCATCGAGTCCAGCTTCCAGAGAAGACTGTCCACGGTGATGTTCCACAGTAGAGGCGAAAGAACACCTCCTTGTGGGCATCCTCGGACTACCTTACCCCGTATTCTGTCACATCCACTGCTAAGATTTACCGCCCTCTGCTTAAGCATAGAGTCGATCCACTTAATTATAATGTAATCAACCCCCCGCTCAATCAGGGCGTTCCTTAGTTTGGTAAAGGAGATTTTATCAAAAGCACCCTCTATATCCATAAAAGTAGACATAGCGATCCCGCCATTGTTAATCTCTCTCTCTGCAACTCTAACAAGTTCATGTAGAGCGGTTTCCGTAGATCTGCCTGCTCTATAAGCATGTTGGCACCTACTCAGAGGACTATACATTAGCGTGGTGTTCTCCAGGTAGTCCACCAACACCCTTTCCATTGTTTTCAACAGGAATGATGTAAGGCTAACCGGCCTGAAGGACTTTGCCTCTGTATAGTCTTTCTTTCCCGGTTTAGGCAGGAAGACCACATTAGCCTCCCTCCATGCCTTCGGGATGTAGCCTGCTGAAAGACAGGCGACGAATATATTCCGGATCCTATCTAGTTTTACGATCATAATAAGCATATACATATTTTTATATCTGACCCACGCGCCCTGCATTATTAATTCCACACTTTGAAACCGACAATCAAGTGGATCTCCGCATCAGGCAGTATGTAGCCGATACGTAACGTACTGTGAATACATTGGAATATATCAAAATGGCTAGAGAGCCATACGTTTCTCACGATACGCATCTAATGCAGGTAGCTTCGTGCTGTGTTTTCGGGAAGTGAATAATATTTAGTGCTGATTTTTTGAGAACCCGTTCCTTAAACTGCTTGTTTGCCTACTTTTTAATCCGATTTTCTTTTACTAAAAAAATACAGGTAAAATACTGGTACTGATAAAGCTGGGTAAAAAGAGCTAAAAGACCGGGTAAAAAACAATAGAAAAGACGGGTTAAAAACCGACGCTGGAAAAAAGAACTGATACTAAAAAACCGTTGCTAGTATACTGGTACTGAAACGAGTACCATATACATATGCCAGGAAACTCAGAAAAATCGGAAACCGGTACGGAAATCTGAGTAGCGAACAGTCTTACTGGCGGTAGCGAAAATAAACGTCATACGGATATTAGCTAAGTTCATAACACACAGCGGAATCGCAACATGCTGTGGCAACAGTATCGAAGCAGCATTGCAACACGTTGTTGTGTTCTGAACTGCACTCGCATCTAGTCATCCATCAATTGTCAAATTTCCTGTTCAAAACTGACTACTGACGAAAAATCGTATGAATATGACAGCCCAAGTGTCATTTCAGGATTGTCATCATATGCTGGTCCTAGCCAGCGGAGAAATTTTTGTGATGGAGAAAATCACTTTTTTTACAGCATGTTGCGTCCATCAAAAACTCAGTGGACAGAGTTCATAAAACAAATTGGCAACAGTATGCCAACTGTTGTGTGATGTGAACTTAACCATTGTCAATTCTGTCATACTATATTTAGAATTTTAAGTTCGGTGATTTTACAA
Organism: Chloromyia formosa; assembly: GCA_964017055.1. Taxonomy (NCBI): domain Eukaryota; kingdom Metazoa; phylum Arthropoda; class Insecta; order Diptera; family Stratiomyidae; genus Chloromyia; species Chloromyia formosa. The sequence goes on along the minus strand of OZ024813.1, from coordinate 13,093,677 downwards.
ACTCATTCATTCTAGGAAAAGGGTTAATTTTGAGATTAAATCAGTCAACTCCATTATACTGAATCTGTATTGCACTTTACGAAAAATATTCTACTAATGGCACTTTCATCGCTTACGGATGGTATACAGGCACTTATTTTTAATCGTCCAAATATGGACTACAATATTTCGAAAACTCGGGATTTATTGTTATGGTTGCATGATTACTCGCAATTCTACACGCATTGTATTATAGTAATACATACGTGCAGTGTGGTAAAGAATGACAGTCGGATATACTTTTTCGCAGACCCTTCTATTCTTCTTAAACATAATTTTCTTATTAAAAAAAATGAATACTGGAAAATAAGACGTATTAAGTCGTAGATCTGTTTCGAACATCTTTAATATACTTGTATAGATAATTCCGAAAATTTATCTCTAAACTTAAGAAAATAATATAATAATAATGGTTTCCCGTTCGTCTTTTAAATTTGACTCGTCAATAAAATTGTTCATCATCATCGTGGCGCGACAGCCCGAAGTCGCCGGGCCTTGGCCGCCTGGATCGTTGTCCTCCAATTATCTCGGTCACGTGAACGCGTCCTCCAATTTTGGAAGCCCAATAGTTGCGCGGCGTCCACACCTACTGAGCTCTCCCAACGAGATCTCGATCGTCTAGGCAGTCTCGCTCCGTCGACTCGTTCTGCATTCATTACTCTCTTTGGCATGCGATCATCGGCCATTCTTTGCCCATTTAAGTCGTTCTAGTTTGACGATTTTCGAAACTTCCAGCTCATCGTACAATTCATACAACTCATGGTTGTACCGGATACGCCATCCATCTCGATCGCAAACAGCCCCGAAAATTCGCCGTAGAACCTTACGTTGAAATGTATCTAGCATGTTTCCGGAGGCTTGAGTTAGGGTCCATGCTTCGCAGCCATAGCATAGCACTGTTCGTATAATGGTTTTGTACACACGGAGCTTCGTGTTTCTGTGCACATGCTTCGATTTCATTATGGGGAGAACCGAGAGAAAAGTCTTATTAGCTAACTGTATCCGTCGCTTGATTTCGTCAGTTTCGTTGGCGTCCCTTGACAAGTTGCAACCCAGGTATATGAAGTTGTTCACGAACTCGATGTTGAGGTCCCCCACATTGATGCTCGGTTGTGCAGGTGTCTTTGTCGTCGATTGCATTATTATACCTAGATAGCATGACTCGACTATTCGCTTGGTGGTCAAACTGAAGCCGAGCGAGCAGCTTTAGTGCTGCCGTCCACTGGAAGCGTATTTGAGCGGCAATGTACTCCCGCGACATAAGCACAGAGCACATATAATAAGAGCCTGAACTCAGGACATAATAAGCAAAGGTTGCTAATAATAAGCGCGTTCTTTCGCAGCTATCCAAGTCAAGGGTAGTTAACGTGAGCTTTTGTTGAAAAAAAAACGATGCATCTGGCCCATACAGGATAGAAGCATATATTTGACATGAAATGGATTTTGTCCCAAATAAAGTTTGGATTTGAAGTAATGGCATAATCCCACTCTTTTAAAAATATTAAAAATAAACTTCATCCTATTACATCAAAAGCAAGCATTGAACCTATAAAATGAAACTGTTATAGAAGAAAACTAATTGATTCCGAGTAGTTTCCTAATATTTCGACAAAAATCACTTTTCCAATTGGACAAAATGTGGAATCCCATTGAATTTAAATGAGGTGAAAAGAGAGTGGAACATCGTGAAACGTACGAACTTCTTCTGGCAACCGCTAGATGCACCCAGAAGAAAAGCTTTATTTGTGCGCTATCCAGGGTTGAATCTGCACTCGATAAATTACTGGGTTAAGCGCTAATCCATATAATGTAGCGTTGTTGTTGTGTTTCGTGTTATTTCACTAACCTATGCAGGTTGAGCAAAGCAAAAGAACGCGCCTATTGTTTTAACTGCGTATGTGTTGTGTTCACTAGTCGATACACAATGCATACACAGAAAGTGTAAAAAGTAAAGCCCCCCATATACCATAAGAACCGTCGTCAAATCGGTCATATTATATTATAATCGTCACATTGATGGCAGAGTGTATGTGCTTATCGTTGACGATTTTTTTACAGTTCCATATAAATTCGACCGTCAGATACTTTGTGGCGATCCATCGTCAGATTCATCCGAAGATGAATAGAATTGACATCTGTCGATGAATCGCATAGTCTATGGGGGTTTTATATCCACGTTTATTTGTAGAAGATACGTTTGTTGTTTCGCGAAAGTGAAAAGTCCCCCATGCACCATTGGATCTGGCGTCAAATCGGTCTGACGATATTGTGATCGTCACACTGATAGCACAGTGCTCTGACGATGAATCGCATAATCTATGGGGGGTCTTATATCCACGTCCATTTACAGAAATAGACTTCAATATTGTTTTGCGTTGTTGGCAACCCGAAACATAAGCGAAAATGCAGGAATGCAATTGTGTATGGCCGAAAATGGTAACTCACACATTTGAAATTGATAAACCATGTCACATATACAATGGCAGCTAAAAACTCTTTGTCTTTTTAATCAACAAACACAGCTGATTTGATGTGTTGTTGTTAATAGCTGTTGCTTCTAGTGTGGCGAGGCTTATTTGTGTGCGTAAGATGATCTGCATCCTGGTTTTAATATTATAGTGTACCGAGCTCCAGCTCTTCCTATTGTTACTGTATGTCATAGGCGTCAACACGCGGCAATGCGTGCCAGATCCAAAGTTAAGGATTTTCATGAACATGCGTCGACTGCAATCGCGTCTGAGCGAAGCGCCTACGAGTGTATACGTGCGCCTAGCGACTCGAGCGCCAGATTAAAAAAAATGGATTTGCCGCTCGTATATCCGCGTGTTACAATACTTCGAGGAATATATTCGAAAGAAACATTTTGCCAATCGATTTTGTGTGCAATAGAAGAGATGGTTAACCAAACTGAGGTGCGAAGATGCCTACAATAGACGATCCCTGTTGCTCGTAGCCACTATTTTCGCCGCTAGTTGATGCTTGTATCGCGGGAACGCATTGTCGCTCAAATACGCTTCCAGTGGAGGACCGCACTAAGATTGCTATCTGAATGTGCCTAGGGTATCGATTAGACGAACATACATTTCCGAAAAGTTGGCAATCAAAATTAGCTCAGTCAATTTGTCGTCGATTTTTATCCTGTCTGTAAAATGAAAAATCAAACACGGTCACTGTTGAAATTGACATTAAACAAAAATCTCATTTTCTGCATTATAATACGTTTACGCTGGACTCGAAATCTCGTAAAACGGAATTTCGGTGTAAACTCCTTGAAATCCACCGGATTTCGCAGATATTTTATTGCCAAATGAAATTTTGACAGTTAGCAAAGACTCCATGAAATCCTTTTGAAATCGCGGTTGAAATAGTGATGTGAAACGACAATTCTCCACATGCCAATATAAAAGTGCGAATGCCAATATAATCAATTTCCAATACCAATGGCTAAGTTCATAACACACAGCGGAATCGCATGCTGTGGCAACAGTATCGAAGCAGTATTGCAACACGTTGTTGTGTTCTGAACAGCACTCGCATCTAGTCATCCATCAATTGTCAAAATTCCAGTTCAAAACTGACTACTGACGAAAAATCGTATGAATACGACAGCGCGAGTGTCATTTCAGGATTGTCATCATATGCTGGTCGTATCCAACGGAGAAATTTTTGTGATGTAGAAAATGACATTTTTCACAGCATGTTGTGTCCATCAGAAACTCAGTAGAGAGAGTTCATAAAACACATTGGCAACAGTATGTCAACGGTTGTGTGTTATGAACTTAGCCATTGACTGTTGACAGTTTAAAATGTAAAATAAAATGTCAAATAATAAAAACCCAATAAAGTTTATTAACTGCCAAATTAAATCCTTAGTAGTATCAGCATAAACACTTTCGAGATTTCGAAGTCAGCTGGTCGAAACGTAAACGTAGTATTAAGGACAATTCATTTTTTTCTACATCAATTTAAATTTTCTCTACTGTACCACCCTTTGTTCTTCTTTATGATGTATGCGATAAAATAAAAATTCAAATTTACTGTTAATCTGTAGATAGCAGTGAATTTCCTTTATCCCGACGAACCTTTTCACAACAGAATTTATAGTTGTTGCCTTGAATGTATGCCACACTACTAGCCCAGCTATGCTGTAATGTGTGTCATTGGCAATGCGGCACTCTGAAATGCGCATAGCTCCTGAACACCCTGAAAATGATAACAAAATGTTTTTCTCCAATGCGAAAAACTTACTACGGATCCCACTCGACAGCAGCCGACGTCGGTGACACTATCCTTTTTTCCGTATCATCTAAATCTGTACTGAAATCCTTTTTCTTAATTTTTGTCGATAAGCCTCCCAAAAAGGCCCATCATCATCATCAAGAAGTCACTCTTCTGCCCCAGATAATAAAATATAGAGGACAGGACGAGGGACGAAGAAAAACCGCGCGCGCGACATGAGACGTTAAGTGAAAATTCGATGACAGAAAAGGAGGGTAGTGCCGTTGCGGCTGAAACTAGGACCTGTGCCAATGCAGCGTGTGGAAAACAGGGAAAATTGTCCAACCAACCCTTCTAGCCAATGCATGGTGTGCTGGATCTGTATGAAAAACAACTTCAGCTTGAGTGAAACTTCAAGGAAAAGCTCATCTGGAAAATTTTCCACAAACTGACTACTCACTGCTGTATGTTTACATATGGGCAAGAGTATCTTGGATTTGTGCTTTTACAAAGTTTCGCTGGAAAATTCACAATGCAGCTTCGCACAGCTGTAGCGTAGAATTGTGCTAGTGTATTACGGTTACGAAATAATCAAAAGTATCTGACAGAATACATTTTATTTGTCTTGACCTGTGTAATTTGGTTAGTGTGACAATTTTTTTGTGTGTTTCGTCTAACATTTCACCGGATCGGTGGGATTGGCTGTAATTAGACCTCGAAATTGTTTTGTACGCGAATACGTTGCACCATTGTTGCAGGAAGCGGTCGAAGAAAGGTATTGCGCTTCAAGCACCTGTGCAATACTTACATATATCGGACAGCTCAAGTTCAACATAAACAATTTTTAAGTGTGGAGGGTTCTCAGCGTAAATGAGCCCACAGTGAGTTTCCTTGTTTTTTTTTGTCGTTCTTGTGAGGTGTTTACTACTTGTATTTGCACTGCAAATTGTGTATTGTGAAAAAATTTTGTGTAAGAATTCGGTTTCTATTGCATTTTTGTGTTGTCCGTTTTCCTAGTTCACTTCACACACAAAACAACGAGTCGATTTCGTAAGACCCCACCACGCGATTATGTACATTCAAGACGTTGCGGATATTGAATTGGATTCGACTGTTGGTAAATAATATTTTTATAAAAAGATATTGTTATTTTTTCCGTCTGTTTCTTTTCTGGTAGTTTTCAAAGAAACGCCATTTAACCTTTTGAGCAGTATGAAAGAAGAGCCACCTTGCAAAAAAAAAAGAATGTGTTAAAATCATATTAGAAAATCAGCTGTTCCGTAGTGTGCAGACACGTAGTTGCAAAATTATTTGGACTGAAGATGGAAAACTATAGTTGTGGGCATCTGCGATAATATTGTGTGTATGCAATAACCATTCATGGCTGTAATTAACTGCATTACCTTGACCAATCATGATTTATGCAAGCTTTTAAAATTCTGCAAATTTTAATGAGTTTACATTCAACGATGGCATGAATATGCTAGCAACTAATGAACATTTAATAGATGGAGAAAAAAGATATTCAATGCTGCATCATGCAATATGTGGGATGTATGGAGGACAATTTTCTAATGATTGTTATAAAATTGCTTCTATAACCGGTGATTCTAAAATCTTTGAATTAAATTTTTTTTTCAAACAAGTTATTAATTCACGTATCTGCCTCAGGGAAATATAACCGTTTTGGAAAGATAATTTTTCTCTCTATTGGGTAGAAGCCTTGATGCCTTAAAACACCTAATATTACTTACATACCTTTACTATGGCTATGAGAAGACAGTACAGTCGGTCGTCACCTTTCTAAACATTTACATAAAGAGTTTCCTGCACGTACTTCTGGGTCCTTTCGAAACCTTCTATTTTACAGAATAGCTGCAATTAGAATTAAACCCATTGCCGTATTTGGTTCTGGTCTTAGGAGGCATTCCAATCGATGCGACCCATAAATAGGCATAATCCGATATTTGTTCTTGACCTGCTGACGTTAACTTGACATGAAAAAATCATCGTGTTACCTTCACTAACAAGGTATCTCCCTTCGTGGCCATTTATGCTATTATTATTTTGGCCCCTGGGGTTTGATTCCTACAGAATGCAGTAGTCTTCAAAAAAGGGGATTCACGTGTATGATTCCACAGTGATAGCACAGCTGTTAAATGAGCAGGGGCGTGCTAAAGGTTTTGGAGACCTCAGCAAAGTTTTATTTGGAGGCCCTCGCCTCTGAAATTTATGTTAAATTTTGCTGGAAAAAATTGGTTGGAGGTTATTTACGTCACTGATCACGAACCTAAAGTCAAAATTTCAAAAACAGTGGGGGATCCAGAATGGCAGCCCTTTTTTATAAACACAGAGTGACAGTCCAGTATTGTCTTTGGCGTAACCTGTACAGAACTACACGATTTAATCGCCGGTTGACTACCCGTGTAGATTACAATATCTCTAATAGAAATAACATTCTTCGCAAGCCAATGTAGCGCCTCGGAATCACTCATAGTTGAACGGAGTCGATTTTTAATAAATTTAAACATGGAAATGGTTAATTCTGCAAATGCAGAAGACACAGAAAGAGAGTTTATCGCTTTGTATTTTAGATTATGTATACATTATGGAAACTTTTTCTTCTGAAGTTTTCCAGGGCTCCCTTCAAATTTTTCGAAGAAAAAGTTAATTAATCAAAACTGAAAGACCCCTGCAGGTGGTGGCCTTCGCATTTCGTAGACCTGGGTATATGTGTGGCACGCCCCTGTTAATGAGTACCTATTTGGGGTAAATAACTCGGTTGAGCGTGCTTATGATGACACACCTCTATGAACGCGGTCACGATCTAGAAAATGAGATGATGCTAACTTATCTGGAAGGCTTGGTTCAAATTGAACTGTTGCATCAGTTATTTTTTTTTTAATCATGGCCCCGTTGCAGAATCATCTGCGTTTAAAGAGGATTTCGTTTGGATCGCTGACGCCACACGAGCATTAAATTACTGTTTCACAACAAAGCTATCTCTGAACAGTACGCTATTCGTAAACCAAAATTTCATCTTCCACTTCCACCACAGAAGTAGCGAGTGTGAAGGTGGGGAGGAAGGCAATCATCACCACCGCATGTGCCTGCTTTAGTTGGAAAGAGGTGGGGGTTTTAAATTCCTTTTCTTCGTCAGTGCAGAAGCGGACCACTACCTCATTTAGCTGCCATAGGAACGACCATAAAAGTCCGTCTTTTTTTCATATTATTCAATAGTATCTTTCGCCAAATCACCTTCCCAAAATTTGGTTGAAATTGGACTATTATACGATGTACTTGTCATAGGAGTGACCGTTCCAAAAGCAAATTTCTGTTAGAAACACTTTTTTATTTCGAAATATATACAGGGTGGCGCAAAAGAAACGAAGGAGTTTGAATAGTCTATAATTCCGTTATTTTTGAATCAATCGAATTTCTTTTTTTTCTTAGTATACTTCATAAATGGGAAATTTTGTTAATTTAAACGTGAAAAAAAAATCGCGTAAGTGGTACCTATTCTCAGCTTTGCAAATTGCGACGTTTTCATGCTTTTTTTTTCAAGATTTCAGGAGGTCTCGCTCGAATCTCTTCTCGAATATTATTGTTTAGTTGGGGAATGGTCTGTGCCTTATGCATATGCCATACACATACTCCAGACCATACTCCAACTAAAAAATAATATTCGAGAAGAAATTTTAGCGATACCTCCTGAAATCTTGAAAAAAATCATGGGAAATGTTTTAGAAAGAGCGCGACAGTGTAAAGTTGAGAATGGGCACCACTTACGCGATTTTTTTTTCACGTTTAAATTAACAAAATTTCCCATTTATGAAGTATACTAAGAAAAAAAAGAAATTCGATTGATTCAAAAATAACGGAATTATAGACTATTCAAACTCCTTCGTTTCTTTTGCGCCACCCTGTATTTACCAAATCTCATATTATTCAATCATATTTACCGCCAAATCACACTTCTAAATTTAGTTAAAATCAGCCCATTATTTAGTTTACCTCTCATAGGAATAGTGAAATCGGAACCAGCTTTACCACTAGTTTGAAAGTGGCAAATGCATCAAAAATCATGGTGAAGGGACATATCATACGTTGAATTTTTTTTTTTTTAAAGATGAACAATCCCCTTAAACTTCCAAATTTGAAGGGGTTGTTTATCAGCCAAATATATGCATTTAAGGGTCATTGTTCATGTGGAACTTTCCCCCAGGCCCGAATCGATTTTTTGGGGGAATTTTGCGAATTAAGTTTGAGGAGATTTAACATTGGAAAAATCATCGTATTTCCATGCAAATTTTTTTGGGGGGGGGGGGGGCAGAGCCATAAATAGCACAGATTTTAATAAGCTAAAAACACTACCAACGCAAGCTTACTAACTAACTAGCTAACTCTAGAAAACTAACCGATAAGCTACTGACTGATTGTGAAATGTTCAATCAAATCGGAAAAATACGAGTATAAAAATGTATGTTAAAATTCACATGTCCATCATGCGGGACTATATGGGGACCATTGTTTAAGTCTCCCGTCTGATTAGATTAAATCCGACTAGGAATGATAAGCAATAGGGCTTGAAAACGTTGATAACAAATTTATTTAAAAGCTCTTATTGTAATGTACATAATGTCTAGCGTATCAAAACGTAGCACAATTTAATTGCTTATTAGAGTGAATACAGAAAAAATGTAATATTAATCAAAATAATTATATTGATCGATAATTCTGATAGTCTTCAAAATTCAATAAACGGCTAAGACCAACAAACATCATGACGTGCCTATTATCCATAGGTTATGGTCAATGGAAACAATTTAAATGTTAAGCGCTGAACTGAAAAGAACATTTTTGAGGTTATCTTGATTTAATCGGATAAATTATACGGTGAACATGAGCTGCTCAACCGAAAAAGAGACATAACATTTCACATTAACTCATATCTGATGAATGTCCGACATTTTTTACACATCAGTTGAGCTTTGGAAAATTACATGACTTTTTTTTTGTGGAAATCTTGCGTAGTACACATATAGCATTAACTGAAGGCAGACAACTCTAGTATCCATAACAATTTAATATTAAAATGTTGTACTTTTCACTCAATGGCATTTACAGCGTAATTTGGGGAATAAAGCTGTATTTAACCCATTTTTTGTCGTTGTTCGATTTATGATGTACTAAAACAGCCAATTCAAGCTGCGAACGCTTGCTTTGGAATTCAATTTAGTCTTGATAGGTTCGTGATAAAACCACCATGTAATGATAATTCTTAATGAGAACCTTAATAGGTGTAATACATATTTTTCTGCCTATTAGCTTCTAAATAAGAATTATCATTATATGGTGGTTCACAGCTTGAATCGGCTGTTTTAGTACCTTCCAAAATATGGAACTGCTGTTCGTCAATCAACAATTCTGTTTGATTATATCTCAGGAAAATAGCCAAAAATATGGTGATCGAAGGAAGAGTTTTACCTACAGTATCTCATACTAAAAGTCCCAACTATCGATCCCAGGAAAAAAAATTTCTAAATAAAATAAAAGACCGTAAAAAATGCATAAGAAAGTTTATTTCCACTTTTTCTATTTTATCATTCTTCTTTTTTCACTTTCGCTCCCGCAAACTCACGAGCATTTGGCCCGTTCCCATCTTTTGTGGGAACTACTCAAATGCTCATGAGTTCAAGTTGGCCAGTTTACAACAAAAAGGCATTTTTTTGTTGTTGGTTCTTTTCTATGTAATTTTTCAATGCTCCGTGTTTGGCTCAGTGTTCACGTGTAAACGAAGCATAAGGACATCGAAGGGAAATAACTCTTTAAAATGGGAAATTTTTCGTCAAAAATAGGACGAAATCTAGAGAAAAGTACTAATTGTACGAGAAAAGTAAACAGAGATGGGTTTCTAGGCAATATACTTAGCTTTACTTGAAGATAAGTGGAATGTCCGCAGGGCCAATTTCAGAAAAAAAGGAATCCAGTTAAAAATCCTTAAATAGGGCTCATACTCAAATCAATTTCTATTATTTTATATTTTATGTGGTCTTCAGGAATATCCCTACTAACTAAGTCCTGATGAATTCATCAATGCCTTCGTTATGAAGGCCTGAATGAAAGTCATCATGACCATGGACTAAGGTCACTTACATACGTACTTTCCAAGCATTTGGTAAAACCATACATAACATCCTACGACCTGCTACATGACATTCGTTGGCGAATTAATAAGCCCATAACTGATGAAATACTTGTGGAGTGTCATTGAAGAATTCATCAAGCCTAGCTAATGAAATGCTCGATGATGGTCATCAACGAATTCATCAACCCGCATGAGTAGATTACGGCCCGTTTTTAGAATGGAAAATGCCAAAAGGTATTCTCTTAGGCGGCAATTACACTATAAAAGTTATTTTACAAATATCTTTTATAAAATATATTTTTAGAGAACTGTTATAGTATAGACTTGCGACATGAACGTTGCTTGTTTCAAGTACTTTTCTTACAATCTTGCACACCTTCCCCCTTATGCGGCTAATATCATTCATACATAAAAGTCCTTTTAAAATATCGTGCGTCAAAGATATTTGTAAAAGAACTTTTAAAGTGTAATAGCCGCCTTATAAATATATCTAGAGAAGGTAACTTTTGGTGTTTCGGTCAAATACGACGATGATGATACTTGTGGCGACTATATTCTTGGTTTTGTACAGTTTTGAAAAGGTGCATTTTCTTGGATATGTATTGTAGTTTCTGTAGTCTGTTTGACATCTGAGAAGAAATATTCTCGTTTATTGGTTTCTTGGATTTTTTCTTTCTGATCGAAAGTGGGAAAATATTGGCTAATGATTTACAATATTTGATAGATCAAATTTTTTTCATATTTCATGGAAGCAGTGGAGAGCGCGAGAAATTAATCAATATACATAGCGAACGAACTGGGTATGTGTATGTTTACATGCATATCTTCGCATGATTGCCAACTGGTGACCGATGGTTTGCAGCGATTATACCAGTCTAGTCCTCGAAAAATCGAGCTTTCGGCACAATCTCAGAAAATCTACGAAGAAAATCGACTTTATTATTTTTTGAGAAGGGTAACCTTAGCGAAAAATTTTCTGAGAGAAAATTAAAAATCATAAGCGAATATTTATGAAAAATTTAACTTTTTCGTATAGGGGAGAGTTGAACACAACGGGCTAGTTAAGATTTCATGACGAATAAACAGAAAATTTACAAATATAAAAAATCAAAAACGTTATTCAGATAGTCTTTCGTAAGTAACATTCAAAGTTACAAATAATGAATTTAAATACTTTGACAACAAAAAATAAAAAAATAACAATTCGAAGCTTTTCAAAATGCCCATTTTGCTCTATAGGCGCGACAAGACGGGCTGCGCCAATTGGGCAAAGTGGGTCTTGATAAAATGAAATAAAATTTGCGCTTGCAGTGCAGACATTCGTTGCCTCGGCGTCTTCTTTAGTCACCATGGGCCCATTCTCTGCAGCTCTGACACATTATTCATTCTTAAACTGATTCAAGATATCGACCATTGTAGCACATTGCAGTTTTAAAAAGCCCGACAACTAGTCTCTTCCCGCCATGCTATTTTCTTCCTTAAAAGGCTACTCGCCATTACAAATAAAAACAAGATTAATTTAATCAAGCTTGCCGAAGGTATGACACCATTCACGCTTCGCCTGAAGGATATTATACCCTCTGTAGCCTGTGTTGGTACCAATTTGATCCATTCTGCATTTACCACTTTCAAATTAGTAGTAAAGTAAGTAAGTAGAGGTATATGAAATTGTGGCAGCCCTTGTTGCCCCACCTTCCCATAACACATATTCGGAATGTAAAACGTTGTGCTGCAAAAGAAGTTGGACTACGTATCAACGAGGGTAAAACTAAAAGAATGATGCAATCGACGACAAGGACACCTGCACAACCGAGCATCAATGTGGGGGACCTCAACATCGAATTCGTGAACAACTTCATATTCCTGGGTTGCAACTTGTCAAGGGACGCCAACGAAACTGACGAAATCAAGCGACGAAAACAGTTAGCTAATAAGACTTTTTTCTCGGTTCTCCCCATAATGAAATCGAAGCATCTGCACAGAAACACGAAGCTCCGCGTGTACAAAACCATTATACGACCAGTGCTATGGTATGGCTGCGAAGCATGGACCCTAACTCAAGCCTCCGGAAACATGCTAGACACATTTGAACGTAAGGTTCTACGGCGAATTTTCGGGGCTGTTTGCGATCGAAATGGATGGCGCATCCGGTACAACCATGAGTTGTATGAACTGTACGATGAGCTGAAAGTTTCGAAAATCATCAAACTACAACGACTTCAATGGGCAGGGCATGTACAAAGAATGGACGATGATCGCATGCCAAAGAGAGTAATGAATGCAGAACGAGTCGACGGAGCGACTGCGAGGACGACAGAGATCTCGTTGGGAGAGCTCAGTAGGTGTGGACGCCGCGCAACTACTGGGCTTCCAAAATTGGAGGACGCGGTCACGTGACTGAGATAATTGGAGGACAACGATCCAGGCGGCCAAGGCCCGGCGACGTCGGGCTGTCGCGCCACGATGATGATGAAAACGTTGTCACTTGTACCCTGGAGTAAATTGCAGCTCAATGACAGAGCAATAGTCTATGTTAATTAAATTTCCAGTCGGCTGTCACGACTTTAATATTATCGGGGGGCATACACTAAACAAAAGTCTGAAGCAGATTTTCACAAAGTCGGCTAATCATCTCAGAGCAAACTTTGTCGCAACGTAATCATCTGAAGTCTAATTTTTTTATAGATAAAATTTTTTGAGCGATAAAAAGTTGCGTTGTACATTTTTGTAGTATGTACTCAGAATTTTGTCGTGACCAATACTCACATTTCATAAATAGATTTTTGAACTGTGAACTGGCCAATGCTTAATCGGAAATATTTTTCAAGTTTCTTCAGGGTTGATCGAATTCTAAATCGACGAGAACGACCTGGATGTTACCTTCTAGGGCGTTGATTATACAGAATCCCGGGGCAACCGGTAGCGCAGTGTGTTGAGGCATCAGTCTGGTGTTTGACTACCGGCGTTTCGGGTTCGAATCCCATCCATGACGACGTTCGTGGCCATGGATGTGCAGGTGGTGCTTGCTGGCAACCGCATTTTCCGAAACCAGTTTATGCCAACGAAACGTCAACTGGGCCACATGGAACAGGGCAATTGAGTAAGCCAGGAATGCGAAAATATGTACCATTATCCGCGAAAAGACCATGTAAAGATTTTGCTTTTCTAGATATACGATATACTCGCCATTTCGGATCATTTTCAGTTACCTATCCGTTTCAGCTTTCTATCATGAAGCAAATCCTTTAAAATGCTGATGGAAATCGTATTAAGAAACAAAATACTGAAACTACAATAGATCGCCTAAAATGGCATTGAGTGAGTGTTTCGTAATGGTCAACAAAATAATAAAATCGGAATCTCCTGCCATCCAAACGAGAAATGTCAAATTAAGACTATGTACATCAATCACATTCACAGCAAAACCATTGATCTGGCGACCGTTTTAATTATTTATTTGATTCATGCACGACATTCGCAGACATATCCATTGGTCAATTTTATGTGTGTTTTCTAGTCCTTCAAATATGCAGGAATATTTGATTATCTGACGCCTTTTTTCAGAATTGCTGCATCACTTGCTCCAGCGGATTAATACCAAAGGTAACCGACGACACTTTTAATATTCTTAATTGGTCAAAGGTTTTCATTCCATTCCTTTGGCAATCATCCATATCTCTTTCAACGGTCATTTCACCTGCGGCGAAATCAATTTCATAGATGGTTCGAAGTTTCATTTATTTTATAATTCTCGAACTATATACTCTACTCGCACCTTCAACATAAAAGAATAATAGTATGTAATTATATAGAATTAATGGATTTTTAAATAAATTGCAAATGAGTCAAAAGTTACATGGCACAGGGTTGCCAGGTTGAGGAATTTTGTCCCCAAAATGGGAAAAATTGCCAGGCCGGATGAAACTTTGTGGAAAACGAGCTCATTGGAATATTTTTGGGATCAAAATCCCCACGCCTTTGCCGGCGATTGGCAATTCCACTATTTCACCTTCAACTATCACTACGTTTATATCGCGGAACTATTTTTGAGATCTAACTAAATCGATCTAACTCTCGACGATATAAACGTATTGGTTTAGTTAGTTTTGGTTTTGGCTTATCTCCACTTGCGATGCGGAACTGGACTAAAAAAAAATTGGGACTATGTCGCTGTCATCGCTAATGTTGACGCGGTGGTTGGCGTTTCCTCTGTTGTCGTTTTTTTTTGTTCGGCGTTTGTTTTGTTTGTAATTTCAGGAAAGCAGTGCGTGACCACGGGCAAGAAAAAGTATTTTTCTGTCGTAAAATTTATATCTGCCCAATTTATCTGTGCTGTCAACGGAGAAAGAAGAAGAAGAAATACCTCTCCGTATGGTCGGTATAAACACTCCACCAACAAGTACCAACACTAAAACGATTTAGTTAAATCGCCTTTTAGTTCCACGGTATAAACGTGGCCATTCAGCTCAAATTCAAATTTCATGGATTCATAATATGTACGAACCATATTATGGTTCATTATTTTCCATAATTCCCGTATTTTGACATCCATTTCAGAACATCCTTGAAGCGTTTTCAAGAGTATATAATTATAGATCCTATAGCTATATCCTGGAGCACTAATCTGTTATTTAGAGATTCTCTGGAAAAGGAATGAGTTAAAGTTGGTGAGGTGCAATTCTTTTGTAGTTTTTCGCCAACCACGTATCGTCTAACAGTGCCTATGTTGTTTTGGCTTAGGATGCTTTTGCATAGTTGGTAAGACGATTTGACAAACAGGCTTCTCGGAATTTCCGGGAATCGGGAGTTTACTGCCGACCTCTAATCCGAGTCCTTCGAATGTCATGCCACCTTTATGTGGTAGGCACTGACCTTCTTAAGTTCTTTCTCATAGCAGTAACTCATATTTGCCCTACTTATCTTTTATCGATGGTCAAGGGGGAAACCCCAGGGAATCATATTTTACTGGCGTTTATGTCTATAAAATCACTCCGACCGTAGGAAATCTAAAGCGTAACTGTTTATCCATGTTGTCAACCCACTCCTATTTTAAGGTTTAACAGACGCACCTCAACTAAGAAGTCAATTGGACTTTATTAGTTTGCTTTATAACGTCCGATTTGCTATTTTCCGATATGAGCGCGCTTCGATATCGTTGCATGCTAATCAATGGATAAGTCGTAGCGGGTAAACCTTAACACCAAGTGGGGCATAACGTGTCAACTTCTCCTACTCGTCATCGTGTTAGATTTCGACACAGTTGCATTAAGAAAAAAAAACTCTTGCAACAGTAGTTTACTTATTTGCCTTAACTCCTAGTGTGACATATTTAATTAATTTGTGTTTCAAACGTAAATTTTCGGTAGTATAATTTAATGATAGAACGTTTTAGATATGAACACCATTTCCCCTTTACTTGTTTTATTGATGTGCCATGGAACTGTTTGTGTGACAAGCCAAGCCCGCATATTCAGGTCTTTCAAAATTGATGAAATTGAATATAATTGAATATATTAATTCCACAAAAGTGGAATAAAGTTGATCGCTTATACAAATCGCATTCAATAAAAGTTTTTCGCCCTCCTTGAATGTATCTTCGTTTGTAATTATTCAATGCAAACTAATTATGGAAGCTGATTTCTCTGCTACATCAAATTCATTGTAAAAACAGCAGACATTTTGAAGTATCAGTAAAGTTTGTCGTCTCATCTTCCTGGTTACCCTCCTCTAAAGTAACTGTCGCGCATTCGCGAAGAAGACGTTTAGTGGGATCGATGTCATTCAAGCAGAGACAATATTCTGTTTCATTGAACAGGCTCATTTGGGGTGCTATCTCACCCAATGGTATCCTGATAGGTGTTCCCGACGTTTAGCCTCCAAATAGCTCTATTTATACGGGTGGAGTCGGTAAAATGCAAGGTCCAGTCAAGCATTCTGGCTAAAAACCAGCTAAGGCAACGAATGGGTTCTAACCCCTAGAAGTTCATAGAGTGACTTGGTTGGAGGCCACCAGACATTAAAGACCTGGAAGTAGTCTTTCGTCAGACTCGATAATATCATTTATTTTTTGAATTTCCTCTGGCACAAGACTTGCCAAATATCGAGCAACTTGCACCGAAAATGTGAATGTTCACACCGAGTCATCGTGTGGGAATACTATTCATCATCTAGTTTTAATTAATTTAATTTAATTAACTGGGGAATACACAAAAAATACCATAGGCCAATCACCAATCGTGCTCGGTGGCCGTGATCGTTCGGTCACCGCTCTACGATACTAATCTAGAGCTCGGAGATCAAATCTCGGCGCGATCAAAAACTGCCTGTGAGTACTAATAGAACTCTCACAATGCTCCGAGCTTGTCATAAAGACGGCGCGGTTAGGAGGTGCATGCTAGCAACTGCACTTCCGAAAAGTAGATATGCTATTGAAACGTCAACAAGGCATCGAAATGCTAGAGATGTTGACGAGCCCATTCCCCTGGAGGGGTCAAGGCAATTAGAGAGAATCACCAAACAAATTTCCAGTGTGGTTGGGTCCACGAGTATTTGGTCAGTACTCGCATGTACCGTGGTAGCATCGTTAGATGCATTGCGAATCTTGCACACAATAAAATAACAGTTTGTCGTGAAACTTCATTTTCAACGATTTTTATAATTTTTTTTATATACCTAATTGTTTTATATTAAAAGCAATATTAACTCGCGGGACGTATGAAAACCAGAGACCAGCCGGATTTGGCCCGCGGGCCGGAATTTGCCGACCCCTGGTCTAATCGACCAAACCCTCACCCTCCGTCCTTATTCTTTCAACAATCTGTTACATTCTAATCAAAAAGAGTAACCCATATAATAAAGAAAGCATTTTGATGCACAATAGGTTTTTTTTTTTTCTCAAAATTGATCAAAAGACAAAAATGAAAATTTTGAACAAAACCACGTCATTATGGGGAATATTCCGGACCAGAGTGGGAAATTTCTTCAATCGGTACCTATACAACCCTGCGGTGATGAGCCAATTATCCGCCACACTCATTAGAAAAATTACAAGCAGTTTAAGCCTAAATGTTTGCGTCATAAGCCAATCAGATACAAGATTACGTACGGTCAGATAGAAACAAGTTTTAACTGAATGCGATGAAAACTGAAATGTCGCCATATTTGATGATATCAGAATCTATCGTTTTTAACATGTTTGCGTAACTTCGATTGAGATGATCTCCCTCGGTGTTTGATTTCCAAATACCAAAAATATTTTCCATTCGCATAGTTTGCATCTTATTACTTAATTTACTGGACTTTTATCTAATAAATTGAATATAAATAACTGTATTTTTAATCATATTGAGTGTCTTGACATCCACTTAAAAAAAATGTTTAATATAATTTCCCAATCAAATTTTCTTGCATAACTGGTAGTCGTTGTTGTCAGCGTCTTCATCTTTATTGGCATTTTCTTTGATATTAGCCCCAAAAAAAATGTGAATACAAGTTTGAGAAGTAGACAACTGGTAAAATATATAGTATATCTATATGTACTCTGGCAATAAATAACGCAAATTAATAAATTTGTTCACAACATTGCACTTAAATATCTTTGTAATGTTGTAGACGATGTTATTATGTCGTTTGTGTAAATTGTGAAATGAGATATTTCGCTGAAAATATGCCTTTGCGATATTGGCCGCAAATGGAAAAGTTCAATTATGTGGGACATTCCTGTAATTGGTATCTTATCTTGATTTTGATGTCTAGAAAACGATTGCTGGCAGATTTTGCGAAAAGCGTTTTGTTTGTAATTATAGGTAGAATCTATGATATGATTTTCGCTCTAGGTATGTACGTCTCGGCGCACAGTGGTTCCAAATTACCGCTTTTCTAACGTAGTTCTGTACTCTTTGATCCTCCAATGATAATAAATGTACAATACTTGTTCTCAAGGTTTTTTTTTGTGCTGAACTATATAAGCCCGGCTGCACACTGTTGAACATGAACATTGTTACTGTGGACAATTTTTCTCAGATTTCTGCGAAGTGCTTTGGGCAATTCGGAGGAATTCTTAACGCTTCGCTTGGAGAAAGGTGATCTCCAAGCGAATGGCTGAACACGCTTGACACAAATCTGAAGAAAATTGTCCACTGAAACCATGTTCGTGTTTGAATTCGTGTTCGATAGTGTGTGGTTGGGCTAAGAAATGCCTCTGATTTCGACACAGACCGCAGTTCAGATATAATGCCAGCTTTTGTAAACATTCGTCTTAGTGATATATACAAGCCATTTTAACTCATACGGAAACTAGTGCAAGTTAAAAAAAAACATTAAGCATTATAAAACCTATTTTTTACATGAACTTTTTAATTGAAATTGATTTTTTTCTATTATACAGGGTATCCCGCTTCAAATGGTAAATACTTTAATTATATATACTATCATTAATTTTCCAATTGATTTAATCTTTTCGTAAGATCAAAGTAAATCACGATGACATCCTATTGCCAGTATTTCTATCCTTCTGAAGTCATACCAAAAGGAGTGGAGAGGCAATATATAAATACGCCTCAAAAGCACAGCTTTAAATAAAGAATATACGGAAAATTGGGTTTATGTACAAATATAGAACCGTATTACATCAAATCTCCAGATCAGTCACAGATATATATTGAACAGATAGGAAATAGACAGAGTGGGGGTAACAATTTGAATCTCGATTTACGGTTTACATATTCGCGTCTGCGTCTAAGGAAATATTTAGTTACACTGACAACCACTCAAGTTGTTCGTGATTTCATGAAGTGTCAAGGACTTTCCACCTAAATCCACGTTCCCGAACTGGGATGGTTAGTACATATCCTAGAAGATATCTACAACAGTCAGATTAATCAAGATTGCATCAACCAAAAATTAATAAATATCGAGTGGACAAATTAATAAATGAAACGTTAGCTTGAAGATTGACACGCAATAATCACCTGTAAAATAGTTGGCAGACAGGTAGTTTGCATATTGTATAGTATTCGCAATTGATTATACATTTAGCTTTACTTTCAAACATCCAAAAGCTCGATTAATTTCCAACCTATAGAATATTATTCAAAAGCTTTTGATATGACTATATTGTACAATAAAAGCAGATTCACTCAAAACCTATTCAATTCTCTCATTTACCGCATTATTGTATGTTGAAAATATTCCGCTCATGTATTTAAAATTAATTTTTCACATACATCCGTAAAGTGGTGTAGGTGCCAGCATACTATTCTTCATATGAATACTTGAATAAATCTCAGGTGAAAAGTGAAACAGAATCTCTGGCTTGTACATGATATATACATGGGACACTATGTCAGTAGTAGCGTATCACTCTGAGCAGAAGACGAGTGAATGAGATGTTGAATACCTGTACAAGTTTCTTTTAACAAAGCCAGGAATTTCCGGATTGCGTATTCTTTGAATTCGGCACATGCTTGCTAAGGGTGGCTGTACATTCGATTTTAATTAAATCTTAACTTTATAGATACAAGCCGCCGAACTTTGAATTACGTGCGTATGATTATTTTCTTCAAGCGGCTTGCTTGCGCAATGCCCAGTTATGACTCCTACGACCGCACTTAGTAGTAGGAAGCAACTCGGCGATCACAACCTTATGGATCGAGCTTAGGCCACATCATTTTCGTTATCCCGCACCTGCTGTTAATTGCCCATCGAGAGTTAGCCTTTCTAATCGCGGATGAGCTGATAGCGTTCTTGCAAGAATCAAGGGGAATGCCGATGTCTCGCTGATTTTGAAAAAGCGCCTCCGTTGTCCCCCTTGAAACGAGCTCGTCGTCTCTAATATAACCGGAGAAAACCGCTATGACCAGGTATCCAGCATATGTTGATATTAAAGAAATTACCCATTTCTGAGAGAGAGGCACCACAATTCGCTACCGTCCTTGCTGTAGTGAGAATGGACTGTAGGGTTCTTACTGCAGCCTGGCTGTTCATATAAATGATGACTTACGTAATCGTGATAACGTTAGGCCCCAGCCAGAACATAGCCTATCTAATCACCGAAACCTCCGCAGGGAGAACGCTACAGTGGTCTCGGAGACGAATGGATAAATCTATATTCAATCGTTCGGAGTAGACCCCGGCGCACGCAGGGGGCGCACGGTAGACACATAGAGCCACCGCACAACTTTCGGATGAAGCCCCGGTTTCTCCCAACAGCCTTCCGACAGCAGTATAGAACGGTATTGGCTTTGTTCGCGCGCTACTGGATATTATAGCCTTCCAGTTAAGCTTCCTATCTGTAATTACACCCAGAAATTTCGCCTTATCAGTAAGAATCAGTCTGAGACCTTCCAGTATGGAAGGATCTACTGATGGTATCGCATGCTTCTTTTTAAATAAAAAGGATAAAACATGTTTCGTCTTCTTGGGGTTGACTCGAACCCCACAATTTGCGGCATTTGGTTAGTAAAGAGAGAGCACTCTGTAAAACTTCACCAAGTGTACGTTGTCATTGCTCATTGCTCCTTGTTGAATTGAATTGATTCAAATTCAAACCAAGCACATGAACAATCAATGGTTACGTTTTGGCGAACTGGATTTTTTGTCACTAATCTAGTAAATGACAGTGAAAAAGAGAGATGGTAAAGCTTTGTGTGTCATTAAGTGAAAGATCGACGCATTATCCGAATCTACATACGAATCACGAGAGCATAATTCCAATAACCGACCAATTTTCGTTATCCCTATCCCTTACTTATTGTACTAGAGCGACAGAGACAGAGAGTCCGGTATATGTATTTGTTTAAAATCATATGGTTCGAAGCGACGAATAAGACTTTTGTTCTGGTCAATTTCTTAAGATCCTATCAGCTACAGTGACACTCTCTCTCTCTCTTCGACTTACGGATGCACAATTTATTACATCTCTGTCACTCACTGTCATTTAGTAGATCAGAGTCAAGTTCGCCAAGGCAAAACGCAACCAATGCAATACATACTACGAGTGCTACATTCATTTTTTTGATCTTACTCTCTCCCCTTAAGACCCATTAATATACACTTAAGAAATTCCAACTGAAAGCGTAAGTTAAGCTCTAATTCATGGTTATTACTTACGGCTTGAGATAGATTTTTTTTTGACATCTATTTCATCTTTTGAGGATTAGAAAGATTAATTTCTGCAGCTTTCTTTTCTCTCCTTTACATTGTGATTTGTTGCCATTTTATTGTCTAATGTTAATTTGCTTCAAGGCGATTGTTATTTTTTACGTAACACCATTGGCGCCAATATCTTTTAACTGTTGCCACTATTGAGCATAGATAATTTGGTAAAGTAACATAAAAGTGCCAGCAATTAAAGGTGTAATCATAATTTCATGTTTCGTATATGGCGATGGAATTATTACTGGATATTGTTTCCTAAACACAATTATTTACAAATCAAAATTTTGGAGCGTCTAAGTTCAGATTTAAGATACTGCTAACGAAATTGCTCAGTTGCATCAATACTCGTAGTAGATTTGTTTGTTTTTTTTTTCTTGAGAGAAAATTAGTTGGATTTCAATGTGGTTGTAGTTGATTGAAAAGACGATGCAATCAAGCAAATGCAGTTGTTTAAATTAAAAGTTTATTTAAACGATGAAGAAATCGATTTTAATTCTAAAGATTTTTTTTTTGTCTTTTCGTGAGCTAAAATTACGCTATTTAAAAAAAATGTCTGTTTTGAGCTAGTCATCCATCAATTAAAAACAACTTTTAGACCATTCCCATCTCCACAAACTTCCATGTCCAGTTCCATGGATCAATTAGTTTGCTTACAAATGAGTCCCGGAGCCAAGTTCTGTCCGACAGGGGGTTGCGTATTGTGCTTATTTCTTAAGAGGAGTCGACGCTACTGTTAGAGCAGAAGGAAAAAGGGAGTGGAAACTCGGGCCCGGTGAAAGCAGCGATTCCGGGCCCCAACTCCGTTAAAATCAAGTATTTTTTTAATACAATATACGAGTATAGCCGACAAGAACAGATAGAAAATTTCGAAAATATACAAACAAATTTTCTCACCCGTTGATGTGCTCATCAGGTCATCACTGAAATTGGGGACTACTTTAACAGCAAACTTCACACGACGCTCCCATCCCGTAGTGCGTTGTAGTAAGCAACTTTATGTGGAGTCTTGTCGCTAAGGGGTATTCAACACAAGAGTATACTATTGTTATGAGAAAGTTTGATGAAGTCCTACCGGGGATCCTCCAATCAGCCTCGAGGACATCTAGGGAATGCTTGGGGAACTAGCCCTTGTGTAGCTCTATGGATCACAAGGCGATCGTCAGACCCATAATTGATTATGAAGCTCTCATTTGGTGGAAGATATCTTGTACCAGGGAGGGCAACAGGACACTAAATAAATTATAAATGAGCACAGTAACGGGTGCTATTCGTAGTTGCCCTACTACTGCTCTTGAGGCACTACTCAATCTTCAGCCGCTGCACATCCATCTAAAGCGGGGCCTGAACTACAATTAGCGAAACTTAAATCCAATCGGACAATCAGATTATACAAATTGAACTGTATAGACGAAAATGGCTCCATGAAGAAGAATCTCAGCCCATAGATTGCCATCTGACCATTTAACAAAGGAATTAGTTTGAAACGCCTCTTCCCTCCCGACATTTTGGAACAGAGAGGAATGGAATACGAGGCACTCATCACTCCCTCCCAAAATACTGTCTAGTGGTTTACCGATGGCTTCAAAACAGATAAGGGTACAGGGGCAGGCAAAGATTATCTATTACCAAGAGGAAGAACCCAACGGTCTTTCATGCCGAAATTCATGCAATTGGGATTTATGGCAGTGCATGTATTGAAGCTTGTTACCGTGGAAGAATATTAGAATCTTGCGTTTTGGCGAGCCTGTGATTAAATTTCATGGAGCCGACTTTTATCGATTTGTCCTTCATAAGCTTTCCCCTCCGGTAAAATATGTGCGGTGAACTGTCAATTTTTGGATCCGAAAATGTTCCCCTCCAGATCAGAATACTTCTCAGAACCGGAAAGGGACATTATCAGATCCAAAATTTACAGTTGTCTGTACAAATTTTACCTGAAGGGAATATGGAGGAGAAATCGAGAAATGTCAAATCCTGATCCGCTCGTAGGAACGCAGCGATTATTGGATGAAAAGTGCACATTTTGAATGTACTTTGGTAAGAGAGACCATGTCCCCGAATCGTTTTGATAAAATAAAAAAATATATTCATTTAGCCGATAATAATGCGCTGGAAACAACATATAAGTTTGATAAATTGAAACCTTTTTCGACGAACTTAAGGACAGGTTCATGAAGTTTGGCATATTTTCGTCCGATTTATCAATTGATGAGCAAATGGTACCCTCCTTTGGACGACATCATGCAAAATGTTCATAAAAGGGAAAACGATTAACGATTAATTTGGCTTCAAGCTTTGGTGTTTGGCATCAACAAATGAACTTGTTTTCCAGTGCCAACCATACGCGCGAGCAAACAACGCTGCCAAAAAATACTTTCTTGTGAAACTCGGTGAGTCATGGTTATTGACTTGCTCTCTGTAGTAAACCTCCAGGCCAGCACAGAGTTTTTTTTTCGATAATTACTTTACCAGCCATTCACTTCTGTGTATTTTGGCAAGCATGGAATACTTCGCTACAGGAACCGTGCGGGGAAATCGAATGTCAAAATGACCATTACCTGCAGTAAAAGACATGAAAAGGAGGCATATTCCTATGCTTACAACGATAAAAATTAAATACTTGTGATACGTTGGCTTGACAATGCTGTTGTTACTGTGGCAACGAACTGTAGCACACACCACACACGTGCCCTTGCCGCAATAGCGATACGACAGAGGAGCGAAAAAAAATTCTTACTTCATCCAAATATTGTATTATTAGCAAATATAATCTAGGCGTGGGAGGCGTAGATCTCCACGATAATGGAGTTGCAAATTATCGGATAAAAACCAGGAGAAAAAAGTGGTGGTGGTCTATGTATTTGTAAATGCAATTGACATAACAATTGTCAATGCGTGAAAATTCCATCAAATGGTTTAGGCGAAAAGATACTACAGCTCGCTTTTAGGAACGAGCTGGTTCCAAATCTCTCGAAGAGTAGCGACGAAGCAGAAAATCTCAAATGCTTGAATGGAGGTCCCGAAAAAGACAACCACCATGCGAATCTAGACCGTCCTGCTGCTAGGAGCCTTTCCGATACAATACGGAGAGATAATGTGGGCCCTTTCAATCCCTCAAAAAATAAAAGCACATAAATTATTTAAAAATTCACAGTCTCTTGTTAACAAAGCTAACTTTTTTAGATTGAGGAAAGAGTATGAATTGTTAAATAAATATCTTTATAAACAATATATTGCTCCAGCGGAGCAAAATATAAAGAATGATAGTAAAGCTTTTTGGAAATTTATAAACAGTAAACGCAAGAATACGGGCATTCCGAATTTAAAACTCAATGGTAATTTTTATAATGATGTTCAATCGGTATGTGATGGTTTTGCAAGTTTTTTCAATTCGGTTTATGATACGCCAGGTTCGGTTTCGTCGGAATTGAATGACAATATCAATGGGAGATTCCCGATTGCTCAAATGGCTCATGAACGTCTTAATAGTGCTCTTCAGATTTCTGAAGATGACCTGCTATATGCTATGACTGAGCTTGATATTAGTATTCAAGCCGGACCTGATTGCATTCCTAACATTTTTCTAAAGAATTGTATGCAGTCATTATGTCGTCCTCTAACGAACATTTTTAATATGTCATTGTCTACAGGTGTTTTCCTTGATGAATGGAAGACATCTTTTATTACTCCTGTTCATAAGAAGGATCCAAAACATCATATAGACAATTATAGGCCTATAGCTAAACTATCGGCTATCCCGAAGCTTTTTGAATTAATTGTTAAAAATAAAATAGATGTCTTGATCAGCGAGTTAATATCGCCATGTCAGCATGGCTTCCTTAAAGGTAGATCAACTACAACAAATTTAGTTTCCTTTACTAAATTTGTTGCTGATTCTATGGAAGAGAGCATGCAGGTTGATGTTGTGTATACCGACTTCTCGAAGGCTTTCGATAAAGTTGATCATAACATATTACTTCGCAAATTAGAAAATTTAGGTATACAGCCGACTTTTCTCAGCTGGGTGAGATCCTACTTAACTGATAGGACTCAATTGGTGAAGTTAAACGGCTGTACATCGCGCTCTATGATAAGATGTACATCGGGAGTACCACAAGGAAGTCATTTAGGGCCGATATTCTTTTTAGTTTTTGTAAATGATATCATCCAAAATTTTGAATACGTGCGGGTATGGCAGTTCGCGGATGATATGAAAATTGCTATGAAAATTGGCGACGTAAGCGACTGTCTCAAAATGCAATGCGATTTAGAGAAATTGGAAAATTGGTGCCGCGATAATAATTTAAATTTAAATGTTAGTAAATGTAAAGTTTTGAGCGCGTTTAGAATAAAAAATCCTCTCTTTTATGAGTACTCCATAGCAGGTAGTGTTCTTGAAAGAGTTTCTGAGATATCCGACTTAGGTGTGATTTTTGATCAAAAGCTTTCATTTCGACCACATACCGATTACATTTTGTCAAAAGCGAATAGCATGTTAGGGTTTGTTAAACGGAACGCGCGCGAATTTAATGATCCTTATACTTTGAAGATTCTATATTCTTCATTTGTTCGTTCGATTTTTGAATATTGTTCAATTGTGTGGAATCCTTTCTATAATGTTCATATCGAACGTATAGAGAGAATTCAACATAATTTTACTCGTTTTGCTATTTACCAAATTGGCTGGCGTTTTAAGCCTGATTATAGTACTCGTTGTGCCTTATTTGGTTTACAAACGTTAGCTTATAGAAGGACTTTCCTGAACGCGATGTTTATAAGAGACTTGCTATGCTCTCACATTTCGTGTGAAGATATTAAAAATTACTTTGTAGTTAGAGATGTCTCACACGATTTGCGGCGCAACAATCTTTTTATTCAGCCTTTTCATAGAGTGAATTATGGTCTTAATGAATCGATTACACGGTCTATTATCTTATATAACAGCTTGAAGGATATAATTGACTTTCACTCAATTAACAAACTTATTTTTAAAAGGGAATATTTTGATAAATTTCCATTCTAATTAAACAATCTGCTAGGGTTCGCACTCGATAGATTGATAAGTCACTTACGTTGATTAAGTAAAGTGATGCAGAGAGGCCCAGTCCCGGGATGAAAGCTTCTGTGATGCACAAATAGTCATAAAAAAACGTTAACGTTGCAGGAATTGCAAATCGTAGACTATTTTTATGTGTGAAAAAGATACAAAGTATCTACACTGCATGCAGATACATCGGAACATGGATATGTCTATGACTACCGACTGCGTGGAACCTGTTGTGTTGAAGATATCGACTAAGTTTTATAAAGAACCCAGTATAGTTATACTGGATCAAATCATTCGAAAAAACACGTCCCACGCTTTCGGTAGGCATAAGACATATCCATGTACCCATATATCTTGTGGCAGTGTAGATACTCGTCATAAATTCTGCTTTGCTCTGTCCTGTCCGCTTGGGCTCCTTTCTCTCGCGGGATCGTTTCGTTTTCGTTTGCATCGCGTGTGTGCAATATTCACCTCCTCTCGTGCACCCTGTTCCATCTACCCGGTCGGTACAGTTTGCAGACTGCAGCCTATCAACATTTCGCTGAGTACGTTTCTGCTAATCGCAATCACGCTTCCCACCATCTTTTCCCAATCGGACGTGTATTGTGTTTGTGTATCTATTGCAAAATCGCTCCCACACTATCCGTCTCATCCCGGCCCTTTAATCAACAGTCCGGGTCCGGCACACACAATCCATTTCTCAAGTAACGCGTGCCACTCTATGCGATTGTGTCCAGCAAACAGAAAGGGAAACTAACAAAAGTAAACAAAACATTCCAACACACGCACAAAGAGAATGCACAAGAAAAATTTTGGAATTTTTGCAGAAGGGGGGGGGGGGGGGCATTTGATCTTCTGCAGACCTCTGAATGTACATCATGTCACGATGAGCTGCCCGGAACTATAACATCCTGCGACGAATATTTCTCTATTTCGGGGCTTGGGAGATTTTAACTCGCGCAGTACGAATCCGCCATTTTGTTTTATGATATGTTTATTGCATGTGTGGTGGGGGCCCACATTGTGGGCCAGTCAGACCTCAAATCGCCGCCATTGCAAATGCACAACCATTTGGATAGAATGAACTTCATCCGCGATGGCTCTCGCTCTCTATCTTCGGGGGCGGGAACTATGTAATGTACACACTCTCAAAATTGCGTCTGCGCATGTCCAAAGGCTAGTCGAACTGACTACTTGCTACTTTTTCTGGAACCCTATTGATTCAGATATGTAGTACAACGCGTGCTATTTTATTTGTTTGGATTCCAGCCATTTTGAACATTTAGGAATTTTTGCGGAAGGGGGCATTTGATCTTCTGCAGACCTTTGAATGTACATCATAACATATAACATCTTGCGACATATATTTCTTTATTTCGGGACTTGAGAGATTCTAACTCGCCTAGTATAAATCCGCCATTTTGTTCTATATGTTTATTGCACGTGTGGTGGGGGCCCACATTGTGGACCAGTCAGACCTCAAATCGCCGCCATTGCAAATGCACAAACGCAGTCGCTGGATCACCCGATTTGGCTCGAATGAACTTCATCCGCTCTCGCTCATCTTCGGGGGGCGGGAACTATGTACACTCTCTCAAATTGCGTCTGCGAATGTCCAAATGTTAGTCGAACTGACTACTTGCTACCTTTTCTGGGACCCTAGTGATTCAGATAGTACAACACGGGCTATTTTATTAAATGATGAATGGGAATTGGCGGAAATTGAAGGTCATTGAAAGTCCGCCCGTTCACCCGTACACTATGTTATTTCTTGCCGTCCACAACGTCAACCTTTATCGCTATCAAGTCAACATCCCAACATGTACACACAGGATCCCCGCAGCGCACCGCCCGCGCGGATCTACAAGCAACAGCCATGCACAATGACCACTTCATTCAAACGACATGCACAACGAGAAAAGAAAAATTTTCAATGGGCTTGTTTCCTCTTCTGACCCCCGAGTAGAAAAACAGACATTTCGTGTGACGGACAAATTTTTAGGATGACCCCCAGCTATAAGACATATCCATGTCAAAATCGCAGTTCATACACCATGTTTCAAAAAATTTTATGAGAAAAAAAGAATTATGTATTGTTGTTTATGTAATTCTTCCTCACAATGTTGTTAAAACCATTGCCATCTTAATATTCAGGCCTCCGCTCAGCTGATTTTGACGGGTGAATGATGTCATTACTTACTTATGCGCTTTCGTCAGAGAGTCTGTGAAAAAGAATCCAGTGGTAGGCGACTGATGACGGCGAGTCCCCGGTTTTTGTGCGTTTCGTGTTTAGTTTTCGTTTTCCGCGTTCAATGTTTATTTGTTTGTTAAGTTCCATCTAGTGACCCGAGAAAACAAAAACGTGCGCGATGAAAATGTGTCGTGCAGTCAAAAGACGTATTTTTTAAAGTGTGATTTGTTTGGCGATACTCTGCAACTAATCCCCGGGGCAGCGGCTTCGACCGAATTGCTGCAAGTGCGCAGAAAGTGTGTTTTTAGAGGACAAATGCCTTCTGACGCAATTCCAATTATAAACATATGTCGTGCCGGGGACATCGTCATGTGCAGTCACTGCCTTGGCAAGACATGAATGACGTAACATTGACGTCAAAATACGAGTAGAAGTCAGAATTCACTACGATCAGCTGAGCGGAAACCTGTATAATTAAGATGGCAATGTTAAAACGCAACTTTAATTTCCCAGGACCCCAAGTGACCTGTGACATGTTAGTGCGAATATAATTTTTTAGCCTTTTCAAAACCAAAATGCTTCATTCTTTGTACTTGATTATGCTGGAATTGTCAACATTAAACGCAAGAATCGATAAACTCTGGAGTAATTCCCACGGATTTTCCCGCATAAATTCAGCAATGTCAGATAAATAATTAATTTTTGCATTGCTTCTATGAGCTAAACTAAAAGTCTCTAGCTTTCTCTAACCTGAATTTATCGAAATCGATAACGATTTCATTCAAACTATTGGGTCTATTTTCACCTCAGGTAAAAGTTTCCATATTTCTCACGAATTGTGATGATTCTGGATTGAAACGACCTTTTAGGAAAAAATCTAACTAAACAGTTTAGTTGGCTGTGTCCGCGGTCTCGTATGTGTTCTATTTTTCGTACTAAACAATTTAGTTTTTTTCCAACTAAAAAGTTTGCCGTCTGTGCGAGCTCTTAGAGACATCAAATTTAAATCATATAGGAAGTAATTCATTAAATTTTTTCTGTAGAATTCTTTCGGGGTTTCGAAGATATGATTTCCAGAATTCGGTACCTATTTGAAGCGTTTGACAATCTTTCTAACTTTAAAACTGATTTTAAAACTCTCCATAAAAAGTTACCTATATGTACGTATGTATTTGTTACGGGAAATCCAATCGCACTGTTGCAAAACGCTCTGCTGCTCCCGTCACATGAAACAACTTATCAAAAACACACACTATGCGATCCCTCGGCTGGTCGATTAGGTAACCACGAGATTTACTAAGAAGGAATGAGAAGGACACGAAATGGGAAGATTTTTTTTTTTGGATCCACTCAATATGGAGAATCCCCTCATTTGAAAAGGACAACACATATTTGTTATGGGAAATTCCACTGTTGTCAAATGATCTGGATTATCTGCTGGTAGAGAGAACAATAATACTATAATTGGGACTTCTCCGGTATGTGGAGTGTGGAATTCCACCTAGGCCAACGTCTGGTATGTGGAGTATTCCACATAGTCCACATATTTCCCGCCGGCCCTGATTGTATCTTCATTCCGGAAAACTCAAAGCTCTCTTTCTAGCTATGAATCATTTTCGTGACACTAGCTTTCTGAACATAGTGGCTGAAGTTAGAGTGTAAGATGGTGTCAAAATCAAAAAGTAACACAGATTTGTTTGTCTTATTATTTTTATACTCTAGATGAAATCTGAGAGTATTATAAGTTTGCCACAAAGTTCGTAACGCTAAGAAATAAGGCTCGCAGAAAAAAATGAATGATACAGAAGTTCATATTATCACTCGAATATCTCAAAACCGGATGTCCGTCTGTCCGTCCGTCCGTCCGTGACCTCTCTAGCTCGAGAACGCGTTGAGCTATGAAGTTCAAATTTTGCACACGTTATTTTTGACAAAAAATGAAGGCTAAGTTCGTGAACGGGCTAAATCGCTCCACCCCTTCTACCCCCTCCCATACAAAATGACACATTTTTGAAAATTTACAATAATCAGATTTTCTCAGAAACTATAAAACATATTGCTTTGAAATTTTTAATATATCACTTTTATGATAATTGTAACCTATGTTATAAAACTTATTGTAATCCTCACCCTCCTTCTACCCCCTCCCATACAAACTGCACTATTTCATGAAATACGTTAAGCCAATTTACTCAGTACGTATACAATTTATCGGGCTGAAATTTTGTACTTAACACTTAATTAACAATATCAGTTAGATTCAAAAAAATTAATCGATTACCCTTACTCCGTCTACCCCCTCCCATACAAAATGACACATTTTTGATAATTTACAATAATCAGATTTCCTCAGAAACTATAAAACATCTTGCTTTGAAATTTTGAATATATCACTTTTATGATAATTGTAACCTATGTTATAAAACTTATTGTAATCCTCACCCTCCTTCTACCCCCTCCCATACAAACTGCACTATTTCATGAAATACGTTAAGCCAATTTACTCATTACCTATACAATTTATCGGGCTGAAATTTTGTACTTAACACTTAATTAACAATATCAGTTAGATTCAAAAAAATTAATCGATTACCCTTACTCCGTCTACCCCCTCCCATACAAAATGACACATTTTTGATAATTTACAATAATCAGATTTCCTCAGAAACTATAAAACATCTTGCTTTGAAATTTTGAATATATCACTTTTATGATAATTGTAACCTATGTTATAAAACTTATTGTAATCCTCACCCTCCTTCTACCCCCTCCCATACAAACTGCACTATTTCATGAAATACGTTAAGCCAATTTACTCATTACCTATACAATTTATCGGGCTGAAATTTTGTACTTAACACTTAATTAACAATATCAGTTAGATTCAAAAAAATTAATCGATTACCCTTACTCCGTCTACCCCCTCCCATACAAAATGACACATTTTTGATAATTTAAAATACAATAATCAGATTTCCTCAGAAACTATAAAACATCTTGCTTTGAAATTTTGAATATATCACTTTTATGATAATTGTAACCTACATTATAAAATTTATTGTAATCCTCACCCTCCTTCTACCCCCTCCCATACAAACTGCACTATTTCTTGAAATACGTTAAGCCAATTTACTCATTACCTATACAATTTATCGGGCTGAAATTTTGTACTTAACACTTAATTAACAATATCAGTTAGATTCAAAACCAGGTTCAAATTCATCTAGAGTATTGCATGATTGGGGTTTACCCCAATCGTAGTTCTTTTATGCTTATTCCTGACTTCGCTCTTTCGAGCATCCTCCGAATTTCGTTTATTGAATAAACGGAATATTACTCCAACCATCTCACATTGGGCGCCGAATAGGTTTTTATAATTACACTTATAAAATAATGTACGAGTATTGTACAGTACATATTACCATTGTTTGGTGTTTCTCTGTTTATAATACTTATTCATGCGATGAATATATACTAAACGAACAATTTGATTTTAAATAGTTGTGAGAATATTTTATCGTTTTTTTTGTCTTATTTTTCTTCTAGCTGTTTGTCTTTTCTTTAGAATTTTTCTACCATTTTGTCTGAAATAAATTGTATGTGTACGAACAATAAAACTTCTTCTTTCATCCCATTAACCTAAATCGTGGACAATGTCGACACAAATTTTGTCCGGTCCAATTTTTTTCTAAATCTGATTCCATATAATTGCAACTATTTATTATACAATATAAAATATAGTTTAATTTGATCCAAAATATAGTATCTTTGTAGTTCATATATGAGATTATAATACGAGTATCTTTTTAGATCATTTGAGAATATGTATTTGCATGTATATGTATATAATATAAATTTCATTAACAATTTTGTGTATGCTAAGAAGTTCGTGTGTGTTAGTTTGTCTTGTCTTTTATTTTTGCTATTGTTTTACAGGCATACATATGGTATTGGTGTATATTATCATGTTATGTCGCTTGTCGAGTTTTTATAATGTCATCTGTCTATAATTTTTTTTTTTTAAATAATATTCTCATTAGCGTATCATGAGCTCACGAACAAACAAGTTTGTTGCGCTACGCTACTAAAATCATTCACTTATACACTACTCGTATGAACAACTCGAAATGGAAATGCGTGTAAAATATGTATAAGATACTCGCACAGAGTGTACAGATACGTAAATTTTTAGAGATACTAAGTGGAATTTGAGACGCTCGGCATATTATTGCGGAGGTGTAATAGTGTGTATATACATCAGCACAAGAGTTGATGTCATGTTATTTTAATATTTATAATAATGCTCGACCGTACGTGAAGAAAATGTACGTAACTAGGTAAACTGGTTTAAAGGTTTTTCGACAACAAAGTGTGTTTATCTACAATACAAGTGGCTTTTTTTTAGAATACTTGACTGAATTAGAAAGTGAATAGAATTGATTACTTATGAACGAATAAATAATTAATTAATGAATTATGTTGGTATCGTTTCTATTGAATTGAAATGTAGTACAGTGTAAAATTGTCGGTCCATTTTATGCAATGAATGTTAGGCGTGTTCGTTTCCGCTCGCGTATATTACAAGTTAACCCATTGTGCGGGGTAACTACCCGTGTCAAGTATCAAAAGCGCAGTACTCAATTGCCCTAATCCCTTGTGGCGCATAGGGCGTCAACTGTTCCATGCGGCCCAGTTGACGTTTCGTTGGCATAAACTAGTTTCGTAGAATGCAGTTGTCAGCATGCACGATGCACCTCCTGCTTTCTCATTTAGCCGCCAACTTGCGACAATTCGGGAGATGCTGTGGCTTATTATTATGCCCCGCACCACAGGGGAAAGACAACACAATGGATGTTTGTGCTGTACGACAACGAACGTCGTCGTGGACGGGAATCGAACCCGAAACGCCGGTAGTCAGACATGAGATTGTTGCCTTTATACCTACAGTGTGTAAAGCTACCGGTCGCCCAGTGAAGTAGACCCCTGGTGTCATTTCATTTTTTATCATTTTTGATTGTATTCGTGAGAATTAAGAACTTATCCGTACAAATATCAACGAAACGTTCACCAATAAACTTGTTATAAAAGTCACATTGAATTACAAAATGTCTACTCCGTTGATTTCTCGAGGTCAATGCATTGTTACAATAACGTGTTGTATATCTGCAACTAGTGTTGTCAGGTATTGCAAAATGCCCTCTCACGACTAACCATCTGTGCTGATGACTGTGGGTTAAAGATTAATCCAAACAATGAAATATTGGATAGCTGCAGCCTATAGGGCAACATTTTTGGTACTTATTCTGGATAAGATGTTATCATGGAAACTCAGTTTACAGGAGAGGGTTAATAAGGCTACTGTTGCACTCCACTCCTGCAAGAGAGCCCTAGATAAGATTTGGGGCCTACAACTGAAAATTCTACATTGCCTCTATGGTGGTGTTTTACTTCCTATACTCATGTTTGGGATAGTCTACCAGACGTAAACTGCCCGGAGTATAGAAGCTAACCATGTTCTGCTGGGAAAGGTGCAAAGACCTCCTTCTGCTACCCTTAACATGCTTCTGCTTCTCCTGGTGCCACTTGACGTTTTTGGTGAACATATGGTCGCGAGTACGACTTCGTGACACTGCTCAACGGTTTACTTCAAATGCTGGACATGCTGTCATTCTGTGCTACTTTGATATTCCGGCAATGACTGACTACACCACTTCCAAGTACACATGGTTGCGAAGAATTTTGACAGTCTAATACCATCACGCAATCAATGGGAAGAGAACGTAACTCCGCTGCCCAATTCAATGTGAAAAAAATCCAGACATATCCAAGATGGAAGAGAGAGTACAGCGGAAGTGTTCTCTGATGCAC
This sequence comes from Chloromyia formosa, assembly GCA_964017055.1. Lineage (NCBI taxonomy): Eukaryota > Metazoa > Arthropoda > Insecta > Diptera > Stratiomyidae > Chloromyia > Chloromyia formosa. The sequence goes on along the minus strand of OZ024813.1, from coordinate 13,059,009 downwards.
TTAACATAAGAATCTCCTTTAGTCTCTCTGAATGCTGCAGTGTTCTTCAGGCCGAGGCTACGGCCATTACCGAAGTTTAGACTTGGCTTGGATGTCACGTGGTATTTGCTATCGATATAATAATCTTCACCGACAGCCAAGCTGTTATTAAATCCTTCGAACCGGGTCTAACTACATCCACGCCGCTCAACGCTGACGGAGAAGACTGACTTTTTAAACATTTTTATATGCTGGATTCCGAGTTGTTATAGTGCAGATTAGCTCGCCAGGCAGGGCGCAACTGGTGGGGTTGCACAAATTCATCGGACCATCTATATACCTATCGCTGCTTATAAACTAGCCCTAAAGTCCGGGCGATTAGCAGGACGAACTGGAATGGCTAAATAGTAACACATGCCTTTCAACTAAGCCACTGTGGCCCATATTGGATCCTAGGCGTCCTGCCATTTCTATTCTTTGTTGCTAGCATGCGCCTGCTAATCGCGTCGTCTTTATCTTCCAAGCTCGGAGCGCAGTGGGAGTTCTGTTAGTACCCACAGGCAGTTTTTGTTTGCACGACGATCGAACCTCCATTCTCTTGATCGTAGAACGGTGACCGAACGAAAACGGCCACTGAACGTGACTACTCGCCTCATCAAGGCAAATCCATTCAAACAAAAAAGAATATGTTCTCAACAATACCACTAAAGTTCAAAATCTGCAAACATTAAAGGCGTTAGATTGTCCCTTAACTTTTTTGAGCTCTTCGCTATATAACAGGTGTGGAGTGGAAGTCCCTAATGCAGACGTGTAAGTGTTTTCCAATTTGTAGTCGTCGTTTTCTGATTAAAAATTCAGATAGGACGAGATTTAAAAAAAATTAAATATTGTCGCAAGAATTACTTTTTATGTCAATTTTGAGGGGAAATGCGGTAACTAATAGTTAGGACATTTTAGGTAAAAATTGGCATTTTTCTTTTCCTTAAAATCCTATGTTAAGTTATGACAATATTTTTTTTTTCAGTTTTCTTTAATAGACTTCTACGAGGATACCATATGAGTATATTGCATTTTTTTATTTCGTAGAGAATCGGAAAACAGTAAATACAGTAATAAAAAGCACATATACATATGTAGAAAAATACATAATGGTTAGGCATTACTGTATTTCACATTTTTCTTTAAATAAAACTTAAATTGGGATTTCCTGAGTCAACCGGTAATTTCTTTTGTTCATTCTCCATATCATCATCACAGATTGTTAAATTGGCAATCATAAAAGAATAGAAAGAGAAAGAGAATAGAAGAATCAATATAAAAGAATAAAAAATATGAAAAAAACTTTTCTTTGTTTGCACAAAGAGGTGTAATAGCGAAGGTGAGCTTTCGGATTGGAATCCTGCTATTATTATACAAAAACGATAATTTTTGGAATTTATGAACACATTCATGCCTTTAGAAGGTCTTCTGAACATCTGCGCCCTATTGTCAATGAACAATACTAAATATAAAATAAAAATGTGAAAGTTGTAGCTTTTGACGGAATATTTTAATGTATTTGAATTCATTCTCCTTTCTCGTATTTGGAAATGGTCTGCTGCACATATGTATGATATGTACGTTATGTAGTATATCGAACAAGGAATTATGAGAGAATTAGCTTGAAATTTAATATTTCATGCTATTTTATATTACATGTACTCTTCTATGTATTTACATATCATAAAAATCTCGAAAGTCGAAAATTGTTTCAACATTTATTTTGTTTCTTTTCTTTCTAGGTAAGCTGCAATTGAGTATTACTGAACACATTAGTGTTAAATATGCATGTAAGTTTAGTCAATCCTTAAGAAAAAATGGGGAAAAGCCCAGCACCCCCGTTGTTAATGTCCTTGTTCTGTAAATAAATACTACGGTACTACTTTGAAATGAGGTAGCTGAGGTAGTCGTGAACATCCGTGAATATTGTGAAGGAATATAACGAGTGAAATCAAGGCACCTGACTGGTATCAGCAAATTCAAATCGCCTGTTATACACAGCCACACATATAATTTGAATTTGCTGTACTAGTACTAGTACTAGGAGTACTAGTCAGCTGGTTTGATTTGATTCGAGCATTAGTTATAGCCTTGCTATAAACGAAAAAAGTCTGACAGAGTCTTTGATAACGCTTTAATGCACAAGTGAGTTAGTTAACGTAAAATGGAGCGGTCGGGAATCTCCCAGCTCAAAACACAATTACTCAGGATTATGATTTTAATTAATTACTTACTTACAAGTATGCCAAATACTTCTAAGTCCATTCATTCATAATTCATAGCGTAGGTACTTAGTTTAATACTGGAAAATAAAATTCTCCACAAAAAAAAAAATGTTTGTTGGGTAATGATTAATGAAATATTCCATAGAGAACTTGTCTTGCAGTCCTGTAGCCGCATTACGAGACTGCCTGTACATCGCCTCTTTGCCTCTCGCACAAATTCACGCTTTGCCCTCTAGCAGGCCATTGGGGTGCGGCAAAAATTAGGAATTCCAACCAAAAATGTTCTTATGGCTTTAAACATATCCAGGGGACGTACTAAATGTTATTTTAGACTTACCCTCCCTAGACCTACAAATTAAGTTCAACGCCGCATGCAGCGCGGTCAAACTGGACATTATATAGGTACATGGGCATATACTACCATGTTGTCATTCCAAGCGGGACAGGTGCAGGATATGCTCCCAACAAACTACGTCACCGCTAAAACAGACTTCGAGAAACGCGTTGCCACTAACTAGAGCGGAATGGTGCGATGAAGATGTGAAGTCGATATATCACCGAAAAATGTTCACCGATGGCTCATTAATGGCCTGTGGAGTCGGTGCAGGGATTTTCTCAAATGACCTCCCAGGTTTTGCAAAACTATTTCAGCCCGAAGAACTAGCAATAGGGGAGGCCTGTCGGATACCGAGACGCAGCACAGTAGCCACGGACTGTCATGCAGCTATAAAGGCCCTAGAGAAGGCGACAATGTCACCAAAAATATTAGAGCAATACCGTCACGAGCTGGATGATTTGGTCAGCCTCCACAGAATCACCCTCCTCCTAGTTTCAATTCACAAAAATATAGCAGGGAACAAGCGTACCGATCATCTCGCGAGGCTAGGTTCGCCCTTGACAGATTCTACGCAGCGGTAGTCCATACAAAATGCACGAATACTACATGAATTTGGTGAACAATAGATGGAGTGAACTGAGGACGTGTGCCACTTCTAAAAACATATGGCCGTCCTACACAATAGTCGACCTCGGGGCGACCGGTAGCGCAGTGTGTTGAGGCATCAGTCTCATGTTTGACTACCGGCGTTTCGGGCTCGAATCCCGTCCACAACGACGTTCGTGGCCATGGATCTGCAGGAGATGCGTGCTAGCAACTACATTCTCCGAAAAAAAAAATTGCTCAGCAGTCAACCAAACCACTTAGCTATGATCCCCATCCAAAAATTTCTAAGCCTTAGCCAAAAGCACTTAGTGCTTGAGCTGGTTTCGTCACCTGATAGACTTTACTCTTCAGGAGCTACCTTGAGTCTATCGGGGAGGTAGCTCGACCAAGCCCAGAAGTGTGTATTTCAACTTTCGTCAGAATACGGCTCACTGTGCATTATACGACAAGAGTGCGAATTTTCACTGTGCTGGCGAGTCCTAGCTAAGCATGTTAACGTCACACAGTGAAAATTCACACTCGTGTCGTACGAGTATAATGCACCGTGAGCATTGTGCGAAGTGACGTATTCTGGCGAAAGTTGGAATACACACTTTCGGGCTTGGTCGAGCTACCTCCCAGATAGACTCAAGGTAGCTCCTGAAGAGTAAAGTCTGTAAGGTGACGAAACCACCAAGTGCTTTTGGCATAGGCTGAGAAATTTTTGGGTGGGGATCATAGCTAAGTGGTCTTGTTGACTGCTAAGCAATGGTACTCCACTTGTATTCTTAGAAAAATAACAACGGTTTCAACCTTTAAATGGTTCAATTCAATCAACTCCCTAACATGATCCTATCCCACATTGGGCGCCATATCAATTTCTCATTTTCCTAGAAAATATCGACAAAAGCTGGCATTTCCACTATCCAGATAAATGTGAAATCTATCAGTACATTCTCATGTCGATAACAATCCATGGACAAACACACAATTCGTGGAGTCTCCTCTCCCTCAAACTGACCGCTGTTCCAATCACATTTATTTTTCTATTCTTAGAAACATGAAAGACAGCATGACAGATAATATAACTATTATTACTCGCGTTCTGCTAATACGTACATATAAAATGTAAATAGCAGTATTGCGGGTAGCTAAAAACATTAAAAAGAAAAGTATTAGTCAACAGCGATAGCAAAACACATACATTATTATTATCCACCGTCCGTGCATACTCTCGCATACATGTAAAATGAGTGTCAATGCAAAAATGAGTCAAGTCATAATGCACAATTTTTGCTTAAATTAAAACGAAACGAAAAAATCTGTAATTTTCCATTCTGAAAATTATGCAAAAGCTATTCAATGGATGGTGAGGTGAGATATCAACAAATAAACAAATAAAACATGTTGTGTATCGTCTATACTCGAAACTGGAGAAATGATAGACAACTGGCCTTATTTTCCGCCCTCTTCTTGTCATTTCCCCACAAAATTCCCCCAAAAGAAATATTAATGAATTAAAGCTCGAAATAGTCAGAAAAATGTACTTACTATCTTGGGATTTAGAAACAACCGACAGAAAAAAAATCTGCGATTGTCGACAGACTCGGAAACGTGTCAACTGTTTTTAAGCTTTTTGGCTAGAGCAGTTATAAAAATGTATATTGTGTTGCTTGTCTACTGCTTGTAGCTGACTATATTGGAGTCATTTTAGCGCGCTCACAGCTACCTCGCTCCAATATAACGAACATTCATACTATGTGACTATGTGTATCTAACGTGCTCGAAACAATCTCCAAAACTCGGATGTATTATCGAGCGCACCGCCGCTACTAGCTCCCAAACTCTTACGACTGAATCGTGTTCGTTCGGTGTGAGCTACTGAGCTGAACTCGAAGCTAGCAAGCTGGGTTACTTCTGCTTGCTTGGCTAGCTGGCACAAGCAAGCTTGGTTGGTTCGGTTCGTTTGGTTCGCGGCTTCGTTCGTTCGTTGGTTGGTTGCTGCCACCAGCCAGCGACAACTACTAAATTTTGTGAGTGTTGTTGTTGTGCTTATGTGTTTTTTTTTCCATCGTCAGTTCGCGTTCCAAGCGCCGAATTTCAATTTTATTATACATTTTATATTTTGATATAAAGTCGCGTAGTGCGGAACTGACTACTGCCCGCCAGCTCTGCTTCGCATCAAACACTATCTCATTTTTTCCGCTTCCACTCATTCAGTACGTACCCCGCGTTTTGATATCTTTGGAAAAGTTTTCCGTTCGCCCTGTGTTAACTATACTCGCACTGTCCAAAACGGACATAGCCGCAAGAGATTTATTTTTTTCCAGGAATTCGCGAAAATTTGAATAATATCATAGTAATTTATTTGATTTCTTGTGTGAGCCACCATTATTATTTACTAGAGTTGTTTTTTTATTATCTGTTCTGTATCGTGCTCCCTCCGTTTGCAATCGAAAGAATCGCGTGCATTATCGGGTTAATACATCAAGCAGCGAGTGTGATGTATTTCGTGTGTTCGTGGCGTTATCAGTGCCATTATTGTTAGATACTTTTAGTATTTACAATTCCATCAATGTGATGATTTACTCTCAATTTCGTGTATTATCAGTGGGTGATTGAAGTCCGACCGCTTTTTTCGTTTTTTTTTCATTATTTCAAAATTGCCGCGACAATAGAGCAGATGAGAAAAAAAAATGGAAATGAGTGTTTTGTGTCTAAAGTGCTTTTAAAAATGTGATGTACTAAAATGATAACAAATTGGAAAAAAATCGTAATACAGAAATTCCGTCCAATTAGTTCCTTGTGCCACATGATGTTCAATGTTTTGGTTGAAATGATCTGTGAAATTGCCTGAAATTCCCTGGTTTAGAACACCTTATGTAACAATATTTATTTGTGTACTAAAATTATGAAAATATCCTCTGGAAAAGCAATTAAAGCTTGTATCCTGAAAAAAATCTAATTCTGATTTATGTGTACTAAAAGTTCAGTCCTTTTTTTAGTCAGTCAACGCAACGAACTTAATCCCTGTCTAAATAAGCTTAAGATGGATAATAGAGCCTCGTATAAATGTGATTCGTGTAGGCTCGAATGCCTACATACTATAGTCATCGCCGATGTGTCGATATCAGATGTAGGCGGCGCGGCGTGTTGATTTAGTACAAAACTTTTTTTGCCAACTCTGTAGTCTAGCAAATTTAAAAGAGCGAAACGCAAACTTGTATGCTATCATCTGCATTCGACATGTGATTTGTGATATCCGGGAATGTTTGTTTTTTGTCGTGAATTTTTTTTTTGTTACAACAACACAGCAGGCTGCAGCGTAGATGCGGACACGCATTCACTGTTTTTCTATGTTTTTTTTTACTGTCATTCTTTTTATATGCTTGCATATTTCAATTGTTGCCATTATTAACAATTATGACAATGAATTTATATGTGTGTCACCCAGCGACTATGAATTTTTAACATTCTCCTGTTTAAATTGTTCGTGTTGAGTAATATAATTCGCTTCGTTTTTTTTTCTTTAATTTCGATATTAATAAACAAACGTTCAACAATAAGTTTGTCCAATCGTAACTGGAGGCTATTTGTACGCCTCTTCTTAACGAAAAAAAGACATAATTTTCGTGCAATAGTATACTAGTAGTATTGTTGTTGTTGTTGCTAGAGTATCTTTGAGCAATACACAACTCTGCTCTTGCTTAAAAGTAGTAAGTTGCAGCGATATTTCTGTAAGACTCAAGTAGTAAAGTCATTTGGTCTAACGATGATGTTATTGGTTTCGATTGGATCACCTTGACTAGGTGGTTTCTTAGAAGCAATAAACCAGTGTGTTAGACATGCTTTTTTGTTTTGGTGGGTGTGTAGAAATATCATTGCGATTTTGAATAGGCGACTGTTTGAACTAAAGAGCGACAAAAAACTTCAATAATAAAAAAAGTGACAGTTTTACTACATATATAAGTTAGAAAGTATGTACATATGTATACTTAAGATTCACTAATGAACTTCGACTTTATCCCTCTTATAAGACCTTCTCGAAATAAGGCATGCAACCAAGTTTTTGCTTCACGCTCTTCGATTACGGCAATTATTTCACTGAAGATTGAATATTTGCGAACTTTTTGAATTGCTTCGTTACGATAACGAAGCAACATACTATGACACATTTATTCTAATACTAAAAAGGAGCATCTCTCATCAAGATGACAAGTAAATCCGACTTTCCAAATCTCCTTTGACTTCCACTTGACTAATCAGCTGATGTGGTGTGACGTGAATAAATCAGCTGTTCAGCCAACATCTTCTGTCATTCGCGCACTCAACCGTTTGATTTAAATCCCTATTTGATCTTTAATCCATCACATAAATATGTTTATGATTCTGTACGAGTATAACATATTAATAAAAAACAATGACAATAGCTGATTCGAGCCATTAGTTTGAGTAGTCTCGATCGCCACTCTATGATGCTGCATCTTGAGAAGCAGGGGTTCACCAACTCCCACAGCGTTCCGAGCTTGTCAGTAAAAGACGGCTCGGATGAGAAAATGTATATGGGGCAGAATTTGAACCCACCACCACTCGATTAAGAAATCATCGAGCCCATCGAGCTTTCTTCTTTCGAGGACAATTGCGAAAAAGGGAATATCAAAATTCGTCATCCTCGATGATACTCAATTGCCCTAACCCCTTGTGGGGCATAGCGCGTCAACTGTTCCATCTGGCCCAGTTGACGTTTCGTTGGCATAAATTGGTTTCAGAGAATGCAGTTGCCAGCATGCACCTCCTGCACATCCATGGCCACGAACGTCGTCGTGGACGGGATTCGAACCCGAAACGCCGGTAGTCAAACATGAGACTGATGCCTCAACACACTGCGCTACCGGTCGCTCATCCTCGATGAGGGCTTCGATGAAAAGTGGAAAAAAGTTATCAGCTAAGTCATTGGTGACAAGCAAGGTAAGTCGTCAATGACTTAGCTTCTGATTTTTTTTTTTTTTTTCATTTTTTATCGAAACACTCATCGAGGGTGATTAGTTCAACAAAATTTCATTATGAATGCGCTTACTCAAGCGAAGATGCGTATTTATTAGGTCGCGATACTATTTGCGTTAACTCCTGTTGGGCAAAGCGCGCAAACTGCTTTTAAAAGGCATGAGTGGCCGCTCATGGACAACGGCACTTAGTTCTAAAATATGGTATAAGTTGGAATATCATTGCAGGTTGGTAGTAGACCAAAAATATAGTGGTCCTTACACGGACGCGAAAAAAATCGCATCGAAAAAATCCACGGCGAAAATTCGTGGCGAATTCTGGACTGGCCACACCATGTGATGATGTTATTTTGGCTTTTGCTTGTTTATCACTTCGAGGAACACACTCCGTGCACGATCTTCGATGAACTTTTGTCGCAGGGCTATCGTCAGTGAGCTACCGTCGCATTGGCTGTCCCGACGAACAAAGAACTTTAAAAGCAACAGAGCTTCTTCTTCTTTCGAATCTACGATGACTCGATAGCGAATTTTTTCGCATCGGTGTGAGACCACTTTATATCAGGTTTCGGATGATACATCTTGTTGGCATACACTTTGCGATGACTGGAACTGCCAGTAACTGAGAACAACCGAAAATCTCTGGCTTTCTTTTGGAGCCAATTTGCAAAAATGCAAGCGCAAATGCAAAAATATCACATTACATTCACTGCTCTACTTTTGTCAGCTGCAAAACATACTAGTTTAACTTAATTTTAAAAATGTCATACCAAATTGAGTCAGTCGTCTAATATAATGGGGTTTTAGACATCATGCCTGCTGTCGTCAGGCCTACCTTCCGAGCAGCCTACAAACCTGCCGTCAGGCCCCAAAACTAATGGAAAAACCGATTGCTGGTCTGATAGCAGGCCTAATGGGACACCTGATTGCATGCCTGATGGCAGAATTAATAGTAGACTTGATAGCATATCTGACTGCAGGATTGGTGAGACGCTCTGACTTAGGGCTTATTCAAACCCCGTATTATACACATGTACTGAACTCAATCCTATCCTTGTAAGGATAAAAGTAGAATCTACAGTTTTGAAACTAGTTATAATTATTATTTATTTTTAGTCACTTTCCTCGATGTCGATAAGTTGCACGCCTGTAAATACTAAAAATAGATACACATTTTGCCTTCTAGCAGGCTTTTTTCGAAGTTGCAGAGACAGTTTCCTCAAATCGGATCGCATGTCTGACGAAAAAAAAAAATCCAAAAACTCTTGAATTTTTGTTTTCCTAAGGTAAAAACTATATTCTCTTTTAACGTTATAAAACTTTCACTAATTTCCTTTCATATATGTGCTGAAGTGAATGCATGTCCCATTCTAACAACCAAGCCATTTCAGTGTTTTTTTTTATATCGATGTATCTTTTAGCATTTCGATACATTCAATACATCAATGAATGCTGGAATCTATAACCAATGTATCGACATCGTTTAAGCTATACGAAAAAACCTGCCATCCCTTCCACCACCCCATTCACTATGCATAATCTGTCGTGATACAATCTGGATGATATGCTTTTATTGAATTGTGAAATAGCCGAGAAAAAAGGTTTTTCGATCAAGAAATTGTCTCTATATTTATTGATCTCATATGGGGACTCGATTGTCTGTGAGGAGAAATCAAAAATTGATTAAAAATCGGAAATTTCTTTATTATGGCAAGATGACCAATCACGAGCACAGGCAACAGCTACCCACGGTTTTGTTACGTTACAGCTCCGGTTTTAACATACTGTGCTCATATGTAAAAATCATTATAAAATATAATAATGTAACTGCTGCAGCTGCTGACCGTGGCGCATTAACTACATATTTTACACGCCACCAATATTATCTTTTTTTTCTATATATATTTTTAATACTATGTATTTGCATATTACCAATTGGCATTGACAATAGTAATAGTGTAGATACTGTTAGCTCATTTTATTTCTGCTACCTTGTCAACATTTCAAACCAGCTTGTCGTTTTTTGCTTTCGTCATGTCTATTCATTCTTTTTTTTTGTCTGTATAATAAACGACAAATCTATTGGTTTTTCTAGTTTCTTGGTTTTATTTCGATTCTTTTCTCGTTGACCTAGCTTAGATATGCAAATTTCGATCGTAATTTATGTCTCATAAAAACACATCTACATTCTCTAAGCTAAAATTTTATCTGAAACGAAATAAAATCCAACAAAAAAATAGCACAAAAAGATACATTTTAAAATTCTAGATCTTCTTCGCACAAATTCGTATCTGAAAACCGGCTCTTAAACCGATGCGATGGTCGTCAAAAAGTTGTCTTGGCCTTTTATGTCGGACTGTGACGTTATAGTGCACTGTTTTCTTATTCAGCGCAAATGCTTCCTAGCAACAGGTGAAAGAGTAATAGATGACAAAGAAAAATAAAAAATTCGACCATCATTTCTGGTAGGTTTTGATTAAGTTTGAAAGATACGTCAATCTGACCTTCGATTAATGTGTCGTTTAACTTAAGGTCATTAAAAAATGTCATAATGTGTATCCACGCCTGTAATATATTAAATCCTGCTACCAATGTCAGGCAGATAGTATTAACAAAGCCAAATTTATTGGGCTCATCCTGGATAAGAAATTGTGCTGGAAGCCTAATATTGAAAAACGAGTTAAAAAGGTCACTGTCGCATTATACTTGTGCAGAAGGACTATAGGTAGAAATGGAGCCTGCAGACGAAGGTGGTTTACTTGCTGTATGTGTCGGCCTTGCGTTCCATTCTTATACTCGTATATGGGATAGTAGCGTGATGGAGGGCACGCATCCTCCAGAAGCCTATTGGGGAAAGTTCAAAGTCTGGCGGGCGTGTGTCGCAATTACGGCAGCTCTAAGCTCTACGCCTACTGCATCCCTTAAAGCCATGCTGAAACTGACTCCTCTGGACATCCTTGCCGAGCAGCTTGCTGCCAGTGTGACTATTCGTCTTAGTGAAACGTGTCAATGGACCCCGTTACCACTGAACATTCGAACATTTTGAATAGTTTGGATGGTCCTGAAACCACGGACCATACCTAACCCAAACTGGAGTGTGACAACAACTTTTGTTGCGTAATTCCCTCTCGTGTGGAGTGGGCGGATGGTATTGTTTTAGGTGCTAACGTTGTAAGCATTTTTACGGACTGATCCAGGAGCGATTATGGGGTCGAGGTGGGTGTCTACTCTGAGACGCCAAATATCAGTCTGTCCTTCCGTCTCCCTGGCTACTGTGGTGCCTTTCAGGCGGAAGTGACTGCTGTTCACGAAGCCATTTTATGGCTGGGTTGCAATAATATTTTGTTCATGAATGTAATCATTTATAATGATAGCCAATCGGTAATAAAATCGCTTGATTCTGATGACTAACTCGAAGGCACATGCTGAATGCCGATCCGACAGTTGAGTAGCTTTCTCAGCACAACTATTTTTTGATTTCGGGTGACAGTAGCGCTGTCGGTACCTTAAAGTGAATGAACTTGCCCGTGAGGGGACCAAAAATGAGGTCGGTGACTGTTTTCAGAATGTTGGTATGCAAACTGCTCCTAAGGTGGGGACGAGGATGAGGAGGAGTGTTCTTTTCACTTGCAATGCTCATGCTCTGGGTTTCGCTCTTGCTAGTAGTAGGAAGTTCATCCTGGGGTCCTACTACTTCACTGATCTCGATGATTTGAAGGATGCGAGTGTCGGACAGATTAATCGATTCATCGTCCGCTCAAGATGGTTCGTGGAGTAGGTACTAACCGAAAGGTCTTTCTTATAGAAAGTGTTAGCGGTATTACATTGTGGTCTATGTGTGCTCTGTATGCTGGAGCAGACCGTATAACTTAACCTAACCTAGCGTATCTCGTCCTAAAACAACCGAAATTTTTCACACGACCACTGTAATGGTTAAAGACAAAGTGTTCATTTTGGTGTAAATTTTCCACAAATGAACGATACTATCTACCATTAAAGTATTTACCATTTGAAACGGGACACTCTGTATATGGGTCTCGATATCAAGCGAACGCAATACATCGGAGGGTGATGTGTATTTTTTTACATGTTAAAAAGTGTTGATTATATCCCCTACGGGTTTTCGGGTCTAAAGGGTGTCAATTTTCTTTGACCAGCCTTCGTGAGGTTTCCATCCCGGACGTTCCCAAGAAAGTGAAATCCTGATCAATCCTTTCAATCAATCAATTAAATGATAAGTCGAAATCAACTCAATCCATATTTCAGTGAAATTATTCCGATATCTTCTGTTTGACTATCGCAAATTTGATAATGGCTTGGAAATGTGATAAAGTGTATTTAATAATGCAAAATCTTGAATACCTTATCTATTACCTACGAAAATAACTGAATTTGAGTTTGGGTTTTATTTTATTTTTACGATTTAAAACAATAAATGCGATAAATCTTTTCATTGTATCATTTTAAACAAATAAACTGATAAGTATTTGTTTGTGCTACGTATTTGAAAGTCGCGCTTGTTTCTTATTGAATTAACTGAACAAAGAACAAACATTTTCCGGATATCACGAAATTGTACTATCTTTTATAGAGCATCCATAAATGGCATTTATTGAAATAATACCATACCTCATTACTCCAATAACTATTGATCACCCAATCAAGCAAGAATCAAAACTAAGTCAGTGTACTTAATTTAAAAATAAAAAAAAAAGTGATCTCATCATCAAGTGAATCTAAAATACGTAAAGAGAAAGGAAAATAATCATTGCGACATCCACCTATTCTATTTATAAATCACTTCAAGTTCAATCGAAATCCTTCAAATGTTAAACAGTCAACAACATCACCAGATACAACACAACTATCAATATCCATTGTCCGATCTAGTATCAGACAGTACATCGTCCAGCGACAATACCTTAACGTCTACAAATACCAAAATTTCATCGTCCAGTCAACTTTTCAATGGTTTCAACGACGAAGAAATATCAACGAATAACAATAACCCGATGACTGATCAAAGTCATGACAAATCCATTTTTTCATATAATGATTTGGAAACAGCACTACAACAGTTGGGCATCACATCGTCATCATCAGCAATATCGCCATCCGTCTACGCAACAGCGGTCCATTTAATCAACAACAACAATAATAATAATAACAATAGCACAAGCTCAAATAGCAACAATACAACAACCATAAACTCACCACAATCATCCCTAAATAATAGTTCAAGTCGTCTAGCATCGATTTCGCCCCTATCTCTATCACCCCATTCATCGTCAAGTACTTTAAATTTGGGAAGTTCGCAGAGTGGCTCGCCGAATAAGACTAACGAACATTATCATCACTATCACCATCAGCAACAGCAGCATCACCATGGCTCGTTCCATCAACGTTTGAGTGCATTCAGTCAGAATTTGAATATTCATCAGCATCAGCAACAGCAGCAGCAACAACAACATCAATCCTCGCAAAATCAATTTCAACAATCGCATAATCCTAGCATAGGTGGTAATAGCAGCAGTAGCAGTAGTGGAAGCAGATTCATTTTAGGAAGAGGAAGTGATAATTTCACAAATCAACAAAGTCACAATATGCATCATCAACAGCATCAACTTCAACATCAACAATCGATCTCGTCGCCATCATCATCGATTACATCGATTCCGTCCATGTTGTCGCCACAGTCGCAACAACAACAGCCGACCAGAAGCCTTAGTCAACATCACCATTCACCAAATCATCAACAACAACATCAACAGCATCATCATCATCACCACCATCAACGACAACATAATCACCAAGCTCACATGCAATCATCTGACACGAATCCTTCATCGCCAACATTTAAAGTTTGCTGGTGTTTTGGTGAGTTTTGTGATCACCTCTATTTTTTGCCTAAGTATATATAGTAAATTTAGAGCAAATTTATATGTATTTATCAGGCATTTGCGAATATCCACTCCAGCGCATTCTTAGTAAAATAATTTAGTCCAAAGGTTCTTTTAAAAATATTAATTCCATTTTGCGCCCAACGTGGGTTGTCCTACTCCGAAAATAAACCATTTCAATTCATTTAAGGGGGTAAACCCACTTGTACCGGTGGAAAAGCCCCTCTTCTCTACATATTTTAATTGATATCTCAAGAACTCTTTGTTTAAATTTTTTGAAATTTCTTATACTACTAAAACGGAGTTTTTCTAACAAAGTATTCGTGTTAAAACCATATATCATCCTTGTGTTAAAGAACAAAAGTTTATACCAATGATCAAAAAATTACCGTTTTCGCCACGTTTGTCCCGTTTTCTCAGAAACCATTAGAGCAAACGAATGCAAATTTTGTAGGGCCATAAAAATACTAAGACAACAAATAAGCGAGAGCAATTGATAGCCTGACCGGTTTACAATAAAAATAATGTATAAAAACATTAAATTGAGATTTTTGACAACTTAATCATCATCATCTTAACGAGCGTTAATTTTTTTTTAAAACCCTCCCGTCTGTTTGAAGTACTACTATTTGCCTACAATTAAACAAAAAAAAGAAAACGGAAATCCGTCTACCGGTTCCTGCGAAAATGGGGCAAAAAGGGTGGAAAGCACAACTTTTAGGAAAAAGTAGAAATAATATCGTTCAAAAAACTAAAAAGTTTTAATTTTCCAAATCTAAATAAAATACTTCCACTTACCAGAAGTACAATCTTTTTACATGAAAATGTGCAGGAAGACTTACATAATTTTTTTCTGATAATAAAAAAGCAAAAAATGATTAATTTCTTTACAATTTCAAGTAGGTCTACCCTGTTAAGGAAATTCATAGAAATTTCTTCTTATTTATCCTGAATGGAAAACCTCTGAAAAAGCTTCCTGCTGACTGCCACTCACTACGTTCACATTTGGCGTATTACATTTGAATCTCAATTGTACCAAGAGCTACATAGACCCTCGCAAGCAAGACGAATAACCCAGATAGCTTGGTAACAGGTATCTCCCCATCCAGACGATGGTATTTTGATTTCTCCGTCATAACTCTGTCAGCATTCTAATAAATTTTTTGCTGACACATTTTTCGACCATCCTTCATCACATCTCCTTACACTGCTTTTTTTCCCCGAAACCACAAAAGAAATTATTGTGCCATGCACTCAAGTTTTTTCAAAGTATGTGTACATACAAATAAAATGTATGTATATCTACTGCAAAAAAAGAATCTGAGTAGACGAGCAATTCGCTTTTTGGGTCACCCAGTTTTCAAAGAGCAGTAGATGACACCACGCTTATTCCGGTAATACGGTTGCAGATATAAGTATGTACTGCATGACTACATATATCCCACAAAGTAAAACAGGATGCTGTACGACGGAGGTGGTGTATTCGTGTCGCAAAAACACTAGCATTTAGTCAACACACCAGATTTTCTTTATTATCTCGAACGGAAGCGAACAACGATTTATTAAAACAAAAAACAAAACTGCCGGACAAGATGTTTTCTCCTTCTCCGTGGACGCTCTGCAGAGGACTCACATGTCCTAAATGATTTTGCCAACAAGTTTGCTTGGTTTGGACACGTGCGAGGGAAGGACTTTGCATGGAGTGTACTCTGATAATTTTTTTTATGATGAAACTGCAGATTTTTGTTCAAAGATAGGGCAGTTAAATTAAAATACTCTTCGTGTGTTTTAAGCAAGTTAAATAATCGTGACTTATATACCTGCAGGATATTTATTTTAAAATAGGTGTTTCTTTTCCCGAGACACAATGTGGAACAGTCGAGTCAGGGTTTTAGGTGAAGGGGTCGTATGATTGATGCGAATTAAATGTAAAATAAGACACCCTTATGTAGGTTATAATGGGAATCAGGTATTATGCCTGATAAAAAAGTGCCAAAGGATTTTCACCTGGTTGCCGGAACAGAAAAATGGGATAGGATGTCCTTGATGTATATTAATATAAACTACAAGTCAGCCGAACCGAATCGTATGGATTTGAAATTTTTCAGAAGTAATATACCCCAGGTGACGAGTAAAACTCGTTAGAAAAAATTCAAGGATTGCGTCAGGGAACGCCATTTACTGTTGCTAATGAACACAGCACCCGCATTTCGTACAGAACTGGCGTACACTCTCACTATCAAAAAGCTGTGCATTATGTATTGCCAAAATCCCCGATCGTCCATAAAGCAAATTGGAACGAAATCTGTCGTCAGTAGGAAAGCAGCAAAGTTTTTAGTTTCATAAAACTTTGCGGCAGCGTAAAAACGCGCTCGTAGATTAGCTCCACCCAAAGCATTTCGCATGTGCTTAAACTTATTTTGCGCAACTGAAGTGAAGCTATCACTGTAATTTAGCCTTTAATTTTGCCCCTTTCGACAACTTTTTTTGTTTTGTAGTTGTTGTAGCAACGCCTACTGGCGTTGGCGGGGTTCGGCAGCCCTTGGCCGTTGCTAATGCAACGGTACGTAGAACTGGCTACCGTGGGTGCGACTTTTTTTTGTCATTTCCGTTGGTAGTTCAATTTTAATCAGAAATATTTCTCAGACTGTTGTGTGAACTTTCAAAAAAGTCTCAGAGTCGTTTGTTTAAAAAAACTACATGAAGATACCATTTTCAAAGTGTGTCGCCACGGCACTAATACTCCATTTTTCCCTCTTGTTCTTATCCTTACGATATCTTTATCAGTAAATCATACATACATTGGATCCAGCTACACAATGCACGATACACGAGATTCTAGCAGAACTCACCAGTAGCGTGCGATCGTATAAAAAGCTCGCTCTCCACTTGTGCTTTCTGCTAGAATCTCGTGTATCATGCGTTCCGTGTGAAAGCCGCCTAAAGCTATCAAATCTTAGACGTAGTCTTGAATTTTTGTCACCAAATATTGTTACTGATTTGGTGCTTGTTCTACAGCCCCATGATATTTCTGATAGAACCCTTATCTTCAATTGCAATCTTATCAACAAGCAATACACGTCAAAAATACAACTAGAGCATATTTGGGGAATAGCTTCCTCGAAAATAGAATTTGATGAATTATCGTTCAAAAATTTAGAAACTAACACGGCAAAGAAAATGATTGATTTGGTGAATTATGGGGAAGTTAATGTGAAGGATTCAAGGGGTCTGTTTTACTGGTGTTTTTCTTTTTTCCACTTGGGAACCACACGTTCCTATATTTCAGCGAAATGACGCAATCTATTTAACAAAATAAAGTCCATCAGGCTCTTATATGCCTGAATCTTCCTAAACTGGTAAATTGTTTTTCAACTTATTATTCCAAATCTGCGCTCTGAACCCTTCTTGTATGATGCCACTCTTCTTGTATGATGGATTGCGCGAACGCAGTCAGTCGGCCATAATGTGTAGTGAATGAATTATCATCATACTCGTACATTGTACTATATTATAAATATCAGCGCAACAATCTAGACGGCCGGCGTTAAGCACTTTAGCCTATAAATTTCTCTGGAAATTTTCTTAAAGCAGATTCATCATGCAATCGACATCTACCTATACAGTCTCATCATTCATGGATTTGATATATTTTATGTAAGAGTAACATCTTATCGAAAAGAAAGTTTTCCACCCGCTGTTCGAAGACATCATTTGCATATTATGCATAAATATTATCAAAACAAAAAATGAGATGTTAGTATCCATCTGATATCTCGAAAATTAACTACTAATGACCAAACATCTTCATGTGAAGACAGTTATATAAATTTATGAGAACCAAATTTTTGGTTTGACACATTCGATATTTTCTCTATCGTCAGCTCAGATACATCCATTTAAGTAAAAATATATACATACTCGTATATACAATTTATAATGGAACTCTCACGCCGAAAAGCCATATTAATTGAAGTAGCAGCGATTTTTTTAGAGCTGACATTCATAATCCGCGAAATTACAGTAGTAAACTTCACCGATACGAACTTGCTTACTTTTATTAGGTGATCACGTTCAATTTGCCCCTTCTACTCGTCGATTTGGCCTCTTTTTGGTAGAGGCTCTGTAAAAGCTAAAAGGCTGCGAGTCAGTTTGCTTGCGATAATTGGATGATGGCGCTTATTAATTGATTTCATAATTTAAAATGACATAGCTATTAAAAATTTACTTCAAAATATGCTTTTATGGAAAATTTATGTTTTTTTTGAGTGTGTATTGAAATGGTGTCAATCTTTTGTAAATTGATACGATGATAGTCTATAAACAGAAACAATTAAACTGGTTTAAAGAAAGGTGAAGGTTCGAGTTCATGCATGCTGAATTTTTCTCTGTGAATATTTTATTAAGATTTTGGACTATTTTGACTGTCTAACAGAGTCGTTGCTTAAAATTTTCAAGATTTTACTTTGGGAATGGTTGCAGGGCTTATGGATATACTGACATACATATTCTTTTGCCCTAACCCTTTAGTGGGGCATAGCGCGTCCACTATTCCATGTGGCTTAGCTGACGTTTTGTTTGTATAAACTAGTTTCGGACGTTGCAAATTGCCAGTATGCACCTCCTGCTCGCATTTAGCCCCCTACTTGTCACACGTCTGGAGATGTTTTGGCTAACGACCGTAGTCAGATATGAGACTGGCGCCTCTACGCACTGAGCTACCGGTCTCCCCACTTACATACTATACATACCTGGTACGTAAAACAGGCTGCCATGACAATTCACAGCACAACATTGGGATACGCCGGACATCCAACAATCATGGTTATGGTACTAATTCTTAAACCTCATGTTCCTGGAAAAAATAGGAGCCAAGAGTAGATCTCCTCTTAACCGCCAAGGCCGAAAAAGCGCAGAGAAGGTGGAAGCAACTTTCCTCTTCGTCAATATCTCCACAGCGTCTGCAGTCAAGTCATTGAAAGGTAGATGAAGTCTTCTGGCGTGCTCACCAATAAGGCAGTGACCAGTGATCACCTCCACGACAGACCTGATAAGTCTTTTAAGAGATAGCAGATGGGAAGAGCGGGTAGGGTCCATTACAGGTCACAAGGAACTGGTCGCGATTAACAGCCTCAGATTTTAAAAAGGACTTGTGTGCCCTGATAGGCATAAAAATGCAATTATCCAGTTGCAGAGGCTCGCTCAATCCCCTGCCTAGCAAGCTCATCAGCGCGGCCGACCTATAGATTAGTATCGTAGAGCAGTGACCGAAGGAGCGATATGTTAGTTGCGTTCTTTCTACATCAAGAGGAAAATTTAAAGGGTTGTACTCAATTGCCCTTACCCCTTGTCATAGCGTGTCAACTGTTCCATGTGGCCCAGTTGACGTTTCGTTTGGCATAAACTGGTTTCGGAGAATGCAGTTGCCAGCATGCACCTTCTGCACATCCATGGCCACGAACGTCGTCGTGGACGGGACTCGAACCCGAAACGCCGGTAGTCAAACATGAGACTGATACCTCAACACACTGCGCTACCGGTCGCCCCAAATCGTCCGAAATAAAAAATTACCATAAAATCGCCCACAATACCAAAATGCTGCCCAATTTACATTCTGCTATAATCAGAAGATATTTGAAAATTAAAAGGCAAAAGTACGAAAAATTGAAAACTAACAAATCTCTTAACTGTTATTAAGATGACTTAGCAACATAAAAGTACGCAAACAAATTCAATTAACTATCTTACAAGATAGCGTTAAGATGAACTCAAGCGAACATAGAAACAGTCATACGGATACACTGTATCTTAGAAAATATATGCGAGTACGTGCTACTGACTGCTATTATAAATATACAGCACATGTAACGTATCGTTCTATGATATACACATTGAAAGCAATGTCGGCGCGGCATACTCGTATTTGGCCTCCACATGTTAAAAAAAACTAGTAAAGTCAAAATCGAGGCTATAGGCATGCTAAATTATATGTATACATATATCACATATACGGATTTTAGTTAGTTTAAATTGAAGTTTTTGAACTTACGCTATTTAGATACGATGTATGTATGTATTCTACTATTAGGTCACTACAGTACACTAATATTAAATATCCTGTGTAGAAATAATTATATGTATATGCATTTTCAATGGTCGCTGTCCTAGAACATGGAACATGTGTCCGACTCGGAATTAATGTGACAGAGATGTAAAACATTTTGTATCCGTAAGCGAAAGGGAGTCGTATTATCTAAACCCGAATCAGTAAAAAATATTTAGCTCATTTTAAACACAGTTGCTGGATAATGCACTTATTCTATCCATTCGGTAAATTAATACTCCAGAAATACACCGCTATGTAGGTGTTTAAAAAGAATACTTTTGCCTGGTGTAAAAGACAATATGGTCAAATAAAATTCATATGTAAACAAAATCAAAAATTAGTTATTACTCCAATGGGTGCTGTAAATATTTATATCATATTAAATCTATTCTACTTTCGAATCACGTATCTTCATATCAGTGAGTCGGTAGTTTCCTACGTTGAGGCGTCATGACAGTCTGATGAATTTTTCTTTCCAATCATGGGTTGAAAAACCTCCGCGACAATGGTTTGTGTCCGAGCTGTTTACCGATTGAATAAAAAATATCCAGTGACTCACCGTATGGATATTTGTTTTAACCGTTTTGGGTAATTTTCCAACCATTCGGAATATTTTGGAATTCAACTAATTTTGTAAAAATATTACCCGCCCAAAAAGTATTTTATTTACCCGGAAAAAAAACGGTGTAATGGCATACCGGCTCGGTGAATTTTCGCTAGGTAATTTTTTACTGTGCAGAAATCCCGAGAGCAAAATGACAGTCGACCTATTATTGTAATCGCTATCCCTTACTAATTGTACTAAATTGAAAACAACAGACAGGGTGATTTCTCTCAATTCGCTCTTATCCTGTAAGATACGTATTTCTTTAGAAGTCACATCACATCTCTTTTACTCACTTTCTATTACTGGATCAAGAACGCGCCCAATGTGTTCAATGGTGATTGCACGTGAAAGGCCGATCATAATTCATACATTCATAAATGGAAAGTGTTTAATTAATTCCTCCGTAGATAAGAAAATATACCTCAAATAAGGTGTGGCCGCCTATAAATTGTAGACGGAGTCCGGAGTCCTTGTACATATAATCATTTTGATTACTAGGTTGAGAATTTGAATGTATTACGCCACTTCCCAGCATGCCAAACGAATCGCCAAGCGCGAAACGAGAACTTTTTCCGCGATAAGCGAATGAAATATTAACGTTTGGCAAAGGTTAACAACCCATTGGCCCGTTTTCTCGATGTTTGGTTAAACATCCAGTTGGCTATTCGGGACACTAAAATTAAACCTCAGCGGATACAACGCTCAAAATATGATAATGCAGTATAAGGCTCAGCTAATGCAATAGAAAATCAGCTGATTTTCTTGGCGAAATTCTGCGGACTGTTTTATTCTTTTCTACATCTGTACCGTCTCTCAGCATTAATTTGCGGATGAGTTGGTTTCAAATCCTCTTCCATCGAATAAATTTCGTGAACTCTGTTCTTTATGATTAGGTTAATTTTCTCATTTGAATGTGCGAACGTTAACAGTTCTAGCTGTCAAAATCTCAGCAGCCCGTATCAGCTGTTTGGAACTATCGTCCGATAAATTTTTAACTAGAGGATGGGTGCCGTTTAGGGTTCTTCTATCGGATAAACTTTAACTAGACATTGTGAAAACGGCCCACAGTACGAGTATTTCGTTTGTTTGAATCATCTAAGAAACCCTCGCATAACTTCACTCTTAGCGAGGGTTTAGCGAAGCACGTTGATTTAAAAATCACAGAAAGCAATTAGAATCAAACCTTCGCTTACATACGCTTTAATGGCCCTTTAGCGAGTCGTATACACTCGCTGTAATGAAGACCCTATGTTGGTTCGCTTTTCTTCACTATAAGTGAATTATAAAGGTTTGCAATCATTCGCTTTTTGGTGAACCTTCGCTGCATCGTATGCCGGGTATGACGATCTAAACCTAATTTCAAATTTTACCGTACTACCCCTCATATTATGTCTCTGTTGATTCGATCGGTATCTACTCTCAGACCTAAGTTCGATTCTATTAACAGGTAGCTTCGAATCGATAATCATAATGCGGGTGATAATTGGAGGCAAAGCGCTGCAAAATTAGAATTCCAGAACGCTGGATGTTCTTCCGAAAAGACGCTTCTGCTCGAGCTCCACCTTATCACATCATTACACCTACCAAAACGGTACCGTTCAGTGAAGGGCTTTTATTTCTTATGGCTGATTAAATACATTCTACGCTATAGATTTGCTCATATCGTTTTCATTTGCATATCAATAACGACTTATATCAAAACCACTTAATTTATACAAATTTCTCTAAATTTGAATATTACATAGGTTCAGTTGTTTGCTTACATTCCCGTCTATGGGATAATCAGAGGACAACGATGCCATTGTTCCATCACGGTTACAAAATTTTACAAATGCAACCAAAATCTACCTGTAGCAAATCGACTGGCCTTTTAAATATTATTAACTGTGGCATTAAAATTTCCTAACATCGACATTCTCGTGCACTGAAATCCATTTATTGATCCGATTGCTTGTGTTGTGTGCACATGCTGTTTTTTTTTTATTAAACAAATCATCAATCGAAAAATTACAAAAAATCACATAATCAACCATTGGTCGATTTTAATTTATACCTTTCTTCTAACATTTGTTCAGCCATTCACTTGAAACACTAACCGAAAGATATAAAGCTGCAGAGAAAAAAATACGAAATCGCTGTAACCATCTTTTATACGAAATGGAGCCTTCGTGTCAAGGTTTCCCCAATCAGATTTCCATATATTGAAATAACAAAATATTCAGCCAAAAGAGCACCTTTTAGGAAGATGAACAGCTGAGAAAAGCCAATAACGACTCCGACTATGTTGGGCATGGGCAAAAAAAGAAGTGTTTCGGCTTTAAATTTGACCTACAAATTTGGTGGATTGAACAAAAAACTATGTAGCTTGTTTATTGTAACCACAATTTTCCCAACCTTTGTCTATGTCAAAAGATCGCTGTAAAAATATCTTTGATACACCTGTAAAAGAGTAAGGCTCTACTGATGTAATCAGTGACGCTGGACCGCATGCATACGAGTGCTCCAGGGACCTGACAATAATTGTATCTTTTATCTAAGCGCTGGTGACCGTTTGAAAATATAGTTCCATTCCATTAAAATCGACAATTACAATACTTTTTCAGTTATAGATGCATTTTGCCTACACAAAAAAAAAGTAATTTTTGTGACTGTTGAACGCACACTGTCGGATTGGCTTCAAAAAACAGACAAATTGCTGCAAATTGCCACCGGACTTGATGTACATTACAGATGGAGATTATAAGCGATTAAGCAATAAAACAGGGCGTTTCATAATGTAGGAATTTGATTTTTCAACGGAAGTTGCGAGGTTTCGAGAGGTCAATGGTGGTAACTCTGGGTACCTTACAGTGTAATGCAGTTTGAGAGTTTTTGACAAAAATTGGGAAATTCTGATGAATGCAGTTATAGCATGTAGTACTTTTAGACAAAAACACTCTTGACACCTTAGCTGCAATGCACTGTAAAATAAGATAGATACATAATAGGAAAACGATAGATACTCGTAGATTTTGATAATATCATACCTACATACATATTATGTATCATACAATATATTGAAAACTTTTATGCAAGATCATTTGTGAAATGTTCCGATACTTAAGGTGAGTTCAAACGTCGCAAATATTTGACAAAAACAGGCAATAATTCGCGAAAATCTTCGTTGTATGTGTGAACCAAAAATATTCATTCAGTTAATTTGTTTTTTGTTAAACCTATTTTGTCAAATGTGAGCTACCATGATAACTGCGAGAAAAACATGGAGAAAACAATTTTGTAACAAATATTTACCGCCATGTGAACACGCGAGGAAACTGCTTTGCCAAAGTGCCCCCTTTGGACAAATATTTACATCGTGTGAACTCACCTTTAGATGTATTTTCATCGTTTGGTCATAAAATTGACTTTCATACTTGAACTCATCATGATATCGGGTCTTGGATGTTGCAACAGAGAAATGGAAAATCTGAATTAGACAATTAGACAAAGAGAAAAACGGATAATCATTATTATATAAAGCGGTGTAGCGTAATGTTAAATACGTTGCATGTGTGTCAACATGTCTATCGTTGTGGAACATTTGTTAGAAATGGTAAAAAAATATAAAAATACACTTAGTATTAAAATTAAAAAAAAACGCATAGAGCTTCTATCAAAGTCGTTGAAAGAGTTGGTTAACGCGAATTTAATGTGACTTAATACTTGATGTTAATACTTAATGTTATTTTAACGATTTGACCGGAAATTGGGAAGCTATTTGAACGTGTATTTTTAACCAATGTATATTTGATACAGTCGTTTTCGAATTTATGTAGATCTCTTTGTTTGTTTCTCTTATTGCTGTCTATATGTACGTCTCAAAGCATTAAAGTCTTAAAGAGAATTATTTCTCTTTAGTTTCATGCTTTTCGTTAAGAAACAGCCTAATTTCAGTCAAGTCAACAGCATATTTGACTACTTTTATTTTAAACGTAGTCCGTATGGCGCAACGGCTAACACGTTCGCCTTCTATGCACTGGGCCCCGGTTCGATTCCTACTGAATGCAGTAATCTTCGATAAAACAGGGTATTTACGTGTCGGACCCAGCTATTAAAATGAGTACCCATTTGAGATAGAAAACTGAGTTGAGCGTGTTGTTGATTACACACCTCTACACAAAACACACCGTCACGATCTAGGAAATGAGATGACGCTAACTTCTCTCGAGGCCTTGATTCAAAATTGGACTGTTGCGCCACTTATTTATTTTATTTTAAACGCGAACGCCATCTGCATCTGAGCAATCTTATGCAATATCGTTTTAATCAAATATTTAATTGATCATAGCAAACAGTTTGATGTCAAAATAAAGCGTTCCTACGGCAGCCGGCTCTACGCACCGGAGCGACCCGTTGCATTACGGATAAAAAAATAAATAACTGGCGCAACAATCCAATTTGAACCACGGCCTCGAGATGAGTTAGCATCATCTCATTTTCTAGATCGTGACGGTTTTTGTGCAGAGGTATGTGATCAGCAATACGCTCAACCGAGTTATTTACCCCATAATGGGTACTCATTTAACAGCTGAGTGGGCTCATAGTCCGACACGTAAATCCCCGGAATCGAACCGGGGCCCAGTGCGTTGAAGGCGAACGTGCTAACCGTTGCGCCATCCGGACTACATTACATTGCATTACGGATAGCAACGGCCTAAAGTTGCCAAACCCGTTCAACGCCAGACGCATTGCTACTACAACAAAAACAACGTCAAAATAAAATGTTAAACACGTCAAACTATTTGCCTCTCTTATCCTAGCTTAAGAATACCTGGATTACATTCTATAGTTCAGTCTAGTTTCGGTCCCTTCAGTTTTTGGCAGATCACTGATGCGTTTCAAAACCTAAATTCTTCTAAATAGTAAAATGCAGTATTTCAAAAAAGGAGGCTGGTCGAGGAATCTCCAGGGCCCTTGTTTGTAGTCCATTTTCTGCAAAGTGTTTGCGTGTTTTAACGTGCTCGGTAGTTGTTTGGTGTCGATTATCGCTCTACGATGTTACATCTAGAGTGACGGAGGTTCAATCCTCGGCGGGTTAATAAAAACTGCCTGTGGGTACTACTAGAACTCCAAAAGCGCTCCGAGCTTGTCAGTATAAAAACGGAGTGGCAAATGCAATTAACATCTAATACTAATGCCAGTTATGCGATATCTATTTCTTAGGTGAAATACTGGCATCCGATTTTTACAGCAACGACTCTGGCGTAGGGTCGTGCCAGAGTCGTTGACGTAAAAATGTTGTAGTGCATATGTAACACGATGTCTCAGTATCTATATGCGTAACTAAAATAATGATGTGAATCTTTGTGCTTAGATTGTCTGAAAAAAAGGCAGAATAAGAATTAAAATTTTAATTAAAACCAAATTCAGATATTCGAAATCAAGTACAAAGTCTCAAAAGAAGCCTTTTGTATAATTAGTGATTCACCGGCTCATTTACTTATCTCCAGCTCGAAGCATTGCCTACGTTCATAAGGAAATTAGACATGTATCCAATCCCTGCTAATCATCTCATGATGAAGACATCAATGCACTCATGGATGAAAGTCATGACCATTGTTCTAGCCGCGCGACTAATATCTCTTATGTACTTTCGAAGTATATGACCACTTTGAGCCTCATAAACGAATTCATCAAGCGTAGTTGATGAAATAGATATGTGCTTGGTGAATGTCATTAACGAATCCATCAGGACGTAGCTTTATGGAATACTTGATGGGTATCATTGATCAATTCATGAAGCCGTAGCTAATGAAATGCTTGATGAGGGCCATCGACTAATTCATCAGGACGTCATCCGGAAAGTGAAGATGGCGAAAAATAAAATTTGCTGGTGACAGAAATTGAGCCCGCGACTGCAATAATATGAGAACAACTCTCTCCCATTTAGATACCACAGCTGTCTTTTTACTGATAATACCTGAAAATCTAACCTGTCAGATGGAAAGTTTCAGGAAATGTTATGGACCGGTCGGTGGACAGCCGAAGATGCCCGTGGGGATGGAGCCTAAGGTAGCATAGTGACCGTGAAGGTCGGGCCGTGCCATCTGGCTCGGAAAAAAGGTCCCTCAATGAGCTAAGAAGCGGCCTATGTTTGCTGTAGCTTCGTTCGGTAGATGAGTACAGGGTTTTCGCTGCTCGTTGCCCCTGTCCTTTACATATTAACAAAATGCGTAGGCCTGTGCTAGAAAATACCAACAGTGGAAGCAAAAATGGAAAATAAAAGAACGAGGCGATAAGCATGGAACGGTTGGCGAACGGATCAGGTGTCCTCGCGCTTGCATCGGGGTCCGGGTGCAATATGACCCTTGGCCTCTGGTTTCGTACCATCGACAGATCACTACTCATTAGGTGCTG
The DNA here is from genome assembly GCA_964017055.1 of Chloromyia formosa. Taxonomy (NCBI): domain Eukaryota; kingdom Metazoa; phylum Arthropoda; class Insecta; order Diptera; family Stratiomyidae; genus Chloromyia; species Chloromyia formosa. The sequence continues at coordinate 13,031,835 of OZ024813.1, read as the reverse complement.
CTTTCGATCTGTCGGTAGAAGCCGTACTGTCAGAATATGGCTCCTTAAAGAGGACTCACCAAATAAGTCGAAAATAAATTTCAACACGACCCCTGAACGACATTTTTTTGATGCGCTTTTATGGAAACTATAGGCCGAGTTCTCACACAGGACCGCAGTATTGTATCGTAGTAAATGACAGTCAGCAACAGGGACGTGAAATTGTGAGTATCCGTAAGTGAAAGAGAGACAACGGAACGATTCTTGTTATCGCTGTCCCTTACTTCTATCAAAAAAAGACATAGAAGTTGGTCTCTCTCAATTCTCTTTCTGTGGAGATGTAATTGTTGTAGAATTGAGAAATTATGATCTGGGTAAACGAATCAGAGATTTTTTTCTGTAAATTTTCCTTCTAAAGGTCGACATGCTCGGGATCAGATACCGAGACTCTTTTCTTTTCTTCATTCTGATGTTTTGGTCAGTTCAGTCTCAACTTCTGCACGACAGGACTCATTTTTGCGAGTTAACATCGTCCTAGTTGCGGTATTGTGTAGTTAAGTTAGTATATTACATCTCATTTATATCAGGGTAACAGCTTCTCTTTACACCATCAAACCACATATTTTAACACAAAACACAACCTAGACTCTTATCATTTGTAGTCAACACTACATTCATTCTCGGCCTTATTATGTGTCCCAGATCCTTAAAAAGCATCTCCGTGTCGCGAGCAATGCAATTAGAAATGCAACTGCTATTATATAATAGCTACAAGGATAAGAAACAACTCATTGACACGATCTAGACCCGCATTTTTCTTTGTGATTTTCAGTTGTCGAGTTTTCAAGAAAACGGATTATAAATAAAGAACTTTATTGTATGCCTAAAAGCTTACATATGCGTAGGCCCATACTACATGTAATATTTGGCGCCGCTTTCATTCGTTTTTATTCTAGACGTTTACACTATTAAAAATTAGGTCCGCACTTGACTACATATACATTAATATCCATATATTTCAAGAATTTCGTCTTTCTACTTGCCTAGCTTTGCAGAAAAGCGAACTAAAACACGGTTCTATGTACATGAATTTTCCTAAAGTACTGGAAAAAAAAGATGGAAAATCTAGAACAAGTGCACAATGGAAGTCATATCCCAGTAGTGTGGAAAACGTCTCGTGGCCGGAAAGACAGATGGCCATAGGAAAAGGAGCCAAAGTGAAGTTCTTCAGAAATTTTATTGTTGCTGCAGCATATTTCATACTCTTGGTATACGTAACATAGTTGTCAAGTTATCTCCATTCGTTTTTATTTCTGCCAAGAACGAGAATTTTTTTTTGGGCTGCTGTCCCCACTAGGCTCCTTGATAGATGATGACGAAGAATCTTGTACTGCACAGTGGTGCACACATCCAGTTGGCCTCGTTCAAACATGAAAGCAAAAAAAGGAAATCATGAATACTCAGCGTACGATGCAGTGTCGTCATGCTTAGGTCCTTTTTGCTAAGAATGTATTTTTAGTTTGAATTTTTTATTTGGGAGGGAAAATAAAAATCATCGGTGGAAGATAGTACTATGGTTCATATTTATACTCGAGCATACTATGAATATTTTATCATCATATAAGATATTCTGTATTTATGTAATGCTGAGCACTTCATACATACGTACACTATTTACCGTAACCCCTAGTGGGCATAGTGCGTCAACTACTCCCATGTGATATTTGACGTTTCGTTAGCATAAACTAGTTTCGGCCGATGTATGTTGCTAGCATGTACCTCCTGCCCCTGCGACAAGTCGGGAAATTTTGTGCCTTATTGTTACGCCCCACACCACAAGCGGAAACAACAGCACAAACATCCATACACTCAGAAAATCTACACCATTAAATTAATATGAATTTAATAGTTTTTTAATAGTTTTTAGTTTAGTCATATCCTATTAAATTAATAAGAAGACACTATTGAATATATTTATTATAAAAATGAAACCGAAATATAGAGGGCTACGCCCGCAATTCGAGGGTTTTGTAGCACGCGCTTGGTATCTAAATATTGGCTCCCTGCTCTTCTTGGTACCACTTAGCTGAATAAAAACACCATAACTAAATGTCTTACCCATGATATAGTATCTTACATGCCAATTCACAAAAAGACTGCATCTGTCACCTCTCAAAGTAATAGTTTTAATACGAGAAGCTGTAGATAGATATGTATGTATACGAGATAAACTGTCCTACTCTTCGAGATGCTTAACCATTCATGTTACGACGACATTGCAAATTGCAAACTTGTTTAACGGCTTCAGGGCGGCGGGGACAAATTACGGTCTAATATTTTTCCCTCCTCCACTGTTCCCCTTTCTACAAATCTCAAGAAAATGTCAAAAATGGAATGTACTCAACATTACCTTTCTCACGATACCCCACTTGGCTATACCAGTGGATAAAAAAAATTGACCTTAATTTCGCCTCTATGTGGACCCCCCCCCCCCCCCCCCCCCTCTTAAAGTTGGCTGATTACAACACAACGCTTTCTCCAGCAAATTATAGCATTTCTACACATTCTCGCCGAATTATATGTGCAGCTTCAGCCGTTCGTAAGATATTCTATGAACAGACGGACAGACAGGTATTTGACCGATTTTGTAAGATTTAAGACACAAAACCCTAAAAAAAATAATTGTGTGAATAGTTATTGTTAGGATCACCAATTACCAATCTTCACCCTTCCAAAGTTGGTTCATTAAATAACTGCAATTCGCACTACGAAAAACAACATGCAAGTAGTACACGCATATCTATGAGTGAGGCCGGTAGGTGTATTTTTTGTATGGATAGTGTCAAAATGCATAACTTTAAGTCAATGTACTATTATTAAATATCATGTCATTATAATGAAACTTAGAGGTATTATTGCCTATAATGTTAGTTATCATTAGCTATCAATATTTTTGGCCTCAGATAAGCTTGAGGGGTGCAGGGGTGTGCTAACTGCAACTATAGAAATGTACTATTATTAACCTTCTTGGATGAGATTTAAAAATTCTATTATTTTTAGTTTTCTATGCTAGTGAAATGCCGCTTTTCTGTAAATTTTCATATGTCTAGCTATAACGGTCTCGAAATGCAAGGGGGGGGGGGGACAAACTCGGACCACATATTTTCCCCTCTCCCTCTTTTCTCCTTTCTTCAAATTTGAAAAAAATTCCAAAAATGGAATGTACTCGACAGTACCTTTCTTACGATACCCCACTTGTCTATACCAAATGAAAAAAAAACTTCGACCTTCATTTCCCCTCTATGGGGACCCCCCCTTAAAGTTGACTTATTACGACGCATCGCTTTCTCCAGAGAATTATAGCATTTCTACATATTTCCACCAAATTTCATGCATGTAGCTTCAGCGGTTCGTGAGATATTTCATGGACAGACAGACAGACAGACAGACGGACAGACGGACGCATGACCGATTTCATAAGGGTTTTGTTTTTATACAAAACCCTAAAAATGACGGCCTTGCCGCCTTTATTTCATTAATTTTTATTTTTAAACAATGTACTTGGTTACAGCTGAGTCGACTTGAGGCTGGCGAGAAAAGCCACTTTTCGAATATATGTATTCGTGGCAGGAGTCGAACCCGCGACTTCTCAGTTGTGAAGGTTAGTAGCTATCAGTGCGGAACACAGATTGCCAGATTACTGATGTTATCTGAATCTTCCACTTCGGTGTCCGTGTATTTGATGGATTTGGATTTCATGATTTCATCGATGAATCATCATTCTCGCCATCATGCATTGTAATGGAAAGAGAATGTATGGGGAGAAAGTCAATCAAGTCATAGCTTAAAATAACGTCTATTGACCGTAGCGACAAGCAAATATGAATATGGCCATCTAAATCGTCAATAAATATTAGTGGCGAGAAAATATAAAATATGAAAATTACGAATGAACAGTCGTTGCAACTTGGCACCAATTGTCACATTAACGACAAGCATATAGGCGCAGTTTTCTGGTACATTTGAACAATCTCTTGAGTTCAGGTTAGCCACCCCACTAGCCCGCACAGGTTTAAGTTGGTGTTGTAATGCATGGAGATACCCTAACCTGTACCAGATAAAGGTTCAAAAAAGACACACCTATTCTGAATTTGCCTTAGATATACAAATAGACTTGTAGAACTGAATTTTCGCGTGAACGCTATCATACCTTCATTTCGATCTATTGTATTTTACATTTGCCACTTTTAAATTAGTGGTGAAACTTGTTCCGATACCACTGTTCCTATGGGAGGTATATGAAATAGTGGGCCTATTTCAACCAAATTCAGGAATGTGGCTTGGCGGTAAACATGGTTGATTAATATTAAGTTTGGTAAATATACGAGCATCTTCGGAAATAAAAAAGTTTTTCTAACCAAAACAGATTTTTTGGCCGGCCGTTCCTACGGCAGCTATATGACGTAGTGTTCCGATTCCTTTCGTTAGGAAAATGTAATATAATACAGCGGGCAGTAGAAAGAAGACTTTGTATAAAATTTCAGCTCGATAGCTTCAAAACTCAGAGACTAGTTTGCATAGAACTAAACAGACAGACGAGCAGACGAACAAAACTTTCGACAATCGACTCACCTCGTCATGCCGACCAAGAATATATATATTTTAAGGCGAAATACACACTAGCGACAACGACTGCTGAAATTCTACCTGCGAACTGAGTCGATCGTGTCAGAATCGGAGCAACTGGAAGTGAATCCGCCCATTTAATGCTGTGTATCATGACTTATACTTGAGCAGTCGTCGGGAGTCGTTGTCGCTAGTGTGTATTTCACCAAAGAGGTCGTAGGTGTTTCCTTCTGTGCGATGCAAACTTCGTGAAGGGTATAATGAGCTACGTATGTATATGTACTAGTCGATATAAGAACTAAAAACAGAGTATGACAAGGTCCTTTCCAATACTTTGACGGAGCTGATGTCAGCCCACATTGGGCGTGAATATGTATAATGGTTTTATGACAACGAAAGGTGTTTTTGTTTATACTAAGTTGCCGAAGTGACCGTGAATGTCATAGACGAGGGCAAACGCTCTTACAATAAAGTGAGCAATGCCACAGGCACGATGCAGTTTACTTCGGTGGGAATAAGAATCGTTGCTCTAGCTATTACATACACGATCGAAGAAATACATTCGAAGATAGGCACATATAAAAAAAATATGATAAAATACATTGCAGTCAGTCTTACCCGGATGAAACTAGCTAAGTCTTGGGAACAATCGTTAAACCAACACCGCCCAACTTCTTGAAAAAACGGACCCAATGTCGCCAGGTCAATTTTAATCACCCGATTATAAAATTATTATGCTTATTCTTGAAATGCAGGCTTAAATCGTATCTCTTTTCACACATTCGCGAGTATAACTTTGATGTTTAGTTTGATAGACAAACAACATGCCAAAAAGACAAAATGCTAAATTTCATTCAGAATACGGCGAATACGTCGTAATTGTGCAGGGACCTGGATGCAAGCCTTATGATGTACTATGGACTCACTATCGTTATGTGTGTGCTCCATTATTCTAACCATGGATAAGAAACCAAACGTAGAAGGCGCTTCGTTGGATACACCTATACATACCGTAGCTACATATCGTGTGAATGAAAACTAGAACAGTTGTGAAACCTTCTATCACTATATATATATATATCTATATTAATATATGTATAATATAAACGTCCTCAAATACGTGCATACATATGTTTTTGTTAAGTTGCACTAGTTTTCTCCATACTTGACGCAAATGCTGGAGGAGCCAAGAACAGAAACTTGCTTGCAAGGTACTTTACATACAATTGAAAGTCCGTCCATCTACATTTATATGTATGTGTGCATATCGGCTGGGGAATCCAGCTAAATGCAAACGTTCGTATCAAAATGCAGCAAAGTTGTTGCACATGTGTATGACCGTCGGAACCCCAGATTTCTGCATTAAAACTACATAGTATTGATTTCTGTTACCATGCAATAGGAGAGTGGGTTTAAAAAAAATATTATTATATCATACTGCTTACCTGGCTCACATTGACATGGTCACAAGATATCTGCATACAAGGATATACCCGTATGTGAATGAGTACACCTGTTCATAGCTGAACATCGAGATTAATCCATCCTGTCTAGAAGGATGGCATAGGAGCTTCATTAAGGGATGGATAATGCATCTCAGGAGCATGTGGCGCCTGCACTCGATTCGCTATATGCAATCGGTTCACCGGTAATAAGCGTAGAAATAGAATTTTGCCCGAGTTATTATTTTATGTCAGTAGTCAAAGAGAATGGAAATAGAGCCCTGCATAAACAGTTTCGTATCTGGTTGTGCCTTAATAAAATCTTCTAGTTTTTTAGTTATTATGAAACTTATGAACAAGTTCCTACTGTGTATCTAGTTTTTAGTAAATTGTGATCCACTCGTAAAGTACGAATTGCTTAACTAATATATATCTTTTGGATACTGTAAGTCCTCACATCCATTCGATTTGGATTGACTTTAAAATTGCCGCACTACCCCCTTTAAATCTAGACTGCTCCCGCGTATCATAGATTAATCGGTCCATCACAGCTTACTGGTCTGTGACCATACTCAGTTGCCCTAATCCCTTGTGGGGCATAGCAACGTCAAGTGGGCCAAATGGAACAGGCATAAACTAGTTTCGGAGAATGCAGATGCCAGTACGCACCTCCTGTCCCTCCATTTAGTCGTCTACCTGCGAAAAGTCGGGAGATGCTGTGGCTTATTATTACGCCCCGCACTACAGGGGGAAGACAAAGCAAGCATCCATGGCTGCGAACGTCGTCGTGGACGTGATCCGAACCCGAAACGCCGGTAGTCAGACACGAGACTGATGCCTTTAAGCACTGAGACTTATCTTAGTGTGTGAACTCCCAAATGAGTATATAAAATGAAGCACTGAATACAAACAGTGCTTCATTTTATATACTCTACATAGCGTGCACAAGGAACAACTCCTGTCAGAAGCTGAACATTTTTCCATTTTCACGTTCACGATGAAGTGTACAACGCCCTTAAAGGGTTAAAAATTCGAAAAAAAATTCCTTAATATTTTTTTACCGGAAATTACATGGAGAATCACGTGGCAGTGCGTTTAGCCGGTAATATCCGGTAATATAGACTCGAGTGCGAATTATCATCTAATTAAATTTCGACCGTGTTTATTCACGCTTAAGCGCATATCCAAGTTGCTCTTATACGTTCGGTTCCAGTAAGTTACTCCTTTGTCATGAACTGTATTGTATTTCTCAGTGTCTAACATCGTCACAACCCTACTTTAGGGGAAAGATATTGCTAGTGTACTGTCCGGAGTTAGGTTGAAATTTATTGTACAGCTATTATAGTGCCACACGTGAGTAAAGATAAGCCCCCATTCAACATTTTTCTTTCATCTTTTTTATGACAATTTATGGCACTTTATCACGCTATTATTTGACAATAATGAAAATTTAATAAACTTGATAATACTTCGAAATAGCACTTTTTCAAGCGTCTTCGTCAAACCACCACACATTGAGACATGTTATCTGCCACCCGACGAAGAACCGACGACGATCATACAAAAATGGGTGACCCATATCTGTAGTACGCCAACTGTTTTAATGAATGTTGTGTAACATTTGCCAGGCAATGTGCCGGGGGATGTTACGTTGGACTTTAATTGTGTAAATCAAATATTTGTTCAGTTGCTTTTGTGTTATCAACATTGCTCCCTAGTTGATTGCCTACGAAGAGTAGACGTTGAAGCTATTAGTAGAGAGTTTTATTATAAAGCTGAGTTGGGATGAAAAGTTGAGAAAAATAAAACGGGGGCGTAGGCTCAGCCGAAGGAGACCAGTAAAATAACATAATTTTCATACGAGTATATCGTAATAAGGAAACAATGCAGAAACATTAGTAATTATTAGACAGATGCAGATACTCTGTCTCTTAGGACATCAAAGTGCTTTTATTATTTTTATTTGTGCGCCAACGGGCCTGAACACATAATTAAAATTTCATGTTGCCAGTATGTTAACATGTTTGTTTCGACTTTTTGTGACATGAGTTCGAGTTTTTGTTTAATTTATAGTTTTTTGTAGCAAACGATGTTGTTAACTTAGTAAATACCTAGACATACCTACGTGACCAATGAACATTCGTACGTTAAAATTAAAGGGGAGAAAACGTAATGTTCATCCAATTTCTCAAACAGACACATCACTCACCCTCGATTCATACTAAATTCGAATCATGATATCTACCTTTATAACAAACACGTTTCGTGCAGATTTGTACTTGTGGCTAAGTACATTCACAACGAAATGTTCAGAACATTCTCTATTGGCGTATCTCACAGTGCGGCTCTATACATTAGGTCGATAACAAAACGCGAATGGAGAAATGAAACCATGCAACAATGCACAATTCAAAATTTTTCCATTCAATCATGGCTACCAAATAGTAAAGAAAGGAGGTAGATGTGCATGTTCTTTCGTTCAACCGCAAAATACGCAACGTACAGACCCTTGATATTTTGATGTATTTTTGTTTCACGTCGCGTAACACCAAAGTTTTAAATTTAAACGAGGGAAAGGTAAAGAAGATTCCGTACATGCTCATGCCGTTTCGTACCAACAACCAGTTAACTAGCAGGTACTATTGCAACATGTACGAAAGAATACCGAATTTTTTGGATTTTATTCTCTTGAATATGATAAAAATCATGAGTCAATTATAACTTCGTGAAAATAATGTTTTTATGAGTTTTCTTATCTTTCATTTAACATTTCGCTATGATTAACCATTTACAAAACATTTAAAACCAGCTCGAAACGTATATACCCTAGACTTGTGCAGACTTAGTGGTGACACCAAAACTTCAAATATACATCAATCTTACGTATTGAAATTGTATTTCCTATATGATCGGTTTGGGCAGAAGTTAGCCGATGAAGCTACGATGAAGGAACATTTGTAGGGAAGGTGGGCGCCATTTAAGACGAGTAAGTCTTTTTACCACAACTTTATAGGGGGAATAGGATCGGGCCCATTCCCAAAATCAACTAACTAACCTACACCACAAATATTTGACCAAAATTTCAAGTCACTAGCTCCATTCTATGAGAAGTTACGATATATTTGAGAATTATTTGTAGGGGAGGTAGGCATCGTTTTGACCCGATCATGACGATTTTCCTGTCAACTGGATCCTTTTACAAACATTTGGCCAAAATTTAAACTTGCTATATTGATTCTATCGAAAGTTATCGCCTATTCGAAGTATTTATTTGTAAGGTAGGTAGGGGCTGCTTTTGTTGGATCTTGCCTATTTTCAACTAGATTTTACTACCAATACTCTACCAAATTTTCAACTCGCTAGTGTCATTCTATCGAAAGTTATTGTAGTTAAATTAATATTTCATTTTTTAAATTTGTAGGGGAGGTAGGCGGTCCTCTAGCCTGATTATGCTATAACTGAAGCAGCTTCTTATTTGAAGGTAACACGCCAAAAATCAGGTGTCAACGTCAATTGGTTCAAGAGTTATAGACAAGAAACATGAAAAGTAGGGTAGTACGGTGCACTTTGTACGAAAAGTATCGTTAGTTTCCAACTGATCGATTTTATTTTCCCGGAGAGTGTAAAATTACTATCTCGAGCAATCTACCAAAACCTAGAGCTTTTTACATTTATTTAATCGGGAGTTAAAGATACATTTAGTTATTTTACATATGTAGGGGAGGTAGGCGTTCTCTTGACATGATCATACCCATTTTCAATACCAACCAACTAGATACTGCCAACATTTGACCAAAATTTCAACGCTCTAGCTTCATTCTATTGAAGTTATCGTGTGAATGGACAGACATAGGTAGCTTAATCGAATCAGGAGGTGACCCTGATCATTTATATATGTATATACATTGTATACCTCATTTAAGATGTTACATATTTTCGTCGTGACAAAAACAGTACACCCTATACTTATAAAGTCTAGGGTATAAGAAGATTCTAGTTTAATATAACCTTAGAAAAGCTTAACGATGCCCTAAGATGACAATTCCATTGCTTATTTTGCTTTCATTGCCTGGATAAAATCCCACTGATCTCGCATTGGACGCTTCGGACATTTTCTACCATTTTTCGACTAATTTCTTCTGTAAAGTTTCGATGTGGAATCAGAAAAAGCCAGCTAACCTTAAGATAAGCTTTACTTGAGCCCACATTGTGCGTCGAATATTTTTGGTGTTTTTTTCGATAATTTTTTAAGTTCATTTCTACTATTTTCACTGACGTAAGACACAAAAAAGTCTTAACGAAACTTAAGATAGCATTAGGAAAGCTTGAGGATGCCTTAGGATGGTTTTAAGATAAATGATAAGAATCCCACATTGGGCGCCGAATACGATCTGTATCGGTTATTATGTTGATAGATTGCTCGTTGTTTTCACACAAGCAAAGGGGATAGTGAACTTAGGGTCAAAGTTGTGATGTACAGACATTTCGGAGCTTCCTGTATTATGTCTAAGTGTCACCATACACTGTCGAACTCGAACTCGAGCACGAACCTGGTACAAATGTCCTCTGACACACACATACACTTCACATAGGTGTGAAGAAAACCGGTCAACTTGTACCAGGTTCGTGCTCGAGTTCGAGTTCGACAGTGTATGGTGACACTAACATTCATTTTAAATGCTTTACTAGAATGTTACGAGCCATAATCTATTAATTGAACAGCGAGCTCAAATAATTAAGGCCGGCACTGTCACCAATCAGTCGTTCAGAATCTTTAAAGTCATGGAAATCTGAAGAAAAGTAATTGCGAAACCATCGACGTCGAGTTGTCCGGTTATTAGAGGTTTAGTATGAAAAATAACTGAAAAATACGTGTTCGTGTCCGGCTATAGGAGCGTCCGGTTAAGGGAGCCTAATTTGTTTGAAAACATACAAAAAACGTTTCGTACTTAAAAATTTGTCGACTTATAAGAAGTGTCCGGTTCTGGGAGGTGTCCGTACAGGGAGCGGACACTGTATATTGATTTTCGTTAATTTAATGTATTGTACTTTCAAAAAGACCAAGGGGATTTTTCTGAACCCAGTATACTAATTGCCTTAACCCTAGTGGCTTATAACGCATCGTCTACTATCAAGAGACCTAATTGACGTTTCGGAAGATACATGTTGCTAGCATACACATCCCTCTGAACCCAAAAAACCAAAACAGAAAATAAGTTGTGAAAAATTTTGCAGTTATCTGTTATCGTATGCAGAATACAGGATGGTTGGCTTGTAGTGACAAAAGTCCTGGGTCAGCCCCTGTGTGTAGTTGTAACTTGAACTGATTATTGATATCTTGACGAAAAAATACGTATGTTTTTTCTCATTTTGAAGACATTTTTAAAGATCTATGTTAACGCCGACTTAACAACGTTTAAGATTGATCGTCGGTCCTAGTCCTGTAAATGGACATAGGGCTCAAGTACAAAAGACCAACCAATTGCAACACTGGTGGGATTAAGTCTTGCGCCGTTTTTTGGCAGTTCTACACAAGTATTGATATAACTGTGACGCAAGTAAGCGCCTTAAAGGCCGCCTCACTATCGGAGAAGATTGCTTTAGTTCGGTTGCCCGGCAAAGATTAGCACATGCTTCAGTGGCGTGCATTTCTGCTGGAAAAATTTACCGAGTATCTTCTCATAAACCCTTTCATGCGGCATCGATTTCAATTTGTCTGGCTACGCACGCTAGTGATATCTCCCTATCCACAAACGTCAGCACATAATTCATATTCAATTACAACTTGAATCCAATGCACATGTGCGAGTACTTTCATTTTATCACCTTCAATCACATAATTTTTTTTTCATCATTGATTCGGCATCCAATGTGGGTCGTCTGTCTTACAAATTTGAAAGATTTGTCCACTATCTGACTACTATTTTTGTTGACATATGTAGTGATTTAACACAGTTTCTTTGCATGTATGTACAAATATATGTATGTAACCCAAAGTACGTCTAAACATTAGATCTAACAGGCGTACAATTTAAAGTACATGTAAAAATTAATCAACCCTAGAGCGATTCGGCAAATAGCCAATTGCATGCATTTCAACTGAATCATAATACGTTCACGACACTTCAGTAATTACAAATGAACGATGAATGGATGCACAAGCATTCTCTTATTTATAAAACACATTCATTACCCGAATTAGAATCTGGGACGACCAGGCCAGGCTAAACTAAGATTGAACTCTTTGTGTGTTTCGAGGTGCATTCAATTTGTCACCTTCATCTTTGATCATCGTTGTCAAAAGACTAAACCTCAGCGTCGATTGCCCAAGGCGGCAAGGCATAATGTATCCCAGATACTCGTAAGCAACATATTATAAAAAAAAAACAGATGAAAGCAATCTGAAAGGTGTGCATGTATCTTTCTAGTGTTGGGGCTACTCTTAATCTAGCTCCTACTGTTGTTTTCTTTACGTTTCAATATGCATGCTGCTACTGCTGTTGGCTTTTTAAATACAGATACACAAGCACTTGAGTTTTAAGAGCTCTACGGCTCAGATCAAATAGTTGTGACTATACCGAAGTTTGCTATTTGTGTCATGGTCAGTAGAAATGCACTTGAGCTCTGTATGCGCTCCACTATCTTTTTTGTTCGTACAGACAAAAGATACTATACGGGGAGTACGCAGACAACTTCGATTATGCGCCACTTTGCTAGCTACCAGAATGTTTTTCGTGCTGCTTCTTGTAGCGCTGCATAGATCGAGGACCGAGACACTCGCTTTTCTATTGACTATGATATGTTTCCAAGTCATATGGAGCTTCAGTTGTAGAAGAGGGGTGGACAATTTTGCCCACCGCGTATGTTGGATTTGACTAGCAGAAGTGCATTCGTCTTCGTCTCGTGCTTAGAAACAGCTTTCTTACGTAATGCATCTATGCACTACATATGTACATACGAGTATTAAGGTCAATTTCATGAGAGTACGAGAGTCTATTTTCTGAATGGTGCGTTGAATTGCTTTTGATTTCAATCTTAAATTTCTCATGCGATGGCGAAAAGTGTAACGAAGTGGATATTGTCCCAGATAATTAATGACAGACAAATGGTATAGGATAGTGATGTCATTTTCGGTGAGAAAATGATTCGAAGCTGTTTTCAGGTCGCGTATAGTATTCTGATTTGTATGTGTTTCGAACAAGGAAAGTCGTCTTTACTGGAGAATCATTAATAAAGAATCTTTTGCCACATAAAGACAGCCGTGATAGGTCGATGGGTAGAGAGTCGACCTGCCAAGCGAGAGATCACGGGTTCAAACCGTGTCTCGGGCATAAATGTTGCTTGTTTCGCCGACTACCAGCCGATTCATCTACAAATGAGTACATACATCAAAAGAATAAAAGCGGGACTTCGCTCAACTTATTGCACCATTCAAAAAGCTGGCAAGGGGGCTACTTTATAAGAAGAAATGTCCAGCCATAAAATGACCATTAATCATATCCTGAATACTCTATTATCCTGTTATTATAGGAGTATTCGTGATGGGCGTCGTAATTGTCACAATGTAACATACCTTCTGACAATGGCATTGCTCTATCGGCAGAATTTGACAATAGCGTGAATAGCATGAACATTCACGTGGCAAAGTGTATTTTAATTTGTTGGTTCATATATTATGCACATGTGTACCGTCAAATATCACGTACATAGTTGGCAGCATTTAAGAAGACACGTGGCAATTCCAATTCCAGCAAAGTTGCGCCATTTAGGAATATTGAACATATTGATGTTTTATAAAGTTCAGAGTGTATTAATGTCAAATCTATATATTAATAGACTAACAAATTTCATATGGAAATTTTGTTTCATCGAGTACGGCCAAGCTGTCTGACGGATTACAATGAAGCACACATTTAAAAAGAAATTCTTACAAAGGTGTGTACGAAACATTGTTTCATTGAAATCGGTTGCATATAGTTTAGGTGAAGCTTTAATTTGTTTTTTGTTTATGGTTCAAAAGCCAAGTGCTTTATACTCTCCATAACCTGTGTACTTTGCTTAGTACATTGTGTGTGGGCATATGTTTCTTTAGCTTTCTTTCGAATAGTATTTATTTGACTTACTACTAATTGGGGTTGGATATCAAATCGCCAGTCACAAAATCCCCAAACCAAAATCTCCAAAACAGAATCCCACAAAAACATAATCCCCAAATACATAACCCTCAAATACAAAACCCCCAAGTTCATAATCCCCAAATACAAAATCCCTAAACACTTACACCCCAAACACATAATCCCCAAACACAAAATCCCCAAACACATAATCCCCATTTGAGGTGTGATCTCAGAACGCGCGCGCGTTCTATGATCATACCTCCAATGGGAATTTGGAGATTATTGGAGAGACCTTTTACGATTTGAACACTGTAGTGGCCGAGTGAAAATCAACTTTCTATGCATAAACCTGCTACAAATGTTTTTTAAAAAGAAAATTAAATATCAAACCATACCCAATGACTTAGCTGACGACATTATTCAATATATTACAAAGTTGATGAAATACTTTAAGAGTGTCATCAACAAAATCATCAGGAGGTTTGTGGTAATATCCTTAAGGTAAGGTTTGAAAAGATTTTGGTTTTTATGTCTCCTAGATAACGGTACCATGCGCCAATTCGATTGTCTATTTCGGTTTCATTGACTAGATAAATCACACTGACGCGCCGAATACTTTCATGCTTCTCGATTGTTTTCTACCGTGAATTCTCACTGACGTAGGATAAAAAGCCATTAGAAACCTTAAGGTATCTTACGGTAACCTTAAGATAGATTAAGGTAGCCTGGAGGTGCGCTAAAAATAGGATTCGGTTTTGGCATCTTATCGCTAACGATAGCACGATACCGCACACCAACTTGACTGTCCATTTCGGTTTCACTGGCTGCGTTCCTAAAACAATAACACTGAGAAGTACTTAGTGATGCGTGGTAATTTGCTCTAGAAAAGTTTGTTCTGAGCTAAGCACTTTCACTTTTAGTCAGTATAATGTTCTCTCGCTTTTTTGGCTCAGTGCAATATTTGACATTTGCGACAATTGTCAAGATGCAAATTGACAAATACCTGTTTCGTCAAATTCAGGTTCTAACCTCGGTTGTGTATGGGCCATGGTCGTGATTTTGACGTGATTTGTGCGATAGAAAACTGTTACGAAATCTGTGTATGCTATCTGGGAGAACACACGGCGGTCTATGAGACCGTGCACACAGCAATCTAAACTATTTAGTAATCGCTGTTTGCGCTCATAAAACACCGTGTGTTCTATTTTTCTGACTAAACTATTTAGTTTTTCTGCGAACCAAAAAGTTTGCTGTCTGCGTGGCCTCTAAATTAATCTGCGATAAGAAATACACCCTCCCCACAATTTTTCCCCTGCCGGTGTCATTTTTTTTAATGTGTAAACATCTTATCGCTCGGTACGGGATAAAACCGTGGAATCTGTGGAATGCGTAAACAACATTATTGTGCGTACATGTGAACTCTAAACTTGATGTATGTATGTATTTCGTGCTTCGCTATATAGCGTGCACAAGGATTAGTTTCCGTCAGATGCTGCATAGCTGGATCGGGAGCGATCTGGCCTCATAAACATAGGGTGAGGGTATGCAATCTCCGCCGCGCCAAATTTCTTTTTTTTTTCAACAAAGACAATTTTGTAGCTTTTGCATAAATGAAAATGAATATGTAATGTAATGTAATTTCAATTATGGCCAAGTAAAAATGAATTTGTTACTGTCTGATGTCAATCTTGCGTGCTTGCTCATTCATTTTTCTATATTCATCCCAGCTAACCATCGCCCAGCGAAAAAATTTCAACTTTATATTCAATTTATGTACAGTGCATAAGTGTCACCATACACTGTCGAACTCGAACTGAAGCACGAACCTGGTACAAATGTCATCTGACACATACATACACTTCACATAGGTGTGAAGAAAACCGGTCCACTTGTACTAGGTTCGTGCTCGATTTCGAATTCGAGTTCGACAGTGTATGGTGACACTAACGTGCACAAGGAACAGTTTCCATAAGAAGCTGCATAATTGCGTCGGGAGCGTATCCGGGCTCATAAACATACGGTCGGGAGATCGAATCCTCGTCGCGCCAAACTTTTTTTTTCCTTTTTTTTTATATTTTTTTTTAACAAAGACAAGTTTTCTCTTGGCTGTTTTAATGGCTTTCTTGTATATTTTTAAACAGTCTTTGTACGATTGCCAGAACTTTTGCTAATAGCAAAAAAAATCTTCCTTGTAATTTTGCGCAGAATTACAAGTCTCTCTGTATGCTGAATGTATGCTCCGAAATTTCCGTTAATAGGGGGTCTGAAATTGTAGGGGAGAGGTCAATGGTCTTATTTTCGGTTTATTTTACGGTCTAAGGTATAATATACCACTTTGTGGTGTAATATGTAATATACAATTTTGTAGGGAATTTTATTTTCTTTAATTCGCATTTAGAATTTTTGTTTGTAGAACTCACTGTTTTCGAAATTTTCAAGAAAAACTGGAAAAAGTACCTTGTCTCCCTCTCTACACTTCCGTAACCTCTATCAACGGAGATTTTGGTGCATATATTCTGAAGACTGCTTTTATTAATTTTGCAAAATTTCAAAACTGCGCGGTTTTTTTTCCTGTTATTATATCGACGTCTAAACTCAAAAGCTGAAATATTCCAAAAAAAACTGGAAAAAATACTTTTAGCGGCCTTTATGCTACACTTCCGTATCTCCTATCAACGGGAACTTTGGAGCATATATTCAGAGGAATCTTCACATCAATTGAACAAAATTTCAAAACTAAGTCGTTAAAATTTATATGCCGTTTGACAGCTAACACAATGGGGCAACTTTTGTCAACTTTGCAGTTTTGTTATTTCACAACCTGTGTAAAACAATCGTTTGAATTTCCGATGAAAAATCGATTTCGAAATTTCTTTAAATTTTGAACCGCTGTATGTTTGAAGTAACGGGGATCTTTACAACTGTGTAAAAGACCGTTTATATTAAATTTTATTTGGTTTCAGAAAGTGAGGCCAAATCTCAGATTTAATGATTGGGAGAATGGCAAATTTGGATTTTCTTCGGCAAGTCCAGCTTTTTGGCACAATTTACAAAAAATTGTATAACTCTGCAACGGTTAGAGAGAGAGTGTGTCTATGTTTCACGTAAATTTTCCTCAAATGAACACTACTATCTACAATTAAGGTATTTACCATCAGGAACGTTACACCCTGTATATTCCACCATAGGATGAATGAGCATTTATTTTATTTTCTTGCTTACGTTACCTGATATCCTCAATATAACTCCAACGCTTTACGCAATACCGTCCATTAGGTGATATTTAATATTTTATTGCAATGCGTTTTATGTCACGTAAAGAGGGGATAATTTGAAAAAAAAAAAAAACATAAGGTAGGACACAAAACAAGAGATTTTAAAAAATATTTTTCATTTGAATGATACTTGATACTTTCAAATTTACAAAAAAGAAAGAGTATTTATCTATACTTATTTGTTTTCTCTTCATATTGCAGGTGAATTTTCGGGAAACAAAAGCAACGACACAACAAGTGAGTATCCATCACAAATTCAAGAATTAAAAAGTATTATGTCGTAGGCTTTTAGTGAAACCCGTCATTTCACAACCTGTGTATTGATTTGATTACATTGTTTTTGTATATTGCCGGCATTTCAGGAAATCCCTGCAAATTGAGAATAAAATGCTGCAAACTACCACTTCATTAAATGCCTAATTTAATCACGTTCGCCATTTAATGTAATATTTGTTGCCGCCAGGTGTGATGTATGCAAGGTAGGTTTGTACTTCTTAAAGCGGGAATTTCCGCTTTAGGCAGTACATACCTACCTTACATACGTCATCATACAATTCTTTTTATTATATTGTATTTTTAATAAAATAATAACAACTCGATGGACATATAATTTCTTAAAATGCCGGGTTACAGTGCAATGGCAGTGTTACCACATTTGCCGGCACTGCATGGAATACCGCCGACAAACGATGCGTTTAAAGTTCTACGGTATTTGTCGGGCGATTTCACGAAATGACGAATTTCGCTAAAAGCCTACGACATATACATATATCAGTGAAATCCTAATTTAGAACACGTTCATTCACAACCAAAAATACTCGTAGATCTCTATTTCCAGAAGTTTTTGGAAATTATTCTGCGAAAAATTATAGTTCGTTTGTTAACCAATCTACAAGACTTCGCAACATTCGCCAGAATCATTACCATGGCAATCGCATCCTTTCAAGGAATTTTCAAATCCTTAACGAAAAATTAATTAGTCTAATATTTCCGCGATGCTAATTTCCGTATTAGTGAGAAGCTCTAAACAGTGCCTAGTCCTTGAGCGAGTAGTGATTAGCGCTAATTGGGACAGTCATTAATCAAAGGCACGACGAAATCCTTAAAGTTTCTTAGAGCAGATTCCATTTTTAGGTTTTCCCTACCCAACTGGAAGAGAGTGTGGGAGTTTGAAAATTCTTGGATGTTTAGTCTGTCTATTTAAACTATGTCGCAGACAAGCTGAAATATTGAAAAAAAAATTATTGTATTAAAATGTATTCGCATGATGTCAGAGACAAGAGCAAGCATTTCAGCAATTCCTTTCTAAGCGCACGTTGATTTTTCTCTTGCACCCAGTCTAGACATAGACATTAGAAAATTTAATACACGATTGATTCTATCCGTCAGTAGCTACCCTAATTCGACTTGTCCATCAATCGTGTGGACGAAACTAATCAACAGACGGTATTGCCTAAAAGGCTGAGTAATTTTTTGAGTGGAGTTTATTGCTAGCTTAGCCTGATAGACTAAGTTAGTAATAACATACTCCACTTTTATTATCAAAAACTACAACTACAAACTACAAAATTTATTTTATTGCTCGTATTTCGGGAGCGACTTACTTCCTTCCTCAGTATACAAGCTATACTAACCTATGAACTCGCGTTCTTTCGCGTATCCTGCTTTAGTCAAAAGGGTATTTGATCAGTCAGTGAACCATGCTGTTGTTTGTCGCCATTTTTTGTGAGAATGTCTGGCACCAGGTAGATGATATCGTTCTCCGGGTAGCAGTTCGGTATTCGGTAAATCTCGAACTTCAGTTTTCCGTTGTTATTGAGAATCATCCAGAGTCCAGGAATGGGATTGCTCCATCTTTTTATTCTCAATAGTAAACATGATTCTGGGGCGAATCTTATTTATACTCGAGAGGACCTGGCCTATTTAATCCGTTCTAACAACGGCAAACACGTCATCAGCATACCTATGCTATACTCTAGGCATTATTCCTCTCGCATGAACATTTCCGTTAGTAGTGGTGGTACTTATCCCAGGAGGTGAAGTAGTTTTTAGTCATACAGAGCCGTGTGTAAATTTTAACTTCCTTCCTCCATTCCGAGGTAGTAAAAAAAACCTGTTCATCCATCGTTCGAATTGGTAGATAGATAATTTACACCATCACCTCGCCCTCATCAATCCCATTTGCCATGCGCAGTCGTGTGATACCATCAAAAACAGCACTAGGGTCCTTCAGGGCGCTGTCCACTCATTGTGATCGAGCGAGGCAGCGGGTCAATCCTTAATTCGCTGCACAGTTAAAAATCTCGGTATTTTTTTTCTTGGACCACCACCATTTTTAATAATTTTAATTCTATAATCTAAACCCTTTCAAAGTTAACTTCTATTTTAAACCAAATTTGTAATAAATTCTAATACAATTCAAAGTTTACTTCTATTTTAAACCACTTTGTAATAAATTCTAATACAATTCAAACCTTTTTGTGTTCTTTTTGTTCTCGCATTAGTTTCTAATCTAAGTTTAATTAAAAGGTAAACCCCACAAAGTATATTTTTTGAGTCTCAAGTCTCACTATAACTACACGCAGTCAGCTCAAAATATTATGCTGCGTGGCCGAGTGGTCTAGGTCGCAACTCTACAACACGGAGTTCACAGGTTCGATGCTGCGCCATGGCGAAAAAAGTTCAAGATTAGCTGGCTAACCTGCGATGGGCTTAATAAAGGATTTGGAAGTTTAGAAAATTGAAAAAAAAATAATGGAGAAAAAACTTAAGAGGAGTTAAAAAAACGCAGTAAAATTAATATTTTTTCATAGATTATAATATCTGTAGATTAAATTTTAAACCAACAATTTGATTAAAAAAATAATGCCAGAAAAGTTTAATATTTAAACCAGTGAAGTTTACGGAAGCAATTGTAATACTTTCATTTTATTAAAATTATTATTTATATTAAATTATTAAAATTTTGGTGTCGTCATATATGTAACCCGAATTAGCATTGATAATAGACCAGGATTTTTAACTGTGTGTAAGCTTTGACAACACTACAACGTTATTCCCCTTATCCGCTTTGAAGTAGTACACAGGTTTTTCCCATTGCTCGTGTATGATATTAACGTCGAGGTGGTCTTTTGTTTGGCAGTATGTTATCAAAGATTAAACATTGCAAAGATACCCTACTTCACACAAATTAAGTATTTAAGATACCCCTCGCGGTGACAATAATTCAAAGCTAAATCGCCTTAAGAGAGATAGAGACGGCAACACTTCAGTAATGACAACTGCATATAAAGTTTCATTGTGTGAGTAACATGCTTGCTAGTTGGCATTACCCCTTTGTGTACGCATATGGGAACCAACACATATGCAACTGCTAGCCACTCGCGTTAATTTGTATGAAGTGGGGGTATCTTTATAATGTTTAATCTTTGATGTTATTACGAATTATTTTACCGATTCCCGATTGAATGTCGCCTTTCGGGTCGTTAGTTAATCGTTTTATCCCGGCCCCGATGTTTATAAGGGTTTCTTCAATTATTTTTGTTAGGGGCAACGCGAATGCTTAACGGTTGTTCAGCATCGTTAGTTCTTTTTCTGTGAACTACACCGACGATTTGTCTACAACGTAGTTAGGTATTATTGCAACATTATTACTATTTAATACCGCGGTATTATTTTCCGGCTTCAGCGAAAAGATGTAAACAGTTTGTTTACAAAAGTCAAAGATAATTTTATAGCGAATAGTTGGACATTTGACTTTACTTTTGACTATGCAACTGACGTGGGCTAAGATAGAAGAAAAACATAAAAGAACTACGATTGGGGTAAACCCCAATCATGCAATACTCTAGATGAATTTGAACCTGGTTTTGAATCTAACTGATATTGTTAATTAAGTGTTAAGTACAAAATTTCAGCCCGATAAATTGTATACGTACTGAGTAAATAGGCTTAACGTATTTCATGAAATAGTGCAGTTTGTATGGGAGGGGGTAGAAGGAGGGTGAGGATTACAATAAGTTTTATAACATAGGTTACAATTATCATAAAAGTGATATATTCGAAATTTCAAAGCAATATGTTTTATAGTTTCTGAGAAAATCTGATTATTGTAAATTATCAAAAATGTGTCATTTTGTATGGGAGGGGGTAGACGGAGTAAGGGTAATCGATTAATTTTTTTGAATCTAACTGATATTGTTAATTAAGTGTTAAGTACAAAATTTCAGCCCGGTAAATTGTATAGGTAATGAGTAAATTGGCTTAACGTATTTCATGAAATAGTGCAGTTTGTATGGGAGGGGGTAGAAGGAGGGTGAGGATTACAATAAGTTTTATAACATAGGTTACAATTATCATAAAAGTGATATATTAAAAATTTCAAAGCAATATGTTTTATAGTTTCTGAGAAAATCTGATTATTGTAAACTTTCAAAAATGTGCCATTTTGTATGGGAGGGGGTAGAAGGGGTGGAGCGATTTAGCCCGTTCACGAACTTAGCCTTCGTTTTTTGTCAAAAATAACGTGTGCAAAATTTGAACTTCATAGCTCAACGCGTTCTCGAGCTAGAGAGGTCACGGACGGACGGACGGACAGACGGACATCCGGTTTTGAGATATTCGAGTGATAATATGAACTTCTGTATCATTCATTTTTTTCTGCGAGCCTTATTTCTTAGCGTTACAAACTTTGTGGCAAACTTATAATACTCTCAGATTTCATCTAGAGTATAAAAATTAAAAGAAAGAAAGTGCCGTTTGAAACTTTCACAGGTATGGTGCAAATTTCAATTTGGGCTTTCTACTAGGCCTCTATCGATTTCTAAAATAATCTCAGACAGTGCCTAGCATGCACTCTGAGCTTACCCACCGCCTGGCATATTCAGTAGAACTCCAGTTATACGAGTATAAGTATGTATCGATCATTTTTGGTCACCTATTTGACCCAAGATAGTTATCCCTAATTTGAGTAAACTGAATACGATAGTGTGCTATTGAACTACCACAGATTGATCATATACATTAACTGTAAATTGCTATTAGTAAACTCATGAATAAAAAGCCTGCAGGTCGATATTATACTCCCGAAGACAATGACATCTATATCCTGTCTATTGTATATTCACTTAACAACGTCACATCAGGAATAGAACACAATTAACCCCATTTCTCTACCAGGTCTTTGTTGCTGGCCTAAATTGTGTCGTCCCTTCTCGTTGCCGAGCGCCATCGCATGCGGTACTGGTTAATTGGGAAAGAGCGACCATTTTGTTATTGGAGTTTTCCTTTTTTTTTGTTACTCAAAACTAATTCCAATATCTAATATTGATTTTCTGAAATACAAAATTAAAAATGATAGCACGAAGAAGTGAGTATGGATAGCGAAGAAGAGTCTACAATGTCCACCAGAGCAAAGGGACACTCACATATTGAATTTTTCACAAAACTTTTCCGGAACGGAAGCCCTTTTTAAGTGGGTTTAAGTTTGGAACAGTGGGTGTCATTTGAGGTAACTTAGAATAGAAGAATAAGTTAAAATTGTAGACATACAGAATATATTATGTTCATAGTTGTAATCAACGCCGACGACAGATGTAATTACATATTCTCGTCGTAGTAATACATCGTCTACGACAATGATATTTCTGTAATGAAGCCGATTGTTAAGAAGCTGTCACGCAAGACACGAATTGTTTACGATGAATAAAAGTCAGTACTACATCCATACGTTGTTTTCATTGAATAGAGAAACGTAATAGTGCAGTAGTTACACGCATAGTTCTCTCGATTTATATACATATATACAGTGGAAATCGCTTATAGCGTCCTTGAGGGGACCATCAAAAAATCGCCGTTCTAACCGATAGACGTTGTACCCGATATTAACTTGAAACGAAGTGAAACAACTTCATATGTGTATAAATATATATTAAACAAAAATAACGACAGCTAATCAGCACATAAGTAAAAATATCACAAATTAAAATTAACACATTCGGTACACATGTAATTTAAATATCACAAATTTAATTGAGAGAAAATAACACAAAACTTAAAAAATATAAACACATAACTCAAAGAAATCAAATTTTTTGGAAATAGTCTTTAATTGAGTTTTGAGTTTGGCGTGCATGCTTCATAAGCTGCCATTTTTTTTCCAATTCAAAAATGTAAAAGTTTGTTGTTGAGAAAGGAAAACTAACTTGATTGCTTTTAAAGAAATGTTTTCGTGTGCTGTACAACGAACAATAGAATTTTTTTGTTTTTGATTTTTAGTTCTTTGTCCCAGTCCGTTATCCAGGCAGTAAATAATTCTCTCGTCATCCATGAATTTTTATTATTTTTGTAAACCACGGGTGAGCTACTAACATTCTTAAAACAACGATGTCTTGCATATTTGCCGATCACCAAAAGTCGTCGCTTAACTGTTCCACTTATGTTTGCAGCAACCATAACTGTGATCCTCTCTTTGGATTGGTGCTGCACGTTTCACCTATAAAATGCATGGTTCGATCAGAAGTTAATTTGTAAAATATACCCGTCTCGCCTGTATTTAAGATTGCGTCGTCTTCATTTCTTTTTATGATTTCGGGAAAAACGGTTTTAAGCCCCGAATCTATCACTTCGTTCGCGCTTTGGGATTCGCCGCAAACTTTCCGAAACACAATGTTGTGACGATTTTTAAAGGGTTGTACCCTACGCTGAATATCACAACATCCTTCCCCATCATCTGAGCAAAGGCATTAGCTTTACTTTGCAACAGCGGCCTGCTTATGGGAGTATTCTCGGAGGGCGTTCTCGATACTTGAATGATTGCTGGGTCTAGCCCTTTTTTTGACTCGAGCATTCCTCATTGAACAACTTCTAAATTGTCTAACGTTTCTTGTTAATCGAGGTAATTTTGGAGTGAATTACCCCGAGATTTTTTTTCGCTTTGTAACAGACCAGATTTATTTCAACGTGCGAATGATCTGTAATGAACCATATTCTGGTCTGGAAGTTCTGCTTCCACCGGCAGATCGACCAAATTGCCCTAACCCCATATAGGGTATAGCGCGTCAACTGTTCCATGTGCCCTAGTTAACATTTCATTGGCAAAAACTAGTTTCGGAGAATGCAGTTGCTAGCATGCACCTCCTGCTCCATCATTTAGCCGCCTACCTGCGACAAGTCGAAGGATGTTGTGGACGATATTCGAAACCCGACACGCCGGTAGTCAGACATGAGACTGGTTCCTCAACGCACTGAGCTACCGGTTGCCCCGAAGGCAAGGGGCAACTGAGCGTCCGCCAACCATTCCATCCTTACCGCAACATTTTTTTTTATTCCCCATTTTTTCCTTCCATGTTTGTGCTGTCTTCCCCAGGACTATGCATTTTTATTAATACGTAAAGGATAGGGGTAACGAGCAGCGTAAATACCACCCACGTCTCTCGAATTGAGCTACAGCAAGATTAGGCCGCAGCTTAGCTCGTTGATAGGCCTTTTTCTCCGCCAGATGGCACTGCCCGAGCTTCACGGTAATTATGGCAACCCTAGGCTCCGTCCCCACGTCCATTACAGATCTGAAAAGGTCCGGTATTTCCCATGATAGGAACAATACTCGTACCGCAAACAATGGGAATATTTCGACAATTCATAAAAAAAGAATTGACAAAAATTGGAAAGGCAGTCGCCTTTGTATCCGATATAATTTGTTCCAGGGACTACAATATATGGACGCTATAAGCGATATGTCGTTCTAACCGATAACGTTGTAAGCGATACTTATTAACATTGTTTGATTAGGCGGCGCAAATAACTGCATAAAATCGGACGTAATAACCGATATGACGTTGTATCCGATGCCGCTATAAACGATTTTCACTGTATTCTTTTTTCAGGGAGTAGATAAACTTCCATCAACAGTGGTCAGAATTTCACCACAGAACTCACTAATGGTGGTACAATTCCAAACGTATGCATGAATAGCTGACTTATCACGTGCTTATAGGAACTGATCTAAGGCAAATTGTGGTGTAGTTCAATTTTACCTTTTTTTTTGGGTTTTGTTTACGACTTTTCTTACCAAATTTTTTTTAAAAATTCGAGTTGAAGCCAAAAAAACAAAAACACACTTTCTTTTGCTCGTTTTTTTTTTAAATACTTTGGAAACCCTAGCCAAAAACTTTCTGAGACAAAATCAAACATCATGAACTGTTTAATAAAAAACAAGCTAGCACGTGGAGGTGCATTTGCCACTTTGAAATTAGTAATAAAACTTGTTCCGATTTCACTGCTCCTATGAGAGGTATATGAAATAGTGGGCCGATTTCAACCAAATTTAGGAGCGTGGTTTGGCAGTCAATATGATTGAATAATATGAAATTCGGTAAAGATATCTTCAGAAATAAAAAAGTTTGTCTAATGAAAACTTGCTTTTTGAACTGTCGTTCCTATGACAGCTATATGATAGAGTATTCCGATTTCAACCAAATTCGGAAATGTGATTTGACTAAAAATACTATTGATTAGTGTGAAATTTGAAAAAGATATCTTCAGAAGTTAAAAAGTTTTTCGCAAAATGATAAATTTTTGGACCGGTCGTTCCTATGGCAGCTATATGACGTAGTAGTCCGATTCCATTGGTTCCGACATATTTACAGCGTGCAATAGAAGGCTTTGTGCAAAATTTCAGTTAGATAGCTTTAAAACCGAGGGACTAGTTTGCATAGAACCAGACGGACAAACGGACGGACGGACAGACAGACAGACGGACAAAGCTTAATCGACTCGTCTCATCATACTGACCAAGAATATATGTAGTTTATATGGTCGGAGATGCTTCCTTCTGTGCGTTGCAAACTTCATGAAAAAGTTAATATACCCTATCACATCCGTGAAGGGTATAAAAAGCTCGGTCGTTAATCAACAGAATCAATTCAATGTTAGCTTTGGTCGGTTCAAAGACTACGAAGGCGCCGTGTTGATGGGTCTTTAGGTATAGGCAGCTGGAGATATCGTAACGGACTGGCGGGTTTTTCGCCCTATCGTTTCTCCAAACTTCCGCGCCTTCTGTTGTTGTCGCTCAGAAAAGGTTTAGAAAGAAAATAAGCACACACACAAGCAACTAACCACCGAATTAACTAACATCACGCAGTGTATCGGGTATCGGTCATTGGTAGGACGTAGAACTATAATCTACTTCTAGTGCCTGTTCTCGGTGTTGTGTCTTCTCGATTAAACAACGGCTGGAATTTCCATTTCGATGGCTGCGAATTTGTTCGAAATATCCAGGCAAGAATCAACTACCCATCGTCACAATTTGATTTGTGTGGGTATAAGCGGGTTTCCCTGAATGGCGAATCAAAAGTCACATCACGACGCCGATAGGTCTTCGACCGCAGAATTGATGGGCGTTTTCACTTGACAGCTCGAGAACCCTGATGAGTCATATAATCATCATGTAAGCAACGACAAAACCGCTCTCACTTATTCGTGTTGTTTGAAATTAAATTCTCCATTCCCATACAACACGATATTGATGGTGAAGCGACGAGCGAGTCATCGATACTGTATACAAAATAAAAATACGGCTACAAAACTGTGCTGACTCCCTCACTCTCACTTTGTTGAGTCGTTCAAAATGAACGACACATTCAAGACATTCCGTTGATGACGAGCGATCATCGACGGAATATCTTGAATGTGTCGTTCATACCCGGCTTTTTTACATAACAGTAGAACTTAGTCAAATTAATGTCATAATGGTTACCGATCAACTAAACTACCTAATAAAAACAATAACAACAAAAACAAACAACAAAAATTACTTAAGACAATGGTTGGAAAAATAGAACGATCAAATTTCAATTTCTTTTAATTAATTCTATGCAATGACTGTATTTTTTCAATTTAAAACTTTTTTTCTCTCCAAGTTTTGGCGCCCACTTCGGATCACCGGTCACCCCACACTTGCTATGGGCATTGCCATTTATTATGACGAAGTGCGACAACACACTACCCATATTTTACCACTTCAGAGTAAGGCTGTGGGTGCACGTCCCTTTTAGTTTTAATATCTTCAAACTCTGTCCCTTTCAGTTTTAATATCTTCAAACTAAGATATTTCGACATAATTTTCAAATGTACAATTTTTAGTTCCTCTCCTTGTCTTCGAAACTATCCTGAAAATTTAAAATCTCAACTTTCATAATGCACATACAGTGGAATATCCTCCGTACAAAAACTGCTCCTTTCATTTCCTATCTAAGGAACAGTTTTCCGCTTTATAAAGTTTAAACTTTTCAAAATTACGTTTAGCAACAAAACTTAACGTTTCCACGAAACGAACATCTTACGCTGAAAAGTTTGAAATTTGCGTAATATTCGGAGAATTTACGTGAAATGGTTAAGTATTCGTTAACATTAAGATTAACATGCGTCAGTTTGAAAAGCTTGCGATGACAGGGAGCAGGAAACTTTTATGTACCTGTGTCTCAGGGTGAAGTCTGCCTTTGATGCCATTGACTTGTACGAGTAAGTAAGTTTAATTCTTGAACGGAAAGATCATGAAGCACATAAATTATGAATATTTTGATGCAATACATTTTCTTTTTGTCACCTTTCGAACCTAACCAGTGGTACGAGGTAGAACTAGAATCCACTGTAAAAGGAACGTGATTCATATACTCAAAGTTCAACGTAATCGTTCTCCTTGTAAAAAATGGAAGAGATGCAAACTTGCTGGATTGTAATTGGATGTCTATGAACATAATATGTACAACTAAAAGAAAAACTTATTTGCCGCCATCATGTACGAGGATTCATGGCAGCGAAAATGAGCTACGCTACTTGTTCGCCTTTTCAGCAATGTCCTTTACAGGCACTCTACTTAAAACTTTATAAATTGGTTCAATTGCATTATATTAATCCCATTACTGATCAGTACGAGTTTTTACTGCAGTCCTTCGTATGCATCAAGTGCATTTAAACATATCCCCCTCTATTCTGGGGCATAGGGCAGCTGCATATTGTATTCATCCAGTTGACAAACTATTCGTGGGAGAGGGTATAACATATATGTACAGTGCTGGAGAAATAAAAGTTGCTCAAACTATTTTATTCCTTTCTTCACTGAAATTCTTTAGGTAGTTACAGTTCCCTCGTTTTATTGGCCCAGATATTAATAAATTAAGTGCATTCTGTCTAGAAATAGTGAAATCTTTTCAATGAAATTAGTTCAGAAGAAGTTTCGGTAAATGGGCACCGTCGAGCGGAAGAAAGGCTCTTGACGGTCAAGAAAAATGCTTCTGCGTGCGACGGCACGAAGAAAGGCTCAGCGATGAATTGATGGTGTGGAAATGTTTTTCCGGTTATGAAAGTGGTCGAACATGCTTCCTAAGTTAAAAAGTGATAGCAGCAGTTTACTTGCACGTGCCGAAAAACGAATTGGAGCCTTATGCGTTAGGCATTCATATCCTTCAGCTTTGCTCGAGGCTCCCGCCGCAATTTTCGACCCGGACTCGTCCGAAAGGAGGACAGTGTTTCATGTCTCCTGAATCCAAGTTACGTGCTTCTGAGCCCATAGCAAACGTTTTTAGCCTGATTCTTAATGGAAAGTGTGGCTTATGAACTGGTTTCAATGCACGTAAATCAGCTTCCACAAGCCTTTTTATTACCAATTTTGATGAGACTTGCTTTCCGGTTGGTAGAAATAGATCATTCCATTCAGAAGAAGTTTTGACGTGGTCCCAACGGCTTTGTAAAGGTAAAATCTACCTCTGGGGTAGTTTTTCTTGACCATCCAGAGCCTTTCTTCCGCTCGGCGAAATTTCGAAAGTAGTTCGATTTTATCGCTTTTGTTTTCCGCCCAAATTTTCTCTCATTTTTTCACTATACCCTAGACTTTTAGTATAGGGTATATTGTTTTTGTCACGACGGAAATATGTAACACCTTAAAGGAGGCTCCGGAGGTTTAGCAATGTATATATATAAATGATCAGGGTCACCTCCTGATTCGATTAAGCCATGTCTGTCTGTCTGCGTGTCTGTCTGCCTGTCTGTCTGTCTGCCTGTCTGTCTGTCTGTCCGTTCGCACGATAACTTTCGATAGAATGAAGCTAGAGCCTTGAAATTTTGGTCAAATGTTACACTACCAACATTTCTAGTTGTATGGTATTGAAAATGGGCATGATCAAGTCAAGAGAACGCCTACCTCCCCTACATATGTAAAATACTTAAATGTATCTGTAACTCCCGACTAAATAAATATGAAAAGCTCTGGCTTTGGTAGATTACTCGTGAGGGTAATCTTATAAACTCCTGGGAAAATAAAATCGATCAGTTGAAAACTAACGGTAATTTTCTTACAAAGAGCCCCGTACTACCCTACTTTTCGGGTTTTTTGTCTATAACTCTTGAACCAATTGACGTAGACGCCTGATTTTTGGCATGTAACCCTGGGGTAAGAAGATGCTTGAGTTCTAGTAAGTTGGGCATAATCGGATCAAAGGAACGCCTACCTCCCCTACAAATTTAAAAAAATTCAATATTCCTTTAATTACGATAACTTTCGATAGAATGACACTAGCGAGTTGAAAATTTGACAAAATGTTGTTAGTAGGATCTACTTGGTTGGTATTGAAAATGGGTAAGATCCGACTCAAGCAACCCCTACCTCCCCTACAAATGAAACTTCAAATAAGCGATAACTTTTGATAGAATGATACTACCGAGTTAAAAATTTGGTGGAATGTTGCTAGTAAGACCTACGTAGTTGGTGTTGAATATGGGCAAGATCCAACCCAAGGAACCCCCACCTCCCCTACATATGAAGCTTCAAATAAGCGATAACTTTTGATGGAATGAAGCCAGTGACTTGAAATTTTGGTCAAATGTTCGAAGTGAGATTGAGTTAGTTGGCATTAAAGCTGGGTAACATCCGATCAACGAAACCCCTACTTCCCCTACAAACGAAACTTTAAATAAGCGATAACTTTCGATAGAGTGAAGTTAGAGACTTGAAAAATTCGACAAATATTGTAGAATGGGTTAGTTAGTTAATTGATTTTGAGAATGGTCAAGATCCTAATGAATGAGTGCCAACCTCTCCTATGAACTGGCCATATAGGAGACCCATTCTTAATGCATATGGTCGTTGCCAATTGGTACTTTTCTCCACTAGGTCTGTACAAGTCTAGGGTATATACGCTTCGGACTCCAGGCCGAAGCTTCGCTTTGGCCAGGTTCAAATTGCACTTGCAATTTCTTTGAAAAGTTTTCACTATGTCAAGACAGGATATTTATAATTTGATATTAGCTGAGCCAATAAAATTTTTGAACTCTTTAACTACTTTCAAGAATTTCATCGAAAAGGAAATATAATAAAATGGTTTGAGCAACTTTTTTTCCCAGCACTGTATATGTATACGTATAGTTCCCAACTTGTAATCGACTTCAATTGCATTGAGGATGCACCAAGTTTTCAAAGTGTAAAGTCAGCCGATATGTAGTCATAATGGTAAATGTTGTTAGGTATCTTTTTATCTATTACTCAATAGATAATACTCTTACCCTTAATCGTACATGTATCTATTTCGAGACTAGCATCGTTGTCATTTGAATGCAATGAAAGTGAAGTTAGTGACAAATGTATTAAACGGAGCAGATCGAAGGGGCGGCCTAACATTGAAATGTGGGTTATTGGAACGGAGTAATTTAATAGTCGAATAATCATAATTCAATGAGTAGATTAATGCGTGGGATCGATGTATTCGCAGAAAATTATTAACAGATGAAGCAGAGAGTGGATTATTGTGCCAATATAATTAGCTACATTTACGATTAATTCAGTTTTTGATGGCTTCGAGCTTGTATCGAATATGGTAATCGTCATAATCTGATTGAAGTGGTTAATGAATTATTTATGATAGGTTCACAGGCAAAATTTCACAAAACAGCCTAAGTGAGTCAATTAACGAAGATAATAAATTGATATGTCCTTGAAAGTATCGATAAATCCGCAGTCAGTTTCAAATTACACTCTTTGCACCTTGACTTTTTCCACAATTCTCTTCAGAAATAAGCTAAGCCAGCAGACCATCTTCATGATTCAATCTGGCATAAATGTCAAATGACTTTACATCAACGTCATTATGGAAAGATATCAGGGGAATTCATGCTCACGTCGTATTTGTCGTAAAGTTGTAAATTTCTGGCATTTTTCTGTGGAGTTGACAGAAGTTTACGACATTTACGATATTTACGACAAGGAGCTTGAATCTCCCTATCATAAAAAGTAACTAAAGGGAATAAGGGAATAATACAACATCCGATTAATGGCCGGCCGTCACGACAGTGCTTCCAAACATTTATGTTTCGACTTGTTAAATAGTTACCACTGCCCCCATTTTGAGGGGATTGTTCATCGTTAATTTCAATTTCAAACCGCCCCAAAAACATAACCTTTCTATAAAAAAAAATCTTTAAAAATGTACTTTGTACTATATTCGTACAGGTGAGTTCAGAGTGGATTTTCGCTGTAGGCAGTACGGAAATCAATCAGTAGTTTCACACTGAAAACGTGGGTTGATGTTGCCTGAAACGGGCATTGACAAAGGGAATTCCATCTTTGGGAAGTAAGGACGTATCGTGAGTACATTGTAACAATTGTTTCACTCTGAAAAAAATGTAAATTCGCACTGCCTGAGGCGGGAATCGACTTGAGGGTTGGCCCAGAGTCGTCTGCGTATCCTTATGTTGAAAGTCCCATTAAGACCAATTTCCACAACAAACTCCCTAGTCACACACAGGAGGGGCGATAATACTGCTTGCTATGAAACATTCGCCTTAAGCGAACAGCCACGGTTACCCATGATTGGCCTTCTAAATTCCCCACTTCTACACTTAGTGCTGGATAGAATTGAATGGATGTTACCGAACACTTTCTTTATGTTGAGAAATGCACTTCTTTTTAAAACATTCTCGTTTCAATCTCAAATGTAGCATTTTATATTTCCTATTTTTGATGTGAATACCACCATCAATATTCTCCATGAATTAGCAATATACTCCAGAGCAAAACTGTCTCAAGAAATGTGCAAGAGTCACGGGACTAGAATGCCTTGCCCTTGTTGTGGGAGGGCTAGAGGTATTCAATTTGTGATGGTGGATATATGTATATATAGGAGTCGAAACATTCAATAGTTTATTTGGCTTTTTCATAGGTTCAGATTTTCCTGGTAGCTTTAGCAGTCAAAGCGATTAGCTCTATTAACCTTCATATGCCCAGTTATTAGACACACGTCTAGAATCGTAAATCTGGGATACGTGTCCAGCAGAAAAGCCGATATCGTTGGTATGATATGTTATGCTGTGCGTCACTTGTCCTGAATGTGCTGACTGGATTGACGTCCTTCTTTTATATAATCATGTGGGATATACAGTTGTCGTATTTAGGAAAGGTGCTCAGTAAGTCAGTGCTTTGCTCAACAATATTCCTTCCATATTGTGTATATCCTTCATAACCATTCTGCGAATTTACAAATCTTCGTATAATAAATTACATCAAATCAACCGGCGATTCCTATCGGGTCCATGACTCCCACTCAGATCTAATTGAATGCTCCGTATTCAATAAACAACGTTTAACTTCCAACCATCTGAGTTAATTAGTGGTAACACAAGATACGGACCGCATGTTATTATTTACAATTTTATTGTACTTACGTTTCATATACATAATTATAATATAACTTGACACCGACATAGCATCTTAATTGCACTTGTATTTACTACACGGAGAATTCTCTTTTTATATTGTATTTTCATTTAATTGACACAGTTGAAATGGAAACCTCCAACATTTCTTTCTGCAAGTGTTCATTTAATAAGAGTACTTATATGTTCGAGTATATTATACATAAATATCTGTACGTGGAAATTATTATTAAACAATCTTGGTCACTAGTATAAAAGTATATATTGCAATATTCAAGAAGCGCATTAACCGACCTCGACCTCTGACGATTCTATTGTTTTGATAGTATCAAGTCGACGACTGCTATGAACAATTTAAAAAGAATGGACGGATGCATGGATTACACTACAATTAAAGGGAGTTTTTGGGCCGTCCCATATAAAAATCTAATGGATGGGCATACTCTTATAGTCCGATGCATGGTTGCATGGCTGCTTTCGTTGGTCAGGACTTATACCATTTTGAAACCTTTGGTGTGAAAAAAGGATATTCTTGTCAATGAAGCGATAACTAAGCAAAATGGGTGTTGATACGAATGCGCTCTCTCTCTCTCTCTCTATGGATCCTGTTAACCCCTTGTGGGGCATAGGGCATTAACCACGCCGACTTTCCACCTCGTCCTGTTCCCCGCCATCGCCTTCAACTGACTCCACGATTTGCCTATTGACTTACCCTCGACCTCAACTGATCTTCTCCAGGTGTTTCTAGGTCGTCGTCCAATACGGCGACTTGCATCGGTTCCCTGTGGGTTCCAATCGAGGGTCTGTTTAGCAATGTTTTCCGGCCCTTTTCGAAGTGTGTGACCTATCCATCGCCACTTTCGCCACTATCCTGTCCTGGCCAGTAATGAACAGGAGGTCGTCGTTAGAAATGACCCCCGGCCAGCGTATGTGTAGAATGCGCCGTAGAAACTGGTTCACGAAAGTTTGCAAGTCTATTGTGGATTTTTGTCCAGAATCAGCAAGTTAGCGTGTCCAAGAACCCATTCAACCGAAAGTGAGTTACATCACTAAAAAGGATTTGTCGAGCTAAATTTCAATGATACGAAAACTTTTTTTTAGTGTAGGTCTATCAGTGACGAAATGATAAACCTTACTAAACATAAATGTTAATTAACTGTCAGAAATGACATCACAGTTTGACAGTTTTCCCAGTTGGAAGTTGAATCATTCTTAAAAAGAAACACTCTTTGCATTGAAACTAAGAATTACTCCACTTGCAGAAGCGGTTAGTTTTCGAGACCAGCTCTTTATGAGTAGAAAAGAAGTGGTAGGGAATCTTTTAGTATTTTCGCTGTCTTCGTCGCCATATTTTTCTATTTCTAGCCCCTTCTGGCGGTTCGCTATTCTCTACATCATCCACGTGCTCAGTCCCTTGCATTGAAGCTTAGCAAACATTGAAAACTCAGATAAGTCATAAATTTTGTACAACTCGCTGTTGAACATTAATCGCCATTGGTTACCATTGCGTGCCTCTTCAATGCTACATAATACTGATGAATGCAGTTAGTCCTTAGGTAATCACCATTTCAACTAGAGACAGTCTATGGAACATCGCACATGATAAGCCAGTAGTCCATGTCTATGTACACGAGAAGTCGAAACTGACCTCTAGACCCAAATTGAAACAGGTTCTTTTTCAATCTGTGATGTAACTAATTAATTACAGAAATATGGAAAACCTGACCAGAATATTAATGCATGTAACATACCCGTCGCGCTGTGGGTAATGACAGTCGATTACCAGTTAACCATATCCAAAGAACAAGCACTTTATAGCAGTAATAGTTAAGACAAGAAAGTCATTTGTGATCAAAACAAACTTGATTACCTCTGTAGAACATGTTTCAAGTGGAAACAACTCCGGCAAAAAAAGTACCTAAAAGTACCTCGCACTATCGTCGTACCCAGCATAAAACAGTACAACAAGAATCAAGTTAGACGCAATTTTACATATACGAGTATTTTATTACTTGCTAATGGCAAGCAACCGACTTTGTTTCGTAACGAACAAATACTAGTAAAAAGCTCTGAATTTTCTATGGAAATGATTATGCTATCGATTTGTTGTTTCGCGCCACTTGTTTTGACGTTAATACGTTTTTAGGTGCACCCGATGCATATCCACCTTGACCAGAAAAACTATGGGATCTTAAGTATGATGTTGGTTACCTTTTATTGTATTTCGTTGCACATACGACATACCAAGCCACAAATATCTTATGGTGGATTGGAATGATGGTAGGTCATACTTCGTGATACGACATTGCATTTCCATAAATAGAAATGCGAAGGAGATTCAGGTGCACACGAAATCAAGAAAATGTTTTGAAAGTTGTTAGATATAAACAAGGAAATTCCAACATATTGACGATTAAATAAGGTACAGATATAAAATGGCAGAGTGTTGGGTAAACGTGGGTGTCAGATTACATCTACATTGTATAATAATCATCATATCAGTTAAAGTTCATATTGTTGGACCGCGAAGAGAGAAGCAAAATAAGCCAATCACTGAGATTCATTGAAGTTATAGAAAATTGATATGGAGTATTCGGGTCGAACACCAGGATCTCTATCGCCATGGGCGTCTGACCCAACTTTTTTCAAGCCGATATCCATGCCATTGACGCCTGCGCCAGAGAAATTATGCACAACCATTATGGCTCTTTCTTCACGTAAATTCTCATGAAAACTGCTGCCGGAGGGTTTTGATTCCCTTAGGGTCTTACAATCAATAATCGGGTTACCTATGTTGGGTACCAGGGCATCGGGGCATTGATGGCAGCGAAGTTGCGGATGAACTCGCCAGAAGGGGCTCATCGACGAAATTCTACAGGACCGATCCCGACTGCGGTCTCTGCGGTCTGAGCTGGGCTACAGCCAAGACAAAAGATTGCAGCAATGGAATAATCTCCCAGGACTGCGGTGAGCCAAAGATCTCATTGTCCCTACGGTCTCAAAGATGCTAGCCGCCTGAGCAGAGCGGACCTTAGGTTGATGATAGGTTACCTAACGGGAAACCACCAGGTAAGATATCACCTCAACAAAATGGGTCTATCTACTGACACAGAGTGCCGACTTTGCCTGGAGAATATTAACATGACCAATGATTTTCTCTGCGAATGCTCGGCGGTCGCTCGTTCCAGGATTAGGTTTCTTGGAGATTCCCATGTGAGCTCCGCTGTCAATAAAAGTGCTGTCACAAAGGACCAACTAGCCTTTATTAGGGTTGTTGAAAATTTTTCGGAATAGCATCGCATAACAGATGCACGGTCGCAGTGCCTACAATATGGGTTATTTTAGCCTGTCTTATTTATAGTTATTATTATTCATCTAGTGATGAGTAACACATGAACTTGTCGTTCATTTTAAACGATTCAACGAAATGAGCGAGAGAGTGAGCACAGTGCTATAGGACCGTGACACCCGTCATTAACGGTGTCACGGTCCGCCGATTCCGGTCCGCTACACGGGATAGGATGCTGTCAATAAAAATTAAATACGTACAGGGTTATGGTGTTTGGGACTTTACATACATCGCTGTATTTCCGACTATCATCCAATAACAAATTTTCACTAGGTTTGTGGCTTCAAAACGGCGCGGCGCTTTCTGCGCTAACTGGGTTCTGGTAAGTTTTGCCTCAACCACTTCCTACACCAACCAACCATCTCCAACGCGAATTATTCCAAGGACCCTTTCAAAATCCATTAGCATATTTTGATGTATACATACCCGAATTAGAAGAGCCCAATTCTACATTTAGCAATTTAGATTTATATATCCGACAACCGAAGACTTGAAAAGGTTGTAACGAACACAATATTCAATCAATCAACTAGTCAACTGAGTCCATTGAAATCTGTAAATTTTCCTATCAATTTCAATCTCAATTAATTCGTTAATTAAATTTCGCAACTCCCTATTCAAACAATCCATGTTTCTGAAGGCTTAAATGTGCATACATACGACCTAAATTCGATCTGTGTTACATGAATTCAAACAGATCCCCGCTATCGTCGCCACATCCATTGAAAGAAGGAACCATTATCCTCCGGCAAAATAAAAATAAAAAATATTACAGCAAAATGGGACAACCAAAGCGTTTTAGTAGCAAATTGAATTTACTTGAATCTCTTCATCCTTTCTCGCGATACCTGTTTCCTGCTCTACTCACCTAGCCTCCTATAGCAGCTGACTACATTGATGTGATCCTGACTGAATCGAAACGCAGCGAAGGCTATATACAAACAACGCCTACACCATCATGCTAATTTCAACTTTGAAACATCCCAGGAAACCGGATTACTCGATGCAACGAACAAACGACACCTCCCGTGCCGAGCACAAAGCGGTCCCTCCATCCTTAATTACTTTCAGTTTGCACATGGGATCAAGAGGTACTGAATCTGCAAAATGTCGTGAATATGTAGAGTCCTTTACAGCAAACAGGGTACAGTCATAGTAAATGGGACAGCCTCTATCAACTTTCATCCTTTCACTTTACAACAATGTAGCTGTTCCTGTTCAAATATTTTACTAAGCAGATTTCCACATCAGTGTCAGGATCATTCACTTAAATGGTATATGTATAGCTGGGAAAAATCGGGATATAACGAGGTGGTTTAGTGCTGCCATGTACATGTAGTCTGGCAAGAAACTTAACAAACTCCGTTAAGATAAATATTTCGGACTAATTAGGAGGTGATATACAAACAGTATTTTCCATAATGTCCTTCTCACCCCAGTGCTCGAAACTTTTCCCTGTTTATTCGCTTCACCAACTTTAAAGCGTTACCAACTATAATCCGGGAGAGGGATTGAGGGACAATTGATAACACTGTAAATATGGATTAAAGAGTGACGTTTTGCTACGAGGATTGTATCCTAAACTGAAATGGGGAAAATGTCGGGTCGAAATACCCTATCGAGTTGAGTTTCTTTCAGCCAACAAATTAGGATTAACTCTCATTGCGGAATTATATATTTCATACACGAATTATGATGATAAGGATTTAATTGGTAAAAGGGAACTGTGTCTGTACACAGCACAAGGTTGTTGTGTTTTAGAGTTGTGAACAAGAAATTATGGGAATAGGTTTTACGTTACGGACATATTTATGAAGTGTTAAAGGACGAACATATTAAAAGAGATTTAGGCTAAAGTACTCGTACAAAACACCATTAAACGTACTCAACCTTAGTCGTTCTATGCCGACGGTCTTTTTGGTAATCTGTTCTAAATGGATTTCAAATCTTCTCTGTTTTTTAATGGCCTTTTACATAATGTTACGAGCGCTTTGAATATACGTAATACTTATTATTTTTGATTTTTTTCTATTTCAGGTGGTGATGCCGCATATCATTTCAAAATATTGGTACCAGCTGTTGCAGCTGGTGCTATTATTGGAAAGGGTGGTGAAACTATAGCATCATTACAAAAAGATGCTGGAGCTAGAGTTAAGATGTCAAAATCACATGATTTTTACCCAGGTATGTATCTTTTTTTATTGTAACCAATTATTTACAATTGTTTTTAAGAACCAAAGAAGTAATGTTGAGTCCAAGTGTGTTCTTATAACCTATAAGATTCCTATCTCAAAATCATTCCTGGCTGAGAGGAAAACCGAGAGCTCGTTTGGAAGATCCAGTGGATACTGACGCCGAACTTCAGCTAGGCTTGCGAAATTGGAGGACGCGGTCACTTGACCGAGACAATTGGAGGAAAATGATCCAGATGACCAAGGACTATCGAGCCACGATAATGATAACAGGCGCGTTAGTTTACGTATCTATCGAGTGTAGGGTAGGGTAACGAATACGCAATACAGAAACAACAAGCGACTTGTGCAACTGCTCTGGGTGCAACCGCGGTAACCTAGTTTGGCATTTGTTTGTTAGACACAAACAGTCTAGATGGCGGGATGCAATATAGAGAGATGCTTCTATTATTTGCGAAATGTTAATGTTTCTAAAGATTAATTCTGAGCAAAGTAGCTACCTCAACAAAATCAAGGTATCCAGTGAGGAACTCTTCTGCAACCAACGATTCAAAGTTGCAATCTGGAGCAAAAAGAATTGGTTTGAGAAGAATGCGAATCTACCACATCGTGCCATTAAATGGTTCACGGATAGCTGCAATAGTGGATCCTAATCATAAGGTTTCAATACCCATGGACAAGCTTCCCACCGTCTTCCAGGCAGAATGAACTGGCCGAGGAGTTAGCCCGGACAGCCTCCGCTATGCCCGCTCGTTTTCCTGGATTCCGCTATGCACCATTGAGAAACACTTCAGAGCCTGGGAATACAGTGAAGAAACTCACAAGAGCTCATTGTATCTTTTGTTGAAAAATTCGAGTCCTGGTAATCTTGACTTCTAGAATTTCCCGCTTAAGCTTTTTGTCTAAAATTTCTTTTCGTTTCTCTTTTCACCACCACCTGCAATCGGCCTATAAAATAACGACCATGGGCACGACTTCTAGATTCGTCGCAGCTTAAAGTCATGGTTCAAAATCATTCATTTTAATAAAATATTTTAAAAATTTACGGTTATCTTGTGTGTCGTGTCACCTGGGACTCATCAAAGCAAGAAATTACGAGTTTTCTGTCAAACGTCAAGCTGAACATGGTATTTGAGAAATGAGACAGCCGGTATGCCGTTTCTAAAACACGAAAATAATCACAATGTGCTGGTTAGCAATTGTGAAGCGCTGACTCAGCGATTTTTTTTAGGAAGGCAGCCAATCTAATTAAGGGGTAAAAGAAGCAGATTGAGTATTACAGCTGGGACGACCGGTAGCTCGATGCATAGACACGTCAGTCTCATGTCTGACTACGGTCGTTACTGGTTCAGGTCCACGGCTTTTGTGGCCATGGATGTTTGTGTTGTCTTCCCCGTGCCGTTCGGGGCGTAATAATAAGCATCTCACTTATCGCAGGTAGGCGATTAAATGGGAGCAGGAGGTGCATGCTGGTAACGTGCATCGTCCGAAATTGGTTTATGCCAACGAAACGTCAGATAAGCCACATGGAATAGTTGACGCACTACGCTCCACTGGGGTTTAGCGAAAATGAATCATCATCATCGTGGCCCAACAGCCCGACGTTGGGCCCTTGCTGTCTGGATCATCGTCCGCCAATTATCTCGCTCAAGTGATCGCGTCTTCCAATTTTGGACGCCCAGTAGTTGTGCTCATCTACTGAGTCTTTCCAATGAGCTCTCAGTCTTCCCCGCAGCCTTGCTCCGTCGACGCGTCGTCCATTGAATATTTTCTTAGGCATGCGGTCATCATCCATTCGTTGTATACATATGTCCCGCCCATTGTAGGCGTTGTAGTTGGACGATTCTCGAAACTTCGAAAACGGCAAATGAGTAGTAGTTGTCTAACCACCCAAGTTCAACCAATAGCTTTCCTGCGACAGTAAAGAGCAATTATGAACCTTTATTCACGC
This sequence comes from Chloromyia formosa, assembly GCA_964017055.1. Taxonomy (NCBI): domain Eukaryota; kingdom Metazoa; phylum Arthropoda; class Insecta; order Diptera; family Stratiomyidae; genus Chloromyia; species Chloromyia formosa. The sequence goes on along the minus strand of OZ024813.1, from coordinate 12,991,205 downwards.
CTTCTTGATACTGATATGTACACCTTTTTGTCCTATATGTACTGTACTGGAATTCTGAGAACCATGGCGGCTTCGCTTGATATTTCGAAACGATCACAGAGAAACCGGTAGCCACTTCTCAGCTCTCCTTATGTAGAGTTTTCCAATGGCTGCGTTTTGGTGAGCGGATTAGGAACAGATTTCGCCTCCATATGCTTTCCTCCCCGGTAAAATATATACGGACAACTGTCAATATTTGGTTCTGAAAATGTTCCCCTCCGGATCTGAAAATGTTCTCTTCCGGATCTGAAAAGTATTCTGATCCAAGTATTGACAGTTGTCCGTACATATTTTGCCGGAGGGTAAAGCATATGGAGGAGAAGTTCATTCCTGATCCGCTCGCCAAAACGCAGCCAATAAGAGGTTTCATTTTAAATTTTAGCAAAAAACAAAAGAAACATGCGCCTGGTTTGGCCCACTAAAAATCACTAATGTTGTTTTTTACTAACTAACCACTAAATAATTGAAATAATTCTATCATATTTATAACAAAAAACACTAATTGTTTCCCTCCACCTTTAGGTACACAAGAACGTGTATGTCTTATAACTGGATCAGTTGACGCCATAATGACTGTACTAGATTTTATAATGGATAAGATACGCGAAAAGCCCGATTTAGCAACAAAAATGAACGATATCGAAACAAAACAGACACAGGAACGTGATAAGCAAGTTAAGATTTTAGTGCCGAATTCCACAGCCGGTATGATAATCGGTAAAGCGGGTGCCTATATTAAACAAATTAAAGAGGAGAGTGGTTCCTATGTACAAATATCGCAAAAACCAAAAGACATAACACTGCAAGAGCGCTGTATAACCATAATTGGCGAAAAGGATAATAATAAGATTGCATGTAAGATGATTCTAGCGAAAATAGTCGAAGATCCCCAATCGGGTACATGTTTGAATGTATCGTATGCCGACATAAGCGGGCCAGTAGCGAATTACAATCCGACCGGTTCACCGTATGCAACCAATCAGAATGCCATCAGTTCGAGTACGGCGTCATTGAACTCGGCGTTGGGCTCAACGGTTGGCGGTACAGGGATCCTAGTCAACGGCACCGGTATAAATCTTTCATTAAATTTAACAGCACCGAATCCATCGCCAAATCCAACGATTGCCTCACAATTGCTCGATCATATTAAGGTAAGTCCCCGCTGATATGAGCTAACTCAAGCTAGCTTCAAGCAACCTACCTTGATTCAATACTTATTCTGAATTCTTTCCAATCCCTATTTAAGGTCGCTATGCGTGGAGCTGGCTATGCGGAAAATGTCACAAACGAAGTTTGTGCTGCACTCGGAGTCCTTGCCAAATACGGAGTACTTGGGGTAGGTGTTGGTCTGCCACACACAAATGGAGCCCATTCAGCTCCGGTTAGTTATTTGGGTGTATCTGCTCTAGAACAATCAGCAGTGAATGCGGCTGCAGCAGCAGGTGGTAGCGTTTTCGGTACTCTGGGTCAAGTCAATTTGGAACAATATATTAGCCAACAATCGGCAGCGCCCCGACAAACAATGGATGCAGCAGCTGCTGCTGCGGCTGTACAATTCGATCCTTTTCGTCATGGCTCACAGGCAGCTACACCGATTTCAATAAACAACAACAATTTTGGTTTGACCGCCGCAACGACGGGTGCTCAAGCTTTAGGTGCGCAAACATTGGGAGCGCTCAGCAAAAGTCCGACGCCGGCCGATCTTGGTGCGAAGGATGCCAAGAACATTGAAATATCCGAAGGAATCGTAGGCGCTATATTAGGTGTGCAACCACTTTATTATCGATATTAGTTTTGTTGTTCTACTTTTTTTTAAACTAGAATTTTTACCTTTCTCTAAATGAGAAACAAAGCAAAATGTTTTTTTTAACCATTTTTATGTGTAGATTTCCACGATGATACGTTTTTTAATTTTTGTTTTTCAAATTTTCCAATGGATATCCATTTCTTTACGTTAATTTTTGATGCTTTTCATTTTTCCCCACGTTCCTTTACTTTCACTGTAGCTAACGTGTAGGTATCCGGTGTTTTTCTGATATCTACACGTTTAAAAAAAAATACAAAATCCTTTTAAGACTTTTTCGTTAAATTTACTTGTTTATTGAATGAAATTTTATTTTTTATTGAGACATTTACTTTAAATTAAATTTATTATATTATCAACTTCACATTGTTTTTTACACATTTTAAATAATATTTTATTGAACTATTAACAAGTTTTTAGTCATTGTTGTTTTTTTATATAAATGTTTTCTTTTTATTTGCTTTAAACGGTTTAATTGATTTTTTCCATTATTTTGTGATGCTGATTAAAAGCAATATTCACATACATAAATATATATATAAATAAATATTTTTTGTTAGTTGTACCTTTTACAGATATATAATCAATTCTTTTTTGTTTTAATTCCATTTAATAAATAAAATAGTTATACATAATTGACAATTGTATTTGTTCGATTTGTTTTTAATCGGTAGCACTAAAAAAACGAAATGAAAAAATTACATGAATTTTTTGTTTGTGTAAATTGGAATATGGTTTCTAAATTATAAGAATAAAATTAGTGAATTAGTGAAACAAAACGAAAATCAAATGAAAGAAAGTTACTTCACAAAATTTTAAACATTTATTAGAAAACAAAAAGGAAAAATATGAGAAAATTAATTAATAAATTTTAAAGAAAAGATAAACGATAATCATCCACGACGTTCGCGCGTCAACATTCGTTTGCTCTTTGTCCAATAAACTTTATGCTCAGTAATTTAGTTAGATAGGCATTGACTTTTCGATTTAAAATCAGCAGAAAAAAAAAGAATAAAATCAAAAATATGCACACATATGTGTATACAAATAAAGTGAGAAATAAAGAGTATATATAAAAAAAGAAAGTAGGAAAATGTTAATATAAAACCATGGAACGGATTTGTGATGTGTACCTACAAATAGTTTTTATTAGATAAACACAGTAAATACAAAAACAACCTAGAACGCCTCAACGTAGTCACTAAATAAAATTGGTTTTTATATTATATACGGAATAGAATATTAAATAAAAAAAGAAAAAAACTAAATAAATAAATAATTATAATATATATACCAACTCTTTTTCGTTATCTGCATAAATTTGTTACAAAATGTACATATTAATAAACCTAACAACGATTAAGAAAACAAAAAAAAAATGAAAAAAATCTAAATCGTTAAAAAATACATGAGAAATGTTTTTTAAACAAAATTATAGTTGTTATTATGCAATATAATTTTCTTTTAACATAGTGCATAAGGGGATTTTTTTACGTTTTCTTTGAGTAGTATTCTATATTTCGGTCTAATTTTTTTTTCTTGTCTTCATTTGATTCACTTTTTTGTGTCTGTGTCTACCATTCCGATAGTTTCGTAATTTTAATAGAAAACAAAACATATATAAGTTTTTAAAGTAACGGAAATGAATTCGTTTAAATATAGGACAAAACAAGCGTATCAATTATATTGTATAGGGTTTTAATTGCTTATTTTTTATGAATACGCATCAGGAACTTACCGAGTTAGGAATCATTAGCGATTTTTGGTTTATATTTTACCTATACATATTTGAATTAATAGTTTGTGCTCTAGTGCACTATTCTATATATACGTAATAATCGTGTAAAACAGTTGTATAAATGTGATTTTCTATTCTCATGGCTGTTCATTTGAGCCATTTATAGACTCCATAGTTGATAACGGGTAAAAAGTTCTGAATTAACCGCACTTTTAAGAGTTTGCAAAAAAAGTTGTTGCTTTCGAATCATGGTCAGTCTATTTGCTTTGTCATGAATGACGAATTAAGAAATGTGGCCCACTGAGAGGCGCGAGCAGAGTGGCCCAAAATGCATGACACGTTGTCAAGCTAAGCTACATACTTTCAATTTTCATGGGCTAATTATTAGGTTTCTTTGACACGTTTTAATAGAACTCCAGGTCATTGTACGATACTCCAGCTTAACAGTAAGTGGACTCATACTGCGTTCCGAAAATTCTGCTTATTGCGAAAAAAACGACTGACGTCAGTAGGTTTCGAATCTAGGGTCCAGTGCACATAAGGCGGATATGCTAACCGTTATGCCGAGAAAAAATCGCTGTGTGTTTATCGGTTTTTACGATATAACTCTTAATAGGGCGCATGAAGCAAATCACACAAATGGTCGCATAGTCACTGATGACCGCAGAAATAATCAGAAACATTTTAGGAAATCGGAAAATTGTTTAAAATGAATTATCACACGAACTAATTTAATGTTTTATTGTAATGAAGTTATAGGAAGAAAAACTTTTCTCCGTTTTTTATGTAATGAAAAAAGTAATAATCAGCAATACCTAGCGTAGTCCGCTATGATAAATTTTTAGCAAGGAGGTCAGACCAAAAAAATTATTGCTACACACTTACTACTAGCAATAAAAGGTACTTAAGCGGTCGCCTGGGATCACAGCACAATAAGACACCGGCATGTACGCACTAGTTAACTTTGTAGGAGCGAATGGTTTTTGCACTTCATAAGGAGGAAGAAGGAAGAAGGAATAAGGCGCCGTTTAGAAACTGCGGTTTAAAAAGCGATTTCAGCAGCGATACCCGTTTTCTATAAAGGCCAGCAAGCGGCAGCGGTTTGTTGAGCGTCGAGATTGCATTTAACTACAACGTAAATCTGGAAACCGTGACGGCTGACGCTTGTTTGCCTCTGTAGACAGCGGGTGCCGCTGCTTGTTAAACCGCAGCTTCTAAACGGCGCCTAAAGATTGAAGTTAACGTATTTTTCTCATTGAAATTAAAATTTTTCGATAAATCAAATTAACGACGAACCGAATGAAAATAACGCTTTCGCGAATCAAATTAACGGCTTTTTATGTGAAACTAATCTAAATAAGAAAACCCAGCGAATAATTAGTTGAACGAAATATTTGCTCTAGGATCTCCGCGGGCGCGCTATAACAGAGAGAGATTGGTAAATAGACCGCGGGCATGAAAGGTGCACAAGCACTCCGACCATTCAATTTACTGTGCTATACCTCTTCATTAGGGGGCCCGGCCGGTAGTTCAGTGTGGAAGGACTCTCATGGTGGAAGGAAGCTAAGTGCGCAAGGAAAGTCAGTGTGGAAGGAAGCTCAGTATAGAAGGAAGCTCAGTGTGGAAGGAATAAATATCTGACTCACGAGTCAGATATTTCTTTCCACCGGGCAGTAACGTATTTACAGAGGGGGGGTTAATCTGCATTACAAAAACCTAATTAATGACATGTTGTTCGGGGGAATTTGCGAAACACGCGGGTATTAGTTCCATTCAGCGGATTTTTATTTCCACCCATCATAGAGAGACTGTCTAGTTTAGCGAGCCATACCACAAATCATATACGTATTTACATTTTCCAGCAACCTTTATATTCATCTAAGAGCCCATTTCTCAATGTCCGGTTAGACCGCCGACTAACTAACCTGGACATTAGCTTATCGAAACGATAAACTGCCGTTTAAATATTTTCAGTTTCACATATACCGGTTAAATTACCAGACAAACGGATGGCAATGCATCGCAGCGCTAACGACGTTGTAGAAAAATCAGCTGTTGTCTTGGTGACATTCTGCTGTCTGTACCATTATATTCTATAGGTCAAAATACAGTGATAACCTCACACAAAATTCTTCGGTCAGGGAACGCCACTTTCAATTGTTAATTAAAGCAGTAGCGCTATTTCGTGGAGTGCTGGCGTACACATACTGGGCATTATGAAAATGCCCGATCGGTAATAGACCAAACGGAACGGAATCTACCATCTTGTTTGACATTGGCCCTATCCTCAAGCAAAACTTCATACATAAGCTTTGACAAGTACGTATAGGTTTGTATCAAATTTCGGTAAAATCAGTTCAGTAGCTAAAAATTTACAGCATTTTTAAAATAATTATACGAATGTGTGCAGTCTAGCTCAATCTAGCATTTTACAATTGGCCGTCTTCCACGTACGCGTTTTCCACTATTATGCATTAGACCCATCCATACACGCAACGTTCGATCGGCCGATCCGTCGCCTGATATTGATATAGGCCGATGGATCGGACAGGGTATGCGCCTATCGTTGACGATTTTTTGACAGAAGAATTTTGCTATAGAAGAATTGCGTTTTTACTGAAAGATAGCAAACGCGCAACGCGTTGGAAGAAGATGCGCGAGTTAATTTTCGGTTCGCCTAATGATGTATTCTTATTATGTTATGTTGTAGTTTTAAATGAGCCAATCAATCAATAAGCCATTAGTTAGTGTGTTTCAGCCAATAACGCCAAACATCAACTCCTGACGTTCATAAAAAAAACTTCTTTTGCTCTGTTTTACGCTGCTAAAAATAGAATAATATCCGAAACTTAATTTACACAATATACTTTAACAGCGAAAACAGGTTTTGAATATATTTCCATGACGAATCAAGTCTAGATTTTTCTTCCTATAATTTGTAAATACACATTTATAATTCAAAACTTGTCTAGGTTATATATTATAAACTCTATTTTTAATCTGAGCATAGAGTTTTGAAAAACAAGATCAAACATGGACATTCCATTGTAAATAGAAACAAACAAAAATTTGGAAAACACAAAATTCATCCACGATTCGAGTGAAAAGCATTGATCCTTGTTGGAAATTCATCCAGAACATATACAAAATATTTATATACAAATCTAATCATATGTATTACATGTTTTTTTTTGGGTAGGTATGTTTTCACAAATACGGTTTCTAACAAAGAACATGTTTTTTCGTAATTGTTTATTTTTTTATGCTAACAATTGAAACACAGTGTAAATAATTCCAGCTATCATCAATTATTTTATTTTAATATTTTCTTTTAAATCACTACACATAAAGGAAAAGTTTTTATATCATTTTCTTCATCTTTTTATTATATAAATATCCAACCAATTAAAAAAAATCCAACAATCTAACCTAAACAAACTGAAAATTAAAATTCATACCATCCATTTAAAAAAAATATAAAAATATGATTTTAATCGAATCAATCAAATCAACAACCAACAACAATTTCCAGGTCCCAATGGTCGTAGTTTAGTTGAAATCCAACATCTATCTGGCGCTAATATACAAATATCTAAAAAAGGCATATTCGCTCCTGGCACTAGAAATCGTATTGTCACAATAACTGGTCAACCCAGTGCCATAGCAACGGCACATTATATTATTGATCAAAAAATCAACGAGGAGGAGACAAAGAGGGCGCGTCAAAATCAAAATAGTTTAACACCTGTTATCCAGTAAACAAAACAAACAAAAAATAGTTAAATATAGACAAAGAAAACCTGAAAATAATATTAAACATTGTTTGCATTACTATATCTACTTACCATTTATAAATAGACGGAAATTCACAATAGTTGTGTATAAAGATGGAAATGAAGAGAAAAATGTTGAAAACGTGAATTTTATAGATTAAAATTATACAATAAATATAGATAACTCAACTACAAAACGAATAGAGCAAGGTGGTAATATATAAAAAAAATCAATTCAGATTCAAACAAAGATCATAGTTGCATTAAATATTTCATAGTAAATCTAAATACTGACAAATACATTTACAAATCAATCTATAATAGATTTTCACCTGAATTTAATCTGAAAGTTGCGAAACAAAGAAAAAAAGATTCTATAATAAAAACGTTGAAAATTGCAATACCACTCAAGTCAAATAATGTATCGTTTAATAAGTAAACAAAAAATAAGAAGTTTTTTTCTAATCGCTGACTTCATTTCAGCGCTCATCAATTTTGACGATAAATAAAAGTCACGTAAGAATTTTTGCCCCGAAAGACGAGCGTAGAAGATGTAAGCGTTTTCAGTGAATACTGAATTTTCTCATTTGTTTTTTCTAGTCGAATTCTCACTGTGAAAATTGATAAAGCAATAACAGAGTACCTTTGACAATATTAGTAGTTTGCTTTATTTTTTCTGATATATATTATAGTTACATATACTTCGGTCTAACTACAAACCACAATAGCTGGCAAAAGGAAATAGTTTGCTGACACTATAACAGAGAATAAAATCAAAAATTAATTTGTTTTTCAAATGCTATAGCATTGACACATTAATACGAAAATCGGATAGGCTCACATTTCTAGAACACGGGTGACAGATGGCATTTCGTAGAGTATCAAAATTGACAATAAAACTAAAAGTAAAAGATTCTGTTTTCCTAACGGCCAGTACTAACCTTTTCGTGCGAAAATGTTGCACTTACATCTCCCACGAAAAAGTGACAGTGGAAAGTTTTTCACAGCGCATATCCGCGGAACTCTAGGTACACGTCAATTACATTTCTCCTTCTCACTCAAAAGCAAACAGTCATCATGGTGATGATCGGTTTTAATGCCAAATAAAATGCAACGGAATTGTTTTCGCGTTGAAATTGCTCAGAGTGGTATGGAGAATTTATTTGAGCGGCTTCGTGTGAAATAGTAGCGAAAATTGTTCGTGCGAACCAAAGTTTTGACATTTTTAACATGAAATTTCACTCGAAAAACGGAAGTTAGTCCTAACCTAAGAAGGGATACTTCCTTTTTACTATTGGCAAATGCACATTTTGGACAGCAGTTGTGTCTTTCTAGGTACTCATGAACTAATTATTCAGTACCAATCAACTACTAGGTATATATGGAGAAGATCACAACTGGTGTCCGAAATATGCATTTGTTGGCTGCAGTCCTAGGAGGGGATTCTCTTTCATATGCTTCCCCTCCGGTAAAATATATACCGCCAACTGTAAATTTTTGGATTGGAAAATATTCCCCTTCGGTTCTAAAAAGTATTGAAATCTGGAGGAGAATATTTTCAAATCCAAAACTGGTCAGTTGACGGTACATATTTTACCGGAGGGGATCCGTAGGACCGCAGCCATTGTGTTGTTAATTGCCTTAATCCCTCCAGGGGCATGGATGCATCAATATCTCTTGCATAGATATGTCTTCTTGACGTTCCAATGATCGCGATCCTGTGAGCTCATCTAATCTGGATCTGAAGTGTTCGATTTTTCATTCATATGCTTTCCTCCCCGGTCAAATATGTCCCGTCAAATGTCAATTTTTGGATCTGAAAATATTCCCCTCCGGATCTAAGTATTCGGATCCAAAAATTAATTCAATTGATGGCACATATTTTATCGGATAGGAAAGCATATGGAGGAGAAATCGTAAAAGTCAACTTCAGATCCAAATGAGACCACCAATAGCATATTTTCGGTTTGTGCAGTTGCTACCATGCAACTAAATTATTTGATATTAATGTGTCTTTGCTATGGAAAATGTTTCAAATAATTACTGTAGAGAACAAATAGTTGTGTTCCAATTCCAAGGATATAGTAAGTGGTTTTAGTTATCCATTGGATCGTTTTAAATCGCTTTGGATATTATGTTACACTTTTTCTTTTTGAATTAGCATTCGATAAGATTACATCGAAATTGTTTTGGAAAATGAAAGTAAGCAACTTACCATGGTTATTTCTTTGCATGTTTCGGATTAAAATATTCCAGTTCGTTTGTATGGTTTTGTTTATGTACTCGTAATTTTCCTATTTTAAAAATAATTTATTAACGCCTGTTAATACATAGTTTGCTTTAGATCACTTTTCAAATCCAAATCCACTGCTACCAATTAGGTCACAATGTAGATATCATAGTTGCTAAATTGTAAACAAAACACAACTCAATGCCTGAGCGAGAAAATCGAATTTCGTGTTAAATTGTGTAAATCATTGCTCCCTTCTTCTGGACTAATTCAACAAAGGTCTGAATAACTTTGAGGCTTTTTTACCACTACAGATAAAAGCTCACTATAGCCAAAACGTGGGCTATAAATAATGAGATATGTCGTGCTTAGACCCGTTATCTTAATGTCTGGTTAACTAGTTAAACCTTAAGGTCACTACACATGATCGCGCAGAACCACGACCGAACTTCTATCGAACCATCAAATATCATAGAACGGTGGAAATGAGCAGATTTTTGTCTATTGAGTTTGACGTGGTTCGATGCATGCTCGCGACCAAAATACTTACCGTGTGTGTCGACCGTTAGCGTATGCAGTGCTCCAAATATGATTATGCAGTAAAAAAATCAGCTAATGCAGTACAAAAGTCAGCTGATTTTCGTGGCGGAATTCTGCCGCCTGTTCTGTTCTATCCTACGTCTGTACCATCTCTTACCACTAATTTGGGGATGACTTGGTTTCAAATCCTCTCCCTTCAAATGAATTTTCAGAACTCTGCTCTTTGTGACCGGATTAATTGTCTCATTTGAATGTGCAAACGTAAACAGTTCTAGCTGCCAAAATCTCTGCAACCCATATCAGTTGTTTGGAATTGTCGTCTGATAAATTTTTAACTGAAGGATGGGTGCCGTTGATCGTTTATTTATAGGATAAACTTTAACCAGACATTGTGATAGTGGCCCTTAATTGTTCATAATTCTCTCTTCCGATTTCATTGGCAAAAACTATGGACGGGATTGGAATAATTTTGTTCGAAAAATAATAATATATACAATAGTATACTGCGACCTTTTAGTCACATTACGTGATTTATTGTTTATTAATAAAACAGATAAACCCCAAAAATATATGTACATCGGAGGAAGACGTTTTTCTCAAATATGTATCACCTGGCTGGTTCCGGGTTACTATCCACTTGAATGTTATGGACTTATTTTATTTTTAATCATTTTTGATTGTGTTTGCTAGATTTGAAATTAAGAACATATCCGGAAACTCAATTACAAAATTTATACTTGTCCATAATAAATTCGCCATTTTATCTATTTGAGCAATGTCTGTTGAATGCTGCTGGTTTATCCAGGTTAAAACAGTGTTGTAATCGCGAGTTAACCGAAATTAATATTACATGGGAGTACAAAAAATACGCGTAGTGTATAACCTATTCATGATCGGGTCATGTTTAACCTCTGCGTCGTTTAACGACACTAAGTACACGTCTCCGCGGTTATATGATGATTTCGCTCTCTGACTGTTTCGCGTCTTCGGCGACTTCCAAACAAAGAGGAATCATTAAGTCCGAATTTTTCCAGTAAGGAAAAGGGTCAGGTAATAGTTGACTTCACTGTGTTTTCGGCCGATGCATACCTTTATCGCAAGGGTACCTAAATATGCTTCGTTAAATTTTATACGATAGGATTACTTTTAGGGCAATTCAGTGATGTCACCAGTCTAGCAAAATCAAAAATCAAAATCATTAGACTTAAAAGTTCTGTAGAGGGATTTACTGTGAACGGTCAGTATCACAAAATCAGAGAGGACATCAATCAAGAGAAAACTGAGCAACAATCAACGACTCCTTACGACAATAACCTGCTTGTACCTTCCGAAATTTGAATAACCTATACATAATTGAAAGTCGGAACAACAAACCTCTACAATCCAATCTGCAATAAAATTTCTGAACATTTAGGTTAGGTAAAGGGGCTGTTGGGATACGACGCAAGACACATAGACAACCACTAGGTTCATTGTAGTACCAACGAGATTACCTAATTAAACCTTGGTGCCAAAGCAGCCTATGCCGTCGATATAGAGGGAAGAGAGACAAGTATTTGAACCGGAATTATGTCAAAGCATCTACAAAGGAATCCCGAGGGCAGAATGATAGTCGGTTTTTGCTGTTCGCTACTAATTGTACTAAATAGAAAGAGGCAAAGTCGGTCATAATCTTGTACAGAGATGTGTTTGTTGAGAAATCATAGTCTCAGGAAACAAATCAGACATTTTGTCCGGTCAATTAGCATGAGTCAGCACCAGATGCCGCAACTCTCTCCCTCAATCACGAATGTCTCCCCGCCACACACTAAATCTGAATCATTTCACTTGTAGGAAAGCGGCCAATATGAACCTATTCAAAACTATTCCACCACTGTATTGCCAACGTTTGTCGAACCGTAGTTTTTATACCCCAGTTTATATTAATTTATGCCAAAACCCTTGTCCCCACTTTGTTGCTTATTTTCATTCCAAATTGTTATGAGACTGTAAAAGAATATTGTTAAAATTAAAAAAAAAAGTTTATTTATCAATTGGAAACTAGAATCATAATCAAATCAACTAAAAACAATAATTAGAAATAGAATTGTGACAAAAAAAAACTAAAAACTAAATCAAAAGACAACAAATATCTTAAGAAGAACAAAAAATTTTGTGCGCGCCCATTTTGTTTGTTTTCCTTAGTTTTGATTAATATAATGGTTAAACATCACATTACTTTAAATTCTATATACATATATTATATTAAAATACGTGCATATATATATATTTCTGCTTATTTTATTAGTCCTAACTGAAAAGACTGGAAGAATTTAAGTCTAGTGTATGGTTCTATGCCAGGAGTTACGCTGATTTTTTTTATCTATTCCTTATGAATTTTAGACAAGCTAATGGAATTCTTCTACTTATCTTTAAAAATAAAATATCACTACTATACCTATAAATACGATAATACGCATAAATTCCAGATTTTGCACCAATTTTCAACTAAATTAATTTCGAGAATATGCCTTGTGTTCTGTGCCAACCTTTTATGCTCCATGGAAAGTCTTATATTAGTTAGTTTGAAAAAAAGAGATAATAGTACAGCTTGAACGGAAAGATATTCCTTGCATCAATTCGCTACCTGCATAGCAGTAGAAAAATTCTGTATAGGCACATACCACCAGTTATTTTTGCCAAACTTATTTCTGGTTAATATTTCATCAATTTCATTATGCAATATACAATTACATACATTATGCAATATACAATTACACACAGCCTCATAAAATCGACTGCCTAAATTGAATATCTTTTATTCTATAGACGTAGAAGAAAAACACAGTCACAATCATTTTCGTTGATTTCTCGCCTGCTCTTTCTGGATTTTTGTTTTCAATTAATCATCACATTCTGTTTCGAGTATTTAATTTAGTTCGAAATGACAATAAGATAAAATTTCGAAATAAATGAAAAATATTTTTTTTTGTCCATTTAACTATTAAAATACATATAAATATTATAAAAAAAAGTAACTTTTAAAAGCAAAAAATAACTCAAAAGTATTCACCGAAAACGCTCACATATCATTCATTACTTTCAACCGAACGTTCAATAGTAGTTATTCGTTTACTATTTTTTATTATATCTTGTATTTTTTTTTATGCTATAGTTTGAAGTATGTATGTTTCTTTTGTAGTTTTATCATCTCTCTATGGTGTGGATGATATTTTAGTCTATTTCAGCTACAACTTGACTTTACACTTTCTGTCAGTTTGTTTTGTTTTATTCATTTCATCCATTAAAACTGACCATGATACTACTTTGTTTAATCATAAGATACATCTAATAGTATTTACAAAAATAAAAACTTCCAACAATACTTATCATAAAAGGCTCAAGGAACCACGACAAAAATACAGTGCGAAAAATTTGAACCGAAGTTAATAATAGGCGCGTTTTTTTTATACTGGTTAGAGAAATAACACACTCTACTCGTACATCAACAACGTAAACCTATATGAGTCAACGTTCTGCCCTGATAATCTATCTAGTGGAAATTTACACTCGATGGAACCAAAGGAATAGGCTACATCTAGCGGATGCGCCTAGAAACTCGTTCGTTCCACTCTGTTTTCGCCGCAGTTGGGTACCTCATTTTCTGATTTGAAAAGTTGTTTTCTTTGAAATATTAGCAAAATATTCGGAATCAATTAGTTTCTTCTACCACATTTGACAAGCTTAATGCTTGCTCTTGATATATTAGAATGAAGTTCCCCTCCAATTTTTTTTTTAAACATCGAGATTAGGCAATCAATCCAAACTTTACGTCAGACAAACTCCATTTCATTGATGCTTCTAAGACTGACGAAGAAGTTGGGGCTGGCGTATACATGGAAGAGTTGAATATTAGCTTGTCGTTCCGACTCCCGAACTTTAGTAGTTTTTTTTACAGCAATATCTGAAGCTCTAGCCTGGTTGTCGCAAAACGATGTATCTGGAAGGGACATTATAATCTACACGGATAGCCAACCGGTGATTAAATCGCTTAGCTCTGTTTGAATTCGAAGACAGTACTGGATTGTCGCAACTTCCTAATAGAGATGGGAAAGCTATTCAACATTTCCCTGTGCTGGGTGCCAGGGTATAGTGGCTATGTTGGTAACTGCAAGGTCGACGAACTGGCTCGAGCAGGTACGATCAGTGACATTAGCGGGCCGTTACATAGCACCAGGATACCGTTAGCTGCTTATAAACTGACTATCAAAGATGCGGCTTGTGATAGGGCCTGCATCAGATGGAGCAATGGCAGTACATGTCATGTGGCTAGACAGATGTGGCCCAAACTGGATCCCAAACGTTCTTCTGGGTTGCTAATGCCAAACAGAAATAATCTAAAAACTGTCGTAGAAGTGCTAACTGGACATTGCATGATTGGGGAGCATGCCAGGAGACTTCGTCTTCCATATAATGGTTTTTGCAGGAGCTGTGAGGACGAAGAAGAGGAGGAAAATACGTCTCATCGTTTGTGTACCTGTCCGGCCCTGGCGAGTTTTAGGAAAGACCTCCTTGGTTCCTACTTCTTCACCGATCTGGATGACCTGAAAAAGGTGGTCGGCTACATCGCTTCATTGTGAGCTCATGCTGGTTTAACGAGTGAGTTGGTCTCAGTTGCTGAATCCAGGGCTATCACAATGGACCCAGTCTAAGTGTGCTTAAGCAAGCCTTGAAACCTAAACTAACCTATCAGGAAACACCCCAGCCATAGCTCTTCTAATCAATGAATGATCAATGAAATACTAAATGCATAGATTTCTGTTGAATTAGGCAACTGAAGCAAACAGAAGGAAATTTCGCCTTATAAGCAAAATGGGGCTCGACTAGAAGTATTTTATTCATACTTGTTAAGAGAGCAAGCTCTTTTTGTTCGGATTAACCTTTATTATATAGTTATCAGCCCAAATGGTTTGTTGTGAGAAGGCATGCTGTAATACCTCACTAAGAACATCAGAAAATGTATCTGATATGGCATAAGCACATTTCTTGCAGCCCGATCCTTGCAGGTTCTAAAACAGTCTATTAACAAGTAAGTTCTAGAGAAAGGAAAATTGTACTCAACCTTGCAAATGCATTGCAGCTCACGCGTCATCGTTTATACGACCATCCCAGAAAAGAGTGCCAAGACCAGTAACAGCTCCGAACGCAGCTGAAATAAACCCATCCTTGCCCGGTTCCATTTGTATTCGCTGTCATTTTTATTTTTTATACCCTAGACTTTATAAAGTATAGGGTATATTGTTTCTGTCACAACAAAGATATGTAATATCTTAAAGGAGGCTCCGTCGGTATAGTAATATACATACATAGAAATGATCAGTGTCACCTCCCGAATCGATTTAGCCATTTCTGTCTGTCCGCTGTTCACATGATGACTTTCGACAGAAAGAAGTTAGCAACTTGAAATTTTGGTAAAGTGTTTTTAGTAGGATATAGTTGGTTTGTATTGAAAATGAGCATGATCCGACCAATGGAAAGCCTACCTCGCCTCTCTCTCTCTCTCAATTGCCCTAACCCCTTGTGGGGCAAAGCGCGTCAACTGTTCCATGCGGCCCAGTTGACGTTTCATTGCATAAGCTGGTTTCGGAGAATGCAGTTGTCAGCATACACCTCCATCCATACACATCCATGGCCACGAACGTCGTAGTGGATGGGACTCGAACCCGAAACGCTGGTAGTCAAACATGAGACTGATGCCTTAACACCCTGCGCTACCGGTCGCCCCAAACAAGTATGACGACTTTCATTGACTCGCGCATTAATTCGATAAATTCCGAAAAGGCTTTGCTAAAATCGGAGATTACACAAGAAAAACAGAAAATCTGGGCAAAAACCGGAGAGGTGGCAACCCTAATTTTAGACTTCTTTCATTTCTTTCGCATGTATTTCTATATTTCATTTAAATGCTATTTAATCGACTGTAGTTACCAATCAATTTAAACAAAACGAAAAATAAAAAGATCGTAATTGTAGTTACCACAATAAATAATCTTGCCTTTTTTAAATAAAAAAAATTAAATAAATTGTGTAACATAGAAAAATATATAAATTAATAAAAAAAAAATTAAAACAATATGTATACATAAATAAAAATCTAATAATTTAACGATTATCATTATTAAATAGAAAGCTCAACGTCACGAGGGCCAACTTATTAATTGAAAATATAGTTTTAAATAAAAAAAGCATATTGTGTACATTGTTCATAAAATATTTTCATCCTGTTGTTATTTGCCAACATTTTCAGGTTTACCAATTGTTCTTGTGCAATATTTATAATTTTAATTTTTTTTTGTATAGTTTATTTTGTTTCACACTATGCTCACCTTTCATGAAAGTAGTGTCTTTAGAAAAACAAAAACTGTGTAATTATATATTCTCCCTCAAATGTTAAAACTATCAAATCTCCCTCTTTGCAAAACATAATTCTTCCAAAACAAGAAAAAGTCCACAAATAAAAAGAGGAAATTAATCAAATAGAAAACACATTCAAACAATATCCACTCTCTTCAAAAGAATCGGTAAAATTAAAACATTCAAATCTAAAAGAAAGAGAAACACTTTTAGATAATAGTGTTGAATAAATCAGATAAATCATCATAAGAATCCACTCTAAACAACACATAATAGATTCTTAAAATTGCGTCAAAGAAACGAAAAAAAAAATAAACTATCGGAGTCCATTTAAAAATTAAGAAATGAAATTAAGGGCAACTTAATCATATAAATTTTCATTCTCGATCATGAATTTTCAAAGAAAAAAAAACTTAATAAGGCGGCACTACAAAACAAAGTGTTTTTACAATGACAAATACAACTGTGATATTGTAAGTGGAGCTTTTTTTGCAAAAACAAAAACGAAACAAAAAATAAATAAAACAATAATTTCGTATCCAAATATTCTTCTTGTTTATCTCGAGTTTGTTCTTAACTTTTCTCCTAAACATTTAATTTAAAAAAAAATAAGAAAACAAAAAATAAAAAAAGAATAAAGATTAGTTACCATATTTAATTTTGGTTTTTTTTTGTTTATCGTTTTATTTGGATTCGGTAATCCGTTGAAAAGTTTTCATTATGTTGCTGTATATTGTAGAATAATCCTAATATATTTAAAATATATTAAATAATGTTAAATATATCTATAAACAAAAAGACGTCGTTATTATAAATACATATAGAAGATATAACATTATATATTTTCTTATGTCAAATATACTTTCAGAGTTACTCGTATAATATAATTTTATTTTAAAATCGGTTTCTTTTTTTTCTATAATTTAAGACTAATGTGTTGTTTTCCAGTTTCTTGATTTTGTAATCACAAAGTTGCGTTGTTTATTTCAAATGTCTCTATACATATAAATTTAATAGGTCACGTAATATTAAAAAATATTGTTGAAAATACGGGGGATTTTAAAATTTAACATACATTAATGTAATTAATGTCATGATAAGCGGCTGCATGAAGAATAGAAAAACAAAATTAAACGGATATAAAAAAAGGATAAATAAAATATATTGAAGTGTAATTTAGTTAAACTCTATCGAAAGTAGATAAATGAAAAATGTTATTGCTATTAAATCTATGAAAAGAAGTAAAATACATATATATATAAATGTTGAAAAGATAAATACAAAAAATTTATGATACTTTAAGAGCATACATGTTGTATTTAATTATAAAAGAAAATCAACAAATACATTGTATAGGCTATAAAATTATATATTACAAAAAAAAAAAATAAACAAAAGAAAATCATGAAATAAATGTCATTTTATTTTCTGCCTTAAAAGAGTAAATTGTCAACAACAAAAAGAAATTTGTTGATAGTGATGGAAAACGAAAGAGAAAAAAAAATCCATTAAACTATTAGAACCGGCATATTGAAAATTTCTCAAAATGTTTGGAGTGCAAACTAATTAAAGAAAATGGTGACGTATCTATGTGTGCTGTAATATAAAACACGAAAAAAAATATAAAACCATAACATATTCGAACACATTCAAATATTTACTTACAACTGAAAAACTAATGAAAAATAAATTAAAACAACAACAAACTGAAATCAATTATACATAGAATTTCATATAAATTACGAAATATTTTAGAATTAAAGAGAAAAGAAAATAAATAAAATAATAGTGTAAAACAACCAATTTAAATAAAATCCATTTCGAAAAATCCAGGAGAAATAATAAAAATGAAAGAAAACTATACAAATCTGACTTTTGACTTTAATTTGACTTTTAATTTGTTCGTTATTATTTGTATATATTTTTCCTATCTATTTTCATTCGATATTTAACTTTGTGTTAAATACAAGATGTAGCTTATTCTCGACTTTAAAGTGTACTAATGAAAGGGAACAATTGCCTGGGAAATGTGTTATGCGTATTTTTTCGATGTCCGGATTTTGTTGCAGTATGCAAATGGGCCTAAAGTTGACTTCAGTAATAAAAGATGACATGACAGGGATTTGATCGCGGCTGTATACTGTGACAATAAGGGCAGCCGCATATAGCATTGCGTTTTCGTATTTTCTGTCGAACGTATTGAATCTTTTGCTGTTTCAGCCAAGATCCGACATTGTCAATTCGACGAATCCACGGCTATTATCGTATCAATAAATTGGTTTGGTTGTTATGCTTTAAACCTTCCGCACGTGACGCAACACGGTGCGCCTAATTCACAACCCGATTTTCAAATTAGTTGCACACTAGAATCAGAATAACTACAATATTATCACACTGGCACTTTTACTTTTCACACTCTATTTACCTGTCAAATTAATTTGTTTCCTAAACACTTATTTAAACACACAACACTCTACACAATTGATAATACGAGTATATGTCAAACTGACAGAGTTTCATTTCTGCTAGACAAAGCCAGCGTCTTCTTGAAGCAAAAGGCAAAGTCACAACCCGTTGACAGAACTCACACGAACGTGATCCAATATGCGGGCAGCCTAATTGCATTTGTGACATGCTAATTTAACCAGTACATGAAAAAATTGGTTTGTTTCTCATACAGCAAATTTTTTTTACGCAAACAATTGTGTCGGTAGCCACGTGCTACCTTCTCTAGAGCTAGTCCGATTTGGAACAAGCCAAAAATTTTATTTACTGGCTTTAAACTGGAAGAAATATGGACAATAACTTCAATCAGCCAGTTTAATCAAAAATGGTGTGATTTTCGAAATATGGAAGTAACTTTTTGTATGCGTTGTTGAACCGAGTATCTGTCTATAACCAAAACGCGTTGACAAACGCTACTAAACGTTTTGGGCGTGTTGGCTTCACAAAACAGAAACCCCAGACACCCTGCCATGGTAAACTTTAAAAAAATTATCCTATTTATTCACGCATATGCGCAAATCTACTTTTTAAAGAATTGAGTGGGGTGGATCATTGCCAAACTAAATCATAATAACTTAGTCCGGCTATCCACAGCCACCAAAAAATAATCAGAACACCTGCCGATTCTACCACTGTCCTTTGGACTACCAGCCACTATTCTGGTCGAGCTACCTCCCGATGGATTACGGTAGCTCCTGATAAGTAAAATCCATCGGTGGACGAAACCAGATGACAGTGGTAGAATTGGTCTATGTGCTGATTATTTTTGGTGGGAGTGCATAGCCGGACTGTTATTATGACTTAGTTTGACAATGACCCACTTCACTCTATTCTTAAAATAGTAAACTTTAGGCTGGGCGCATATTGAATCGCGTTCATATGTTGTCTTTCAAACTGGTTGAATATTTATTATTTAAAAAAAAATCATTTGTTCAGCAAAAATCCGAATTTGACAAATATGTACTCGGCTATTTTCGTATCGCATCTTGTGTTAATGCTTCGTATTGAAACAAGTAATTGCGTAAGAAATGCATGCTGATATACGTCTTACACTGTCCAGTCATTTGTTTTGTCGCTCATTTCTTACATAATTATCTATAAAGCATTGACGAAGATGCATATTCGCTTTTGCTGTCAAACCAAAGATTCAATCCGTTTCGCAGAAAACATGCCTCCGGGATCCAATGTGAGTCCAGCCGCCTTTTTTTAACTGAGGACGAGCTATGTCTTTTTTTAATTTAGTTTCAATGCAATGATTTACCTGCGGTCATATCCTAATAACTAAACATTGTAATGCTTGTGGTGGCCGAATCTTGAAAATGATTATCATATACGTACGTTGGGTGCGTAGTTTTTAGGGCTTTATCCGGTAACGAGTACGCATTACACAAATCAGAGGACGTTAAAAGGACTGGATAAAGTCCCAAAAAAAAGGTACCTATAGACTCACTTTTTGTTGTATTTCCATTTGCATGTAAACACACTTTTTCGAAAGATATTGTCTCAGTTTTTTTGATTGGTTCCTTTTCGGTGAATTCTGAGAACTATGCAAAAAATATTTTTTTTTTATTTTTCCAAGTTTTTAATTATAAGAAAATACATAATATTGTCGGCTGTGTTTTGTCATCTTGTCCAAAAATAAAACTGAATACATGTTAATGAAAATGTTTTAAGAGCGAAAAAAAATTGAATTTATATATTATAAAATAAATAAGAAGAGAACGTAAAATACATTGATAGGCATCTTGTACACTTATCATGAACATTAAAGTATATGGCGTTAGAGTGATTGACAGAAACTCATTTAATATGCTCCTTTATGTTGGCTCCTGCTTATTATTTGACGTGATAACGTCTTAAACGTGCCATACACACAGCAATCGATCGGTCGATCCATCGCCCGATATCGGCCGACCGAAAGCCTGTGTACGCGCTTATCGTTGACGATTTTTTTGACAGTTCCATATAATTTTGATCAGCTGATATTTTGAGGTGATCCATCGGTCGATCCATCGACGTATGTGGGGTATTACACTTTAAATTTACGCACTATGTTCAGAAAGAGCACCAATTGGAATGCAAATTTGTAAAAAAGCATTTAGTTTTCCGGAAATCATTCATCGCATAGCAATGATATGCAAACGAAACACACTAAGTATGAGTGAGCTAAGGTGTGGGGGCTTGAAAGGCGAAAGGGTGCTGTTGGTCAATGACTCAGAAAACAAAAATATTTTTATATAAAACAGAATTATTTTCGTCTTTATCACGACGTTTATTATTCCTGACGCGTTTCCCTCTCTCGAGCATCTTCAGAGGAATGGTTACATATAATTACAAAAATGTATGTTAAATAAATATAATAAAATCTTAAATCTAAATTGCTACTTGGAAAAAGAAATTGAAACTTATTAAAAGTTAGCAGATGAAATTAGGAAGGTCTTTGTACCTGGGAGTAATTAAGGTTGAGTAGTCGCAAACGATTTAGGTCTGCACAGTCGTTTAAAAGAGATTTGCCAAGTAAGCGATTGGCTTTATTGATTTCAAGGGCTTTCAGCAGATCGAGCCTTTTTCCCTTGGAGCAGATGTGTAGAATTTGTAGTTTGGAATCATCCCCGATATGATGACCCGTTTCTTTACGCCTCTTCTTTCGAGTCTCCTATGTGCTCCTTGAATCTCGTCCCTACTGATCCCCTCGTTTGTCCGACGTATGTTGCTGAGCATTCGGGACATTCAAGCTTATATACCCCATGATTCTTGTATCTGTCAGAACAGACTTTTGCGTTGAGTGTTGCCACTTTGAAAAGCCCGGTGTTAGATTTCCATGTTTGAGGAGATCTCCCAACTTATCCGAAAGAGTGGGGATGAAAGGCAGGGAAATGTATTTTTCGTGTCGTTCTATTGACACCTTGGGATAAGCCAAGTTTTCCACCATGTCCGTTTTCTTCATCTCTATCAATTTGTCCACCGTATCAACCCATTAAAGCGATGTTCCTTATCTCTGTCGGAAAAGGTATGGGATCGCTTCAAACATTGAAATATTTTTTCGACCATCATCTTCTCGCATCAGCATTGTCAGGATAATTTTCTGTTTACGGGTCCATGAGTAAATATGTATCTTTTCAGCAGCCCATCTTTCGTCATACGCTCCGTTTGAACTAGTCGGGAACGACAATTGCTTGATAGTTGTTGGTTACTAGTCCAAATGGTCAAAAACAAAGCAGAATGCTCACGCTATTGCTCCATGATTTGCTCAATGTTCACCTGTAAACGAAGCATAACAATTTAATTCTTCTTTGAGGCATGATGAACGGCAGTTTAGAAAAAGATATCGATATTAAACAATGCTAATGAAGAAACAACGACTATACGGTTACGTTTCGCTTCGAAAGTAGCTTCTAGCTCACACCGGTTTTGCTCGAGAAGCTTGCCACAGCCACATGTATCGCTTTAAACTTCGGAGCGAGCTCCCAGCTCGGCCAGACTTTGCTTTTGACTGCATGCACATTTTTGTATGCAAATGTATAATTTCTCGGATCTACTATCTTTAAGCTTCACTCAGCTTCCCGCTCGGCATCAAGCTCTTACTCTGGCGCTAATATTTGAAAATTCACTGGACATGTTATCTTATCGGGTTCTTTTTACACTGATACTGGGCCCTATCATGTAATTCGATTCAAATCGAACTGTTTGCGAAATTATGAAAATGGTACCATGTAGGTAGGTAGGTAGGTAGGTTCAGGAATTGCCTTGAATTAACCGCAGCATACATAGAACTCTCATGATCCGTCGTGATGCTACCAAGACTCTGCACCTAAGTTCTTAACCCGAGGTACCCAGCCAGCGATTGATTTGAATCACATTGGGTGCGTTCCAGAAACTATCGTGATTCCGATACTTATCCACTTCCCCTTCTTCGATTCGTGATTTGTCTTCTAAACGACATGGTTCCCGTGACGCAATGAACATATTTCACACAAATATAGGCAAATTAATAAGGGATATTTGCACTTTTAAACACAATTTCCAAACAAAGTGACGAGCGAGGACTTTCCCATCACTATACGCACTTTGACTCCAACAAAGGGGGGCTGTTTACGTATACATACGGAGTGTCACAACTTGTCAAGAGCGAACTGTCAAAACCCCTAGGAATCATTAAAGGGGAAAGTTGATCGGAAAAAAATTCGTGATACTTTTCCTCTTCTCAAAGATTCAGCTATCGGTATCTGAAACGTAAGCATTCTCGCAAAGTATCTATGAAATAGTGTCGACATGATCCAAAACGGAAAGACACCCATTAACACCCACGGAGAAATAAGAGTCCCAAAAACTTCCTCCTTCTAATAACCAAGGCTGAGCAGTGGCGAAGAGGGTGAGGAGCACTCTCATCCTCGTCCTCATCCTGACAACTTCTGCAGTAGTCGTGATGAGGAAGGCGAAGCCTCCTCGCATGCTCGCCCTGTAATGGCCCCCACCACAGTGCTAATTTGCTTCCTCTTGAATGAGAGCAACGAGGTAATGCGAGTAGGATCTATCCTGGACCATATTATCCTCGTTGTTTGGCAAGTACTACCGCCGAGCTAAGGATTAGACATTACAAAAACACTATACTTCTTACAAACTAAGGCACACAAATGAACCTCGCGGTGTCAATAATTCAAAGAAAAATCGGCTTTAGAGAAACAGCTCAGCTGATGACAGCTCATCATCCTTGCAATTGCCCGTGCAACGACTGTGGCTTGGAATCCAACAAACAGTAACATTGAAGAACGCTGGTCATTTCCATGATTGTCGAGTGACAAATTTCAACCGTCCTGCCTGGGTTAGACAGAGCTTCCGCGATTGCCGAAATCTCCGCTTAAAAGCCGCTGCAGCAGCCAGGAAGATGGAGTAGTCCCTCCGAATAAATGCCCAGGGTCATCTTTTGTATGCTGCGTTTATTTTCATGGCATTACTTATTACTCAATTTATTACAGGGGACAAGTCATAGGTGTGCAAGAGCCAACATACGAGTAAAAGCATTAACGTGTCGTGTCGAAAGCGTAACTTCATGATGGCATTGTAAATAATCCACTCAACAAAAATTACCATTTAACTAAAATACAAATAAAATGTAGAAAATTCATGAATTAACAAAATTTTCTTATATCACATAGAAAATTACTAGGTACAAAATTAGATGTAATAGATTCCCACAAAGACAAATGCAAAACACATTGTTTCAACTCCGCTCTTCAAGAAATATTTTCAAAACATATATATGTAAAATAAATAGAAAATAAAACAAAAAATGTCCACCACCATTCTAAATTGTTACCTGAAAAAGCATACACATTAAAGCAAATTGCACAGTCCATATTTCATGCGCATTAATAAAATGTATTCAAAAAAGAAATCATTTTCCATAATTTCAAAAATCTTTCAACCATTGAAGCTCACATTTTAAAAAACGAATAGAAGAAAATAATTAAATTTAATCTAAGGACTTGGTGTGCCTTAAATGTGAACTCAACGCTATTGCAAAATTATTGAAAACAAAAGAAAAAAACGATATAAACGATAAATTTTTTAATATTCATCTTTTAAATATGTACATGAGAACCAAGGAAAACATGGAAACAAGCAAATATAAATATAAATTGTTTCATTATAATAATTCATGAGTTTACTATATAAATATATATGTAAATGTATGTGCGAATATCATTTAGTATATGAACATTTGGAATAGTGGTGGATCATATTTTGGTGATTTTTTTTCCGAACACAACAATAAATACAATTGCAATTCAAGTAGTTCAATAATACTACACTGCTGTATGTCAGTGCATCTCCCTTAAATAGTTTTAAACTTCAATAATCAAAAATGATGAACCTCTTTATCTTAAAATAAAGCAAACGACAAAGCATCTATGGCAAAAATATACTGAAAATCAATACAATAAAACTTTATGGAAACAACAAAATTGAATTGTTTACGAATTTCAGCAAATAAAAAAAAGTAATATGAAACTATTATAAACAATAGAAAAATATATAAATATTGATTGTTATTTTCTGCAGAAAAGAAGAAGAAAAATCTATATATATTATATACGAAAATGAGTGCAGAATGAGATCCAAAAATTCTATATATATATACAACTCAGAGTGAAATATTATAGGAAAAATATACTAAATAGACAATTCTATTAACAAATATTATTAATATATCTGTTTTGTGCTATGTATTAGGGAAATGGAGAAATATTGCTATGCAATAATAAAAATAACAATCGATTTAATCACGGAAAATAGTTCTTTCTTTTAAATCTAACTAGCTGAAGTAAATTCAAAGCAAAGAAAACACTAAAACTAGTTAGAGAAATTACTTCACTTCTGAAAAAGCAGCAAAGAAAAATTCAAGTAAAAAATTATTCTCTTAACAAAGGACGCAAAGGGAGGAAATAAAAAGTGTAGATAAAGGGAATTACGAAAGAGAAATTATAGTGAAAAGCATGCATACAAATTACAACCTTCATTACATTAACATAACAAAATGAAAGAGAAAACAACCAATTATTAGTGATAAAATAAAAGAATATATGAAAACAATTATAAATCGCTAAACATAATTCATTCATTGTTACCATTTTAATGTCATTCAATAAAATAAAATTATGAAATTAAAAACATGGTTTTTTTTACGCTTCTTATACCCGGAGGATGATTAGTATCATCCATGTTCATACTGGTATTAGTTTTTCGAGAACATTATTTAATGTCTGAAACTGTGCTATTACTTAATGAAGCCGGAAAGTAGATGCCTTTGTCCGCAATACGAGGGTTTTGTAGTGCCCGATGCCAATAGAAGGTGAGTCCTACTTCTGGAGATGCTTAACATTTATGTTAAAAAATTGCAAATTGCATTTTTTTTAAAGGCAGTGTATGAATAACTGTAGTTAGAATCACCGACCTCCAAACCAATTTTTACCCTTTCACAATTGGTTAATTTAACTGTAGTCTTGATTCGTCTGAATAAAACTCAGTATCGACTGAATGATTGAAAAAATACTGACAAGGAAGCATTCCAAGGTGTCCGCTTCCGATTTAGTAGCGGTTGAATATGTCAATCCATATAAAAAATGAAACCGGAATATAGAGGGCTACGCCCGCAATTCGAGGGTTTTGTAGCAAGCGCTTATTTTGGCATGTAAATACTGGCTCCCTGCTCTTCTTGGTACCCCTCAGCTGAATAAAAACACCATAATTAAATGTTTTACCCATGATATAGTATCTTACATGCCAATTCACAAAAAGACTGCATCTGTCACCTCTCAAAGTAATAGTTTTAATACGAGAAGCTGTAGATAGATATGTATGTATACGAGATAAACTGTCCCACTCTTCGAGATGCTTAACCATTCATATTAAGACGACATTGCAAATTGCAAACTTGTGTAACGGGAACGGCTTCGAAATTCAGGGCGGCTGGGACAAATTACGGTCTAATATTTTTTCCTCCTCCACTGTTCCCCTTTCTACAAATCTCAAGAAAATGCCAAAAATGGAATGTACTCAACATTACCTTTCTCACGACACCCCACTTGGCTATACCAGTGGATAAAAAAAATTGACCTTAATTTCGCCTCTTTTTGAACCCCCTCCCCCCCCCCCCCCCTATTAAAGTTGGCCAATTACAACACAACGCTATCTCCAGCAAATTATAGCATTTCGACACATTCTCGCCGAATTATGTGTGCAGCTTCAGCCGTTCGTAAGATATTCTATGAACAGACGGACAGACAGGTATTTGACCGATTCTGTAAGATTTAAGACACAAAACCCTAAAAAAAATAACTGTGTGAATAGTTATTGTTAGGATCACCAATCACCAATCTTCACCCTTCCAAAGTCGGTTCATTAAATAACTGCAATTCGCACTACGAAAAACAACATGCAAGTAGTACACGCATATCTATGTGTGAGGCCGGTAGGTGTGTTTTTTGTATGGATAGTGTCAAAATGCATAACTTTAAGTCAATGTATTTTACTATTATTAAATATCATGTCATTGTTATGAAACTTAGAGATATTATTGCCTATTATGTTGGTTATCATCAGCCATCAATATTTTTGACCTAGGGTGTGATTGAGGGGTGCAGGGGTGTGCTAACTGCAACTATAGAAATGTACTATTATTAACCTTTTTGGATGAGATTTAAAAATTCTATTATTTTCGGTTTTCTATGCTAGTAAAATGCCGCTTTTCTGTAAATTTTCATATGTCTAGCTATAACGGTCTCGAAATGCAAGGGGGGGGGACAAACTCGGACAACATATTTTCCCTTCTCCCTCTTTTCCCCTTTCTTCAAATTTGAAAAAATCCAGAAATGGAATGTACTCAACGGTACCTTTCTTACGATACCCCACTTGCCTATACCAAACGAAAAAAAAATTTTGACCTTCATTTCCCCTCTATGGCGACCCCCCCTTAAAGTTGACCTATTACGACGCATCGCTTTCTCCAGAGAATTATAGTATTTCTACATATTTCCACCAAATTTCATGCATGTAGCTTCAGCGGTTCGTGAGATATTTCATGGACAGACAGACGGACAGACGGACAAACGGACAGACGGACAGACGGACGCATGACCGATTTCATAAGGGTTTTGTTTTTATACAAAACCCTAATGAAGCCGGAAAGTAGAGGGCTTAGCCCGTAATACGAGGGTTTTGTAGTGTCCGATGCCGATAGAATATTAACTTTCTTACTCTTGGAGATGATTAGCCGTTTTTGTTAAGACGAAATTACAAATTGCAAACTTGCGTTAAAAGAGAGGGTACAAATAATTTTACTGGGAATCACCGACCTCCCAACCCCAACCAATTTACCCTTTTAAAAATGCTTTATTAAATAACTGCAATCTAGGTTGGGAAAAATGAGTATAATGGAGGAAAAAAAATTATAAAGTTTTGAAACTATGGTGAATCATTCGTTGGGGAGTTAGTAATCGGAAACATAAAAGTTCCCCCATCTCAGGTGAACTCTGTAAGAACAAAATTAGAGATCACCAAAAAAGTACATAAAAAAGATTCCAACCACTTTTTTCGCGCTTTGAATAGTTTTCGAGATAATCTGACTTACATGAATGACACAGCATACTTAGACCACATATGGGTCCGTTGTAATACCCCAGGCATTTACCAACCCGCATAATAGAGTTTAATCGGCCGGAGCTCTCAATAAAACTAAGGAGCTTATTGACCTTCATATCTTCAACGTCATCCAAATCTCAGAAAAAGAAAGACTCAAGAATCTCATACCTGCTTATGGCTAAAGCAAGGCAGGTACAAAGAGATGGAAAGTATTCTCCTCCTCATCCTCGTCATCGCAATTCCTACAAAAAACCCTGTAAGGAAGTTGGAGTTTTGCGAGACTCCAACATCATCTCCCTAGTCTGCTCGAGCAATCTCGTCAGCTATGTATGAAGTTGTCAGCGAAACCGCTGTGACCAGGAATACTATACAGTACAACACAATGTTGAAGAAATGCCCCAGCTCAACGACAGACAAGCGGGATTCCTCCACCAACTTGGATGAGGTGAAAACGGAATCGACAGACCTTATTGCTGCCTGATTATCTGTGTATATAACGATGTCTCTAGAGGTTACCATGTTACGCTCCAACCATGTCAAAACCTCTAATATCGCCGAGACTTCCGCCTGGAGAACGCTGCAGTGATCCAGTAAACGAAGGGAAATATAGACTTTCAGGCTTTCAGAGTATGCACCAGCGCCCACGCCACGTTTATCCAGGTTGTTGAGAATAGTTAAGTGGCCGGCACTTGACATTACGCGCTGACCAGTCTCACGAAGGCGAATGGCCTTATTTGCAGCTACTTGTTCAGAAAAATATGAGCCGGTAGTATGCAGCGGATGGTGTAGGTTTAAGAGTCCCAGTTATTGCAATGCAAGCTAAACGTTGGACCTTACCCAACAGATTGCGATAGGCCGCTATACGTAGTGCCGTCCACCAAATAATAACACCATACAAGAGTATGGGACACAAGACTGATACAGATAGCCAGTAGATAACATTTGGCTGCAGGCCTCATTTTTTACCAATGGCTCCCCTACAAGAGTAAATTGCCGTATTAGCCTTATTCTTGTATGTTTGGCTTCCAAGCAAGTCTCTTGTATTGGATTACACCCAGAATCTTGGGTTTATCAGTGAACACCAACCTCGTCCCTTCCCTTCCTCCCTGCTCTACTATTGGAAGGAGGAGTGAGATCAGTAACTCTATACCGCCTTGTAAAGACCGGATCTATCCGGATCTACCCTAACGCCAGCATTACTTGCCCAAATTGATAGAATCGAAGTGCATTCTCTATTATTTCACAGAGAACAGTTGGAAACTTGTCCGATATGGCAATGACAATATCGTCTGCATAAGCAATCACCTTACACCCTACCCCTTCCAGGTGCAAAAGCAGTTTGTTCACCGCCAGATTCCAGAGAAGAGGAGAACCCCGCTTGGAAGGGGGTCCCCTACTTACGCGTCTTCGTTCAGACGACACAACCAGACTCAAGTGTATAACCATATATGTTAGCATCAGGTTAACGTGTTTTCAGAGTGAATCGTCAATACTCAGACTTGCGGGTGCATTAGTGATTGCCACCGGTTGAACATTGTTAAAAGCCCTCTGAATATCTAAAAAGATCACCAAGGTGTGTTCTTTACAGGCAAGATATTTTTCGATGTGACTTATCAGAGAATGTAGGTCAGTATCCACAGACCTTCCCTTTCAGTAGGCGTGGTGTGAAGTGGATAAGGAGTGGGGTGGAAGGCTGGCTCGTAGGTGGATATCAATCAACCTCTCTAGGACCTTTTCCTGATTTCGGAATAAATACAACTTTAACCGCTTTCCACACTCGTGGAATACGTACCAATTTCAAACATGCCCTAAGAATAGATGTAATCCAAGGGTAGACCAAATCTAGCGAGGGTTCTAAGTCTACCGGGATAATACCATCCGTCTCAGCGAACTTAAAGATACAAAGCTGGAAATAGCCCATTATATCTTCTCCTTTGTGAGAGCAGATGCAGAGACACCAGAAGTTGCTAAAGAAAACGGCGTGGTGTCAGTCGAGCTACCAGGGAAATGCGTATCAAGCAGAAGCTTAATGATTTCCCCACTCGTTGCAGTCCAAGATCCGTCATGCTTAAGTTAAAAACTTGGCATAGGTGAATTTGAAGATAGAATTTTGCGAAGCCTAGAGGCGTCGCTTGATTCCTCTATACTGCAATGAACCACCTATAATGGACCATATCCTGGTAGTGCTGCTTCGTCCGGCAGATCGAAGGCAGCACCTGATGAGTAGTGATCTGTTGTTGGTACGAAACTAGAGGCTGAAGGTCCCATTACACCCGGACCCCGATGTGAGCGCGAGGGTAGCTGCGCCGTCCGCCAACCATTCCATCCTTATCGCATCATTTTTTATTATACCCCAGTTTTGCTCCCATGTTTGTGTTGTCTTCCTCAGTCCTATGAATTTTTATTAATACGTAAAGGTCAGGGGCAACCCCCCCCCCCCCCCCCCCCCACATCTCCCGAACTGGTCGACAAACATAGGTCGCTGCTTAGCTCGTTGAGTAGCTTTTTTCTTCGCCAGATAGCACGGCCCGACCTACAGGGTCATTATGCTACCTTAGGCTCCGTCTTCACGGGCTTCTGCCCGGTGGAAGCAGCACTACCAGGATATGGTCCATTGCAGGTGGTTCATTACATATTAACATAAAGATTTTCAATAAAAATCGATTTTGAAATTTCTTAAAGATTGGAACAGTTTCAGCTTTGAAGTAACGGTGAATTTAGCCTTCGTAAGATTGGTATAAGGTCTCTTGCAATATTATTAAGGGCAATTATGGCACAATAGACCTCCTATGGTGCCACCATGAGGGTCAGTAACCGCACTTCTTTTTCTATTCTATTCTAACGGTAAATTTCGCAACCGTGAAAAAAGTCGTTTTAGATTAAATTTTATGTAGTTTGATAAAGTGAGGTCAAATATCTGATTAAATGATTGGGAGATTGGCAAATTTTGATTTTGTTTAGCAGATCAAGCATTTTTATGACAATCCAAAACAGAGAGATAACCCCGTAACGGCTAAACATATAATAATTTTTGTGATACCATTTTTCCACAGTCCGGATGGCGCAACGGTTAGCACGTTCGCCTTCAACGCACTGGGCCCCGGTTCGATTCCGGGGATTTACGTGTCGGACTATGAGCCCACTCAGCTGTTAAATGAGTACCCATTATGGGGTAAATAACTCGGTTGAGCGTGTTGCTGATCACATACCTCTGCACAAAAACCGTCACGATCTAGAAAATGAGATGATGCTAACTCATCTCGAGGCCGTGGTTCAAATTGGACTGTTGCGCCAGTTATTTATTTATTTATTTATTTTTCCACAAACAAACTGTACTATCCACCGTATCAGTATCTCCAATCCAAGGCAGGACACCCTGCATTTAAAAAAAAATTGAACACAAAACACAATCAGAAAATCAATTTTTAATAAAACTTTATTGGAATTTATAAATGCACTTTAATCATTGTCATAATTTCAAATTAAGTAAAAAAAAACATTTATAATAAATTAAGTACAATACAATGCTTAAGCTATGGTTGTTTAATTTTTTTAAAATTAAGAGCACCAGGTAGAATCCATCACACATTTTCCGTAGAACCAATTGGACATGATTTTATTTGCCGGGGATAGCCGACCTGTTGTTGTGTCAGTCTCGTATTTCGCTTTATCGGCCTGCAAAATGGGAATTCATTACTCCGAGGACATAATAATTGACAATATACGAGTACATATATTCTTATATTCTTCGATTAAATGGTGTTTTATTTATTATAACTTACAACTGGAACCGGAAAAATTCGTTTAGAGTCTGCTTTGTGTATATGTTCTCGATAGGCGGTATGCAAATTATTTCTATCGTCATCGGAAAGGCAGGGTTTACACAGTTTACATTCAATCGTATCGCACGATTCTGTGCACGGCGATTGAGTGCAGATTTCCGCATTAACTACAATGTTCTTATCAGTCGATATCATTTCTTCATAATTGGACGTTCTGTAAAAACATCAATTTGAAGATCCGCTTCAGGTCAACCATTATTAAACACTTACCGTCTTTTGAACGAACTTCGTTGCACTGCCGTCCCGACTCCTACTAGATTCATCAGACTATACAGAACTTGTTCATAGAGTATTGTATTCATTTTGAAATGTGCTGATGATAGATTTGGACTCATATTTGCTTCCATCAAATATGCATTCAGCTTATCATCAATAACCAAGTCAAATCGGATCATTTCGAAAAAGTTTCGTTTCGACTTGTAGTTTTTCAATATTTCGACAATATGTTTCTCTTTCTCCAGTATGATGGACAGAATAGCCTCTTCGACGTTTTTCCATATAATATCTGGATTCTGATTGCGACTACGAACATATGCATCAAACGAATCTTTCATTCCGAATCCTAAATCGTTGTAGAAGGGCGAGAGTGAAGGAACGTCCCATGTTGGTAAGTAATCATCGCCCACAATGTACTTATCAACATTCTTCGGATCGAACGGATGATATTGGACTGGACAATAACGAAACAGCACGTCTCCTTTGTAAATATAAACGCGCAGTGGATCAACACTGGTTATAGTCACATACACGCCAATATCGAATTTGTAGCCATCGACTAGGTACGGATTATGAATGAATTCCTGGATAAATGTCTCCGTTGAATTGAAGTCAATTTCATCGACCGCCTTTATATGAATATGTCGATGTTCGTTGTTCTTCTGTACAAACATTTTATCCGGATAGTCCTCGACGTATTTCAAAAATTTCTCCTTTTCCGATGGCAATTTGAACGATTTCGGAATATGTGGCAAGTTGCTTGTCGACAATTCCAGTTTGCTTGTAATATAGCCACAGCCGGGAAAGTGATTCACTTTTTGATGTGGCTTGAGATTCTTCATCAGATGAGCGTGTACGCGAAACGGAAAATCGTGTGCCCATAGTAGGTCCCATTCATCGTCGATGCCAACTTGTTCCAGACCCATACGCTGCAAGACGGCATGGACATGTTTCAAATGATCATCATTCTTACTTCTACCGTATATTGAGTATTTAGGCCGTTTCACTGGCTCCGCTATAATCTCTGTACAATTTTGAACGATCGGATCCGTAGAAGAAATCGGTACGACATGTGTGTATAGACTAGTTAAAGTGTCTTTCGGTAAGAGTTGTATGCAATAAGATATTAGTGCAGTTACAATGAGAAATAGTAATTGTCCTTTGGTAGTTCGCAAATCAAATAGTTGGGATGCTGTGTCTGTTGTTGTATTTGTGTCTTTGAATGTTTCATCCTAGGAATATTTTTTTTTATTAATAAATATGAATATTGTGTTAGCTGAAATGTGTAGTATAACTTTGTTTTCTAGAGTGCAGTTTAAAATGCAAAGACTGAAATGAAAAGGTAAAATGAAAAGCAACCGTTAAAAAAATATATTTTCTAAAAAATTCTGACCGGATGATCGGAAATAAAACTACTACTACTCCGGAGGTTAGAGGAGTCCACCTTGCATTTTGTGATCCCGCGATGCCATTTGGCAGGAACATTGTACATAGCCATACCCAGAGCCGTCGAGAAGGGGGCGAACCGGCTAGTGCCCGTGCTTTTAAAGGGGCTCGCAAATGCGGAAAATGAGAAAAAAAACGGTCAGTTTTGCAAAAAAAAAGATACAGATAAAGCGTTTCTCAAGAATAGAAGAAGAATAACAAAAACTGACAGTTTCGGGAGGGACGTGTAACATTGAGCATGAAAATCTCGATACTAAAACATGTTCCTATACAACAATTTTCCATTTCCTTCTTTCCGTTGTAAATTTTCCATTTCTCTGGGCGCAAGGCTCGGTCCCTACCTCGGTCTGGATACGGCTTAGATTAGATTGTGTGAAAAGCGGTTGGCCCGAAGGGATTAGGGATTAGTTGTCGAGACCAATCATTCCCACGAATCTGCTGCTCGAGTTATAGTGAGACAATCGTTTCCGCTTCAGGCAATGCGTCGCCGAAGCATTTCAAGCTGGGCGGAGCTGGAGGAGCGTCACAGTCACAAAGAATGTGCTGAGATGTCTCATCCTCACACTCACAGAAGCGACAGCTTGGATCAGAGATGATCCCTCTAGGTAAAATGACGCGTAAGTAGCCCGCAGATAATTCTCACCCGGTTTCTGCGTAATCTTAACAGCTCCAGGGTACGATGGCGCGAGTGACTAACTATAAGCAGTTTGACCTGAGACCAGGAGTACTGTCCCAGTGCGCAATTTTTACTACGTGCTCCCATTCCCTGATGTGCCGTCTTGCATTACAAAGGGGGAGTCCACAGTATGGCTCAGGTCAAGGTCCACGAGTGGTGCTGCAGAAGCCTTCCTCGCCAACTCATCGGCTATCTCGTTTCCTCGAATGCCGATGTGCCCGGGGACCCAAAAGATGGTAATCTTGTTTGCAGAGCCTAATCTTTGCAGGGCTTCACGTCTTCACGGCAGCTAAGCACCAATATCGACGAAATTGTAAAATAGTGCTTCGATGGCCGCCTGGCTGTCTGTGAAGATTTCGATATACTTGCCCGATATCCGGCTGCTAAGCAAGTGTCCGCGCAGATCTTAAATGCGTGGACTTCCGCCTGAAATACCGGAGGATACTTTCCCATTTCCTATAAAAAAAAATTTTGCTCGTGGCAGAAGTTGAACCCGCCACCGCTACCACAGCTATTTTCTGAAGAAGATAATTGATCAAATATCAAAGATTTCGTTGAATACTTACTCAATTGCCCTAACCCCTTGTGGGGCATAGCGCGTCAACTGTTCCATGTGGCCCAGAGCCTGATAAATTCAATGATATTCTTGTAGCACGTCGCAAGTGATCATGTGTGTCCTTTTATCGAGGGCAAAGTAATAAGCGAAACAAGTGGGCATGCGTATGTCTACAAATATCTTGGCATCATTGTGCTTCCCCAGCTTCTCTCCCGCAAAAAAAGTGGTCAATTGATGAGCAATAGTTATGGTTAGCAGGATATCTTCAACAGAATGCAACCACTGTCAAAGCGAACATGCTACAAAGCTTCCTGTTGTAGATTAGATGTGGTGCAAAAAGACGTAAAGTAAATAGTTTAAAGTATCAGAAATCGTCGGGGAGTATGGGACATTCTACATATGGGCCAGTAGTTATTGAGCCCCGCGTTCGTATTTTCTCTCAACGGCCATGTCCATACATTCATTTGCTTCCAAGGTGGCATCCCCTGCAGGAGAGTTTTGCCTATATTCCAGGGGCAATTTCAGTGATTTCGCGATTCTTCCGCGATTTTTCGGCCGATTTTGGTGATTTTTGGAATGAAGCCATGGATTTGCGTTAAAAAAAAAGTTTGTGACAGATATTTGCTTACGTTTCGACTTGCCATTGCCTATTTGCCTACCTATCAGGAGGGGAAAATCATGTGTCTCCACCCTAACCCTACGTATCAATGTTCTGGTCTTCCATTCGTTGGACCATAGGCAACCAAACAGGGTTGTCTGTTGCCTACCGGAAATAGGCAATACATGCTACTTTCCACATTCTCTCCATAGGAACATCAACAACAAGTGCCCATGGGCCCACACTTCCATGTGACTTTTTTGAAGCAGCCGCAGTTCATCACTGTCTTGTATTTGCACTTGAGGAATGGTTGGCATGATTCCTATGTAATTGATGTGGTGTAGTGTGTTTGAGGGAAGGGGGCTGAAACTAGATATACAGTTGTGTAAGATTATTGTGCGTGATAATTCTATAATGGTTGAATAATTATGGCTAGGTGATGGTGGCTGGATGTTAGTGGCCGAGTGTCTTGAGGCGAGTGGACTAGACTACTGTTGATGGCATTCTGAGTCCTTTGGTTATGTCTAGTACTAACCTTTTCTTTTAGTGCGAAATTTCATACAAATACTGTCAAAAGATTCGTCCTGTTGACATTATTTGTATGAAATTTCGCGCAAAAAGAAAAGGTAAGTACTAGGCATTAGGACGAAAGGACATTGACAATGAAGTATGTGTATAGGCAAGATGGCTATCATATCATGGCACCCCCAGTTAGGGGGTAATGAGGCGAATGGATTAGACTACTGTTGATGGCATTTCAAGTTGTTTGGTCAGGAGAAAAGGACCTTCTTGGGCATGAAATGAAACACCGACAATATGGGCATCTTCTGATTGCGGGTGATGAGGCCAATAGACTGGATTACTGTTGAATGCATTTGGATTCTTTTGGTCAGGATAGAAGGAACCTTTTGGACAATTATGTTAACAGTACATAACATTGCTTCAACAATATATTAACAGTGCATTAACCTGATGTTAACAGTGCATTAACCTGATGTTAACAGTGCATTAACCTGATGTTAACAGTGTATTAACAGTATGTTAACAGTATATTAACCATGCATTAACATTACGTTAACAGTAGATTAGCAGTGCATAAACAGTATGTTTACAGTTCATTAATCGTACATTAACAGTACGTTAACAGTGCATTAACATTATCTTAATACTACATTAACAGTGTATTAACATTATGTTAAGTGTGCATTAGCAATACATTAACAGTATGTCAACAGTACATCCACAGTGCGTTAAGAGTCTGTTAACAGTACATTATAAATATAATGCATTAACAGTACATTAACCGATTTTCTGCAACATATTAACAGTGCATTAGCAGCATGTCAGGAGTCCATTAATAAAATTTTAACAGTGCATTAACAACAGTCCATTAACAGTTAGTTCACAGTATGTTTAGAGTGCATTAGCAAAAAGTCAACAATTCATTGGCAGTGTATTGATTGTACAGAAGCAGTGCATTAATCATACATTAATGGAGCAAGCATTACCAATGTATACATATTTATATATTTGATTAACAGTGAATTTACAATACATTGTGCTAAGCGGCATGTGATGTGCCACTTGCATCACCCCGAGTCGTCACCTACACATTAGTTTTGGGCAAAGCCTTAAATGACCATAATGAACTCCGGAGGTTTTAACATGAAAGTGTTCATTTAAATATGTTGTACAATAATGTATCGCATAAAATTTGAGCATAATAATATTAAAATTGCTTGTCGATAGGGCAGTTAAAACAAATTGTCGGTAAAAATTATGGACGCACACAGCGTGAACTTCTGCATCAAATACAACGGTAGTTTGGACCGGGACCCTTTTTTGTGAAAACGTGTCAACCAATGTGTCAAAAAAATTTGGCAAATTAATAATAAACATTTTCATATTTAGCGTTACGGGCCTCGCTCGAAGCTCCGGGAATTGTTTGCCTTATAGCCCTCCTCCAACTCAACTTCTTATCAAGTACTACTACTCAATTGCCCTAACCCCTTGTGGGGCATAGCGCGTCAACTGTTCTATGTTGCCCAATTGACGTTTCGTTGGCTTAAACTGGTTTCGGAGAATGCAGTTGCCAGCATGCACCTCCTGCACATCCATGGCCACGAACGTCGTCGTGGACGGGATTCGAACCCGAATCGCCGGTAGTCAAACATGATACTGATGCCTCAACACACTGCGCTACCGGTCGCCCCAAAGAAAGAAAGAAATTTGCTTGGTCAATCTCACTCCGTCTATCGATGCCGGCATTATTCTATCATATACCTTCTTGTGAATAAAACCAGTTCTGTTTTGGATGGATTAACTTTAAGCCACAGCGGTTCACCCAGCTAACTAGGTCAGAGAGTTTGCAGAATCTCACTTAGGGTGCATGAAAACTTCTCTGAGATGGCAATGGCAACGTCATCCGCGTACGTAACCACTTTACAACCCAGCCCTTCCAGGGCAAGAAGCAGCCTATTGACGGCTATATTGCATAGCAGGTGGGAGAGGACACCACCTTGCGGTGTACCCCTACTCACTTGCCTTTTGTGGAGAAAACTTGTGCACACAACTCTAGATTTTACTACTTTGCCTTAACCCCTAGCGGGGCATAGCGCGTCAACTACTCCTGCGCGCCATCGTACTCTGTTCTGGGCAATGGGGCGCAACTCCCCAAAAGACTTACCCAGTACCTGACACTCCTTTGCCACAGATCGACGCCATGTGATTCGAGGACCCCCTCTTGGTCGGCCTTGGTTGGAAATGGGGTTCCATTTCATGGCATGCATAGCAATGCAGTTATCACTCTTCCGCAATGTGTGACCTATCCACTGCCATTTTCGCCTGCGTATCAATTCGTCGATTGGCATCTGACCCGTACGCCGACTTAGCTCTTCATTTGATATTGTTTCGGGCCAGAAAATTCTTAAAATTCGACGAAGACATGAGTTGACGAAAACTTGCAGCTTTCTGGTAACTCCTACGGAAACTTTCCATGTACTGCTCCCATACAAAAGCACTGATAGTACCAGGGAGCGAAACAGGCCCAGCTTGGCCTTGATGCTGAGATAACTGCTCTGCCAGATTTTGGACAGCATGCCGTATGCGCGTTTAGCCTGGTTGATACGACGAGCGATGTCCTGCTCCGTACCACCATTTTCGGCAACAATGCTACCCAGGTAGACGAAGTTGTCCACCTTCTCCACAGGCTGCCCATTAATATTAATGGCAATAGGTGTCGGATTTCTTTTTCGCAACGGCGGGCTAAGAACCTTGGTCTTGTTGGTATTAATCTTTAGCCCAACCTTGCTTGCCTCCCTCTCGAGATCTAACGCCATTGCGGACAGATCCATGATTTTGTGGGAGAGTAGGCATATGTCGTCAGCGTAGTCAAGATGTTGTAGATAAGATGTCAAAGTCCATTGAATTCCTCTGTCGAGTCCGGATAGGGCTGCATGTAACACATCGCCGATCACAATGAGGAATAGGATCGGTGAGAGGATGCACCCCTGCCGAACTCCACTGCGAATCTCAAAGTCCCCCGACACCTTACCTTTATGCAGAACGCGACATTTCGCGCCGTCATAGGTTGCCTTAATAATAGCCACAAGCTTCTCAGGGATGCCTCTCCTGCGCAAGGCCGCCCATATAGAATCCCGGTTCACACTATCGAAAGCCTTTTCGAAATCGATGAAAAGCAAGTGAAGCGGAGAATCGTATTCAGCGCATTGCTCGATGATGATTCGCAAGGTGTTAATGTGATCGACACAGGAGAATCCGGATCGAAAGCCAGCCTGCTCTTCATCAATTGTGCTTTCTAAGTGGGCCTTTAGTCTTTCCAGGACGATTTTAGCTATTATCTTGGCAACGGCAGGAAGCACACAAATGCCTCTCCAATTATTACAGTCTGTGAGGCTACCCTTCTTTGGAAGTTTGATGATCAAACCTTCCTTCCACTCAGTGGGAAAGGTCTCTGTATTCCACGCTTTATCAACAAGTGGGTGCAGCAAATCGGCAGTTACGCTTGGCGCTGCTTGATAAAGTTCGGCAGGGATGCCGTCAAGTCCGGCGGCCTTTCCTCGTTTTAGTGCAATAATTGCAGTGACTATTTCCTCTTTAGTCGGGGCAGTGGACCGTATACGCACATTTTGATGGTTAGCTAAATTATCTATATGAGGGGGAACTTCACCAGAGGTTACACGGTTCAAGACCGCGGCGAAGTGTTCTTTCCACCGCCTCATTTGATCTTCTTCCAAGATAAGTAGCTTTCCATCACTATCCTTCACCGGATGTTGGCAGGAGTTACGACCACCTGTAAACTCCTTTATGACACCGTATACGGCGTTTAAGTTGTTACTTCTAGCGGCTTCTTCTGCTGACGCTAAGAGAGAATTGGCATAAACTCTTTTATCGCGTCGCACACTACGCTGAACTTCTCGAGCTTTCTGACGGTAAAGGAGTTCGATGCTGCTTCGATTGTCGTCTGATGCTGCAGCCAAATGAACTTTCAGCTCCTTTCTTTCAACAATCCGCTGCCATGAAGCGTCGGACATCCAGGGCTCATTCCGGCAATCCGGGTTTGGGCCAAGGATGGTATTTGCGCTATCAATGTACGCATTTTTTATGGCATCTCAGTTTTCGTTTATGTCACTATCTGGGTGACTAGTTATCTCAGCCGCTTTTTGCGCAAGATGGTCATTATATTGTTGTAAGACAGCTGGATTTTTTAGTCGAGCGGTGTTGAATTTGCGGGGCCTGGATCTTTCGTCGCTGGGGCGGCGCACGGCTGCAATACGCAATCGAACATTAGCGATCATAAGATAATGGTCTCTTCCCATCCCAATATCGGCACCCTTCTTGTTTCGCACGTCCAGGAGGCAACTCTTGAATCTTTTACTAATGGCAAAATGGTCGATCTGATTTTGTGTTCTGCGCCGATCAACAGAGGACCAACTGATTTTGTGGTGGTCCTTATGCTCAAACATAGTACCACCGATGAAGAGACTGTGAAAGTTGCAGAACTCTACAAATCTTTCACCGCTGTCATTACGATCACCAAGACCG
The DNA here is from genome assembly GCA_964017055.1 of Chloromyia formosa. Taxonomy (NCBI): domain Eukaryota; kingdom Metazoa; phylum Arthropoda; class Insecta; order Diptera; family Stratiomyidae; genus Chloromyia; species Chloromyia formosa. The sequence continues at coordinate 12,950,644 of OZ024813.1, read as the reverse complement.
TGTCTCCCCATCACATGTCTGAGCCCATAGTTATCAGCGCCAACTTTCGCATTCAAATCACCCATAACCATTATAATGTCACCTTTAGGTGTTCTGCTCTGAACGGCGTTTAGTTCTTCGTAGAAGGAGTCTTTTGCCAAGACATTGTCGGGTTCAGTAGGGGCATAACATTGTATTATTGAGATGTTCCTCATTTTGGTCCGGAACCTGGCGGTCAAGACCCTGTCAGAGACCGGTTCCCAGGATAAGAGACAGTTTCGCGCGGCTCTGGTTAAAAGGAGCCCCACACCTGACTCACGACGACTACCGGTAGCTTTACCGGAGTACAACATTACAGCGCTGCCCGTTGGAGAGATGAATTCTCCGCTGTTCCACCATCTTATCTCACTAACTCCTAAGATATTTAATTTGTACCTCAGAAATTCACTCTCTAATTGAAGAAATCGTGCGTTCTGGGGACCTTCTGATCCATTGTCCAGGAGAGTACGCACATTCCAGAATCTAATCTTTGTCATTGTACGATAGCTAAAAGTCGTAACCGTTGAGTCAGTCCTTATCCGAGGCATAGTTGACGTTTCGTTAGCATATAAAGATTTCGGATAGTGCAAGTTGCTGGCATACACATCCTGTCCTTTGATTGTCGGTTTTAACGACAGGCCCTCAAAGGGAAAGGCCGTGGTATTTTTTTCACACCCCACACCACAGGGGTACCTCAACCAAATCATCGCACCGCCATCACTGGCGGCTTGACGTTGGTTGGCAATGGTGACCACTGCCGTTCCAGGGGGCGCCCACGCGGAGGACTATGGAAGAGGAGTTTTTGCCCCCCAGATTGATTAGATTCGCCAGGGAGTCCCCCACATTCAGACTCAAGAGCTGTTTGAGGATTGCTTCAAGTTTTATATTGTTGAAGGCACCCTCGATGTCTAGAAATATGACCATGGTGTACTCCTTAAAAATCAGAGATTTTTCAATATAGCTGACAACGGAGTGCAAAGCTGTGTCGACCGAACTGCCTTTATTATAGGCATATTATGAAGTTTGTAGGAGATTCTGTGGAGGGATACTCCGCAAATAAATTTCTAAGAGCCTTTGCACCCTCTTAAGAAGAGTTGAGGAGAGGCTGATAGGTTTTAGGTCCTTTGGACTCGCATGTGAACTCTTGTCCGCCTTGTCATATTTTAATTTTCCTCAAATGAACACTACTATCTACCAATAAAGTATTTGCCATCAGGAACGGTACACTCTGTAGAGTGACTACTGCGACTGGCTTTGGTGTCTTGAGTTGTTTTGAAGGCGCTCTCGATTCGTATAACATTAGAGTAGAGACAACTACGCGAAGAAGTTGTTCTTAGCTGTTCATCTCAAATTTAAATACAATTGTAAGCCTTCAACCGGCAAGTCCGAGTCTTCTCATTACAATAAAACTATTCATGTAAATGCTACTATTGTATGAAAAGTCGTTGGGTCGATTGCACGAAATGAGTAGGTCAAGTATTATTTGGTATTCGATACTCAGAAGAATACCACTAAGATGTGAAGCTCGATGTGATAAAGTGATCTGGCCAGATCAAGGACAACATCATATCCGCATACTTTTGACCCCTGTGTCATCCCACAGGGCGTTTCTCATTCTCGGAGCATCTTCACATCTCATGTCAGCTAGCACAATATCAACTTTCACCTGTTGCTGGAAGCTCACCTGTTTCGTTTTCTCAGCTTCTTTGGGAGTCATGGTTGCCGATTCAATAAAATAACACTATCCTAACATTACACTTTCCAAATCTTTGAAAGACTAATTTTACAATCAATCCCTGGAGGCCAACAAAATTCCGCACTGCTAGCAAGTGAGAATAAAACAACATAACGGCAGTTAGCCAGGTAGCTAGTACATGTTTGACACTTCAATTAACACTACCATGGAATTGGAATGAGAGTGGAACATGCGGAATTGTTGGCGTTGCTAGCGTAAAGCACAATTTTATGAATGAAATAATCGGCCAACGAACGTAGCCCCGAACGAAACAGCTGGACAAAAATGTCAAAACAAACGCACGTGTGAATAGTGTTGTTGCCGTTGTTGCATTTGGTACCGATTGTATAGTGCGGGATAGTCTCGTTTTATTCGAAATGTTTTATCTAATTGGTCTGGGACTTGGTGACCTCAAGGATGTGACAGTGAAAGGATTAGAGATAATCAAAAAATGCGATCGGGTCTTCCTAGAATCGTATACATCGATATTAACGTGTGGACAAGAGGCACTGGTAAAGCGAATTCCCATCCTGTACTATCACTAAATGTACATATACTTACATATTTATTTCCACCCAATATCCCACAGGAAGAATTCTATGGACGTCCATTGATTTTGGCCGATCGTGAAATGGTCGAGCAGGGTGCCGATGAAATCCTAGCTGGAGCTGAAACACAGAATGTAGCTTTGCTAGTAGTGGGCGATCCGTTTGGAGCAACAACGCACACCGACTTTATATTGCGCGCTAAAGAGAAGAATATTCCCTTTCAAGTGGTACATAATGCCTCAATACTGAATGCAGCCGGCTGCTGTGGCCTACAACTCTACTCGTTCGGGGAAACTATTTCGATACCGTACTGGGACGAGACCTGGAAGCCAGACAGTTTCTATGATAAAATCAAAATGAATCGCGACAACAATTTGCATACACTCTGTCTGCTCGATATTAAGGTGAAGGAGCCAACTCTGGAATCGTTGATGAAAAAGAAACGCGAATATATGCCGCCCCGGTTTATGAGTGTTAGTGAAGCTGCTGGTCAACTTCTGGAGATCTTGAGGAAGAAACGCGATGAGGGTGTTGCCGAGGAGAGTTTAGCCTTTACGGAACAGACACTTTGTATTGGATTGGCACGAGTGGGACATGAGACACAGACAATCGTCGCGTGTAGTATGGCCGATATGGCTAAGGAGGATTTGGGTACACCTCTGCATTCACTAGTCATTCCGGCTGAAAAGTTACATCCTTTGGAAGAAGAATATGTGGCGATATTTAGGAAACTGTGAATAAATAATTTCTAAGTTATATGTGATTTGGTTTTGTCGCGTTAAACTCGTTGGAACGAAGAACAATAGCCCCGTTCGAGACAAACGGACAGAGTTGATCTCTGAAACAAACGGCCTGGATCAAGTGGCGGGTGAATTCAAACCACCATAAAGATGATTCACCGAGTGGGGGCGAATTGCGGATTTTGTATACAAATGTACAGAGCGAATTGCCGAGAAAGAAGTTTTCATAAATTCACTTTCAACTCTGATCCAGATGTGATCTCATACAAGATCTGGATCAAGGGACGGTCGGTAGTTTTGTATGAAAATTGATCTGATCCAAATGAATTGAACGGAGCTACATTAATAATATATTAATTGATTGAGTGGAATTTATATAGCAAATTGAAGCTATTATTCGATGCCCCCTATTCTAAAAAGTAACTACATACAAAGCTAAACGAAGCTTCAAGCCTAAAAACCGATAATATGGCTCGTATTATACCACGGACGCGGAACATTAACCCTAACCCAGTCATCGGAGATGATAGACTCCAAATGAAAGTACTGCGAAGCAATTCGTAATGGTACCGCAACGGACCCAATGTTGGTCTACGTGTGCTGTGATACATCATGCAGCCCCGTACATAACCGTGATGGTGACGAGAAATATATGGCCACGCCGATAGGGGTTTCCCAAAACGCACTAGGCGTCAGTTGCATGGGTGCTGTTGGGTAGTTGAAGATATGTTCCAGGTTGTGGGGGGGGGGGGGGGGTGTCATGCATGACACGCTGGGCAGTTGTTACGAACTGTAGGGTGGTCGATTCGGGACAGGTTTAAGCGCGAGCACCAATCAGATCGGAGTTGAGCAAGTATCGCCCTTGTAGCTCGTGGCAATCATTCTTCATCCCATGATATATGGTTGGTGGTTGTGCCGAAAGTGCTCTACTTAATTTAAGTCCCTCAATCGACGCTTGTACCTTCTCTCTGTCTAGTGCAGCAATAGCAGTTTTATAAGTGGTATCGTTGAAAGGTTCCCGCTTGAAGTGTTGGATCTCCCTAGCGAGGTCTCCTAAGGTTGCGACGGATGTGACGAGGAGGTGGAGTTCTGTGCCTCATATTTATGTTAGGATAATCACGTCGGTGACGTCCAACAAGGTACTGCTTCACTAGGAGGTTACTGTGGCATCTTAGAGGTAGAATTTGAGTCAGAGATTACATCAGGCAGCCTTTTGCTGTGCGCAGAGCAGCATTCTGACAGGTCTGGATGTTGTTCCACTGCGTGTCACTCAGGTTGCGAGACCAGATGGGAGCTGTATAATTGGCCACAGATCTACCGATAGCTTTGTATGATACCAGTAGGTCTCCTTACCCTTCCCCAGGAACTTCCAGCAAGAGCCTTGAGAGCTTTGTTCTTCTCATCTTGTTACAGACTGTTTAAGAGCAGAAAAAAATGCTATACATGTTATCAACGGTAACACCGAGGATTTTTGGATCGTTCACGGTAGGGATAAGTTGATCATCTACTGATATATTCAACTGCATACTAACCTCCTTGGTTGTTCTTGCGGCAGCCGGTTCTACGCACCGGAGCGACCCGTTGCATCAGCAATGGCCAAGAGCAACCAAATCCCTTCAATGCCACAACAACAACAACCTCCTTGATCCACGAGGTGAAAAGTGTAGCCGAAGACTTAGGCGCTGATATGTACGGATGGTGTTGAGTTCTTCAAGACAGTGGTTCAACAAGTCGAACATATGTTCGATATCGTTACCCGTAGCTAAAATCGAGCAGCCGTCCGCATAGCTGATGATTCGAAGTCCGTCACGTAGTGTCGGGAGTCCTGATAGATAGAGATAGACACACTCGGTAGCCATGAAGTCTCGGTCACCACTCTACGACACTTTATCTAGAGAACATGGGTTCGATCCCCAGCCCCTCAATAAAACCTGCCTGTGGGTATTTATTGGTATATTATTGGGGGGCAAAGACCTTTTCCATAGTCCTCCGCGTGGGCGCCCCCTGGTAACGGCAGTGTATCAATTCGCTGACGGCCAATGTCTTAGCGATAAGACAGTTTGGAAAAGGCAGATAGCTGTAGCCTGAATGGCTGACGAACACCTAAGCGTCTCAGGTCTAGTAGGATGGAATGACTTGCGTAGTTGGACCTGCTACATAGTTGTGTGGGCTCCAGCACGTTTATTAAACCATCTGAAGCAGCTATCTCCGAGGCCATCCCCTGAATGGGGTTAAGCGACGTGCTGACAACTCGTCGTTGTAAAAACCACTCCATGTCAAGAAACCTGGAACAAAAGCCTCGGATTGGACGGATCAACAACGACGACCACGCAAACGAATAAAGGATTATTCTTTGAGCTCCCTGAACAAACCGGGGGCCGAGAAGGCCCTCCTTCAACAGGTCGAAAAGTACAAACTGAGCATTACAGCAGTCCAGGAAACAAATTGGCTTGGCAGCGAGATTAATGACAAGAAATCGCACACAATTTTTACAAGTGGCAAACCATCGGGCCGCAAGGAGTTTGGAGTAGCATTTATAGTGAACAATCACCTCAAACCGCATATTACTGACTTCAAACCCATAAATGAACGGCTGTGTGCGATTCGCATCAAGACTCGGTTCTTCAATCTCTGGCTCATCAATGTGCATGCCCCCACTGAAGTTAAAGAAGACGCAGTAAAAGACGAGTTCTACGCCCGCCTTGAAACTCTCTTCGACTCACTTCCAACAAACGACGTCAAATTGCTGATGGGAGACTTTAACGCGAAAGTCGGGAATGAAAGTTGGCATCGGGGGACCTCTGGAGGCCACAGCCTCCATGAAGAATGTAACGATAACGGCCAGCGACTTATCGACTTCGCCTGCAGCAGGAATTTAGTCGTAAGCTCTACGTGTTTCCCGCATCGACGCATTCACAAGCAGACCTGGAAGTCTCCAGACGCACATACCGTCAACCAAATTGACCACGTCCTCATTTGCAGGAGATGGGCGTCTAGTGTCATGGATGTCCGCTCCTATCGAGGAGCAAACTGCGACTCAGATCATCACTTGGTGAAGACGACCTACAGATGTAGAATTTCCTCAGTGCACCAGTCAAGAATCAGCCCTCCCAAAATCTTTGCGGTTGATAAGCTCTTGAGTGATGCTACAGCGGTGGCGTATACTACCGCCCTTGAGGAAAAACTATCACCTATGCTACACAACATCAGCAACACAGGCGTCCATGGGTTCTGGGAAGAACTCAAGGGTACCATCAAGGATGTCGCGGAGAAGGTCGTGGGATATAAAGCCCGGCGAGCGCGAAATCACTGGTTCGACGAAGAATGCAAAAATTCACTTGACGCGAAAAACGAGGCCTACAGACAATGGATTCAACGAGGAACCAGAGCCAGAAGAGAAAAATATGACGAGCTACGGCGAATATCGAATAGAATAATTAGACGTAAGAAACGTAAACACTTTGACGAGCAGTTGCTGAACATAAACGAAAACTTAGCTAATAGGAACACCAGACAAGCGTACAAACTAGTAAATACAATTAAGAACGGCTACCAACCCAGGACTAGCCTTTGTAAGGACAAGGATGGAAACATCATCAGCGACACCGATGGTATTAACAAGCGATGGGCCTCTTATTTTGAAGAGCTTCTAAACCGAACATCTAACATCCTCACACAGGAAGCTCTCGACGATATTGTTGATCTAGGCCCACCCATTCAACCCCCGACAGTAGAGGAAGTTAATCTCGCGTTGCGGTCACTAAAACGAAATAAAGCGCCGGGCGCTGACGAGATTCCAGCTGAACTGCTAAGATTCGGTAGAACGAGTCTAGTTGATGCCATACATCAATTACTCCTGCGAGTATGGGAGAACGAGGAGATCCCAGACGATTGGCGCAGAAGCATCCTCTGTCCAATTAATAAAAAGGGAGATAAATTGCGGTGTGAGAATTACAGGGGCATCTCACTAGTTTGTACGTCCTATAAAATTTTCACGAAAATTCTGGAAAATAGAATAAAACCGTACGCAGAACGAGTCATTGGCGAATATCAAAGCGGTTTCAGACCTGGTCGCTCCACAACCGATCAGCTCTTCTCAGTCAAACTGATACTCCAGAGGTGCTGGGAATACAACGTAAACGTATACCAAATCTTTGTCGACTTCAAGCAGGCATACGACAGTATCGATCGTGGAGTACTGTACAACATCATGCTGCAATTTGGTATACCAGCAAAATTAGTGCGACTGACAAAGATGACGATGACCAACTCCGTCTCACAAGTCAGGATCCAGAATAGACTTACTGATCTATTTGAAACACGCACTGGTTTGAAACACGGCGATGGACTGGCACCGACGCTCTTCAACCTAGCACTGGAATACGTTATTCGGGCCATGAATATGGACAACAGCAAGACGCTACTCATCAAGTCGACACAATTAGCAGCGTACGCCGACGACATCAACATCATGTCCCGAAGATTGGCTGACGCAGAAGAACTTCTGCATACGCTCGATACCGCTGCAAAGGAAGTTGGATTACGTATTAACGAGGGTAAAACTAAAATAATGATGCAATCGGTGACAAGGACACCTGCACAACCGAGCATCAACGTGGGGGACCTCAACATCGAGTTCGTGAACAACTTCATCTACCTGGGTTGCAACCTGTCAAGGGACGCCAACGAAACTGACGAAATCAAGCGACGGATACAGTTAGCTAATAAGACTTTTTTCTCGGTTCTCCCCATAATGAAATCGAAACATGTGCACAGAAACACGAAGCTCCGCGTGTACAAAACCATTATACGACCAGTGCTATGCTATGGCTGCGAAGCATGGACCCTAACTCAAGCCTCCGAAAACATGCTAGACACTTTCGAACGTAAGGTTCTACGGCGAATTTTCGGGGCTGTTTGCGATCGAGATGGATGGCGCATCCGATACAACCATGAGTTGTATGAATTGTACGATGAGCTGCAAGTCTCGAAAATCGTCAAACTACAACGACTTCAATGGGCAGGGCATGTACAAAGAATGGACGATAATCGCATGCCTAAGAGAGTAATGAATGCAGAACGAGTCGACGGAGCGAGACTGCGAGGACGACCGAGATCTCGTTGGGAGAGCTCAGTAGGTGTGGACGCCGCGCAGCTGCTGGGCTCCCAAAATTGGAGGACGCGGTCACGTGACCGAGATAATTGGAGGACAATGATCCAGGCGGCCAAGGCCCGACGTCGGGCTGTCGCGCCACGATGATGATGGTGGGTATTTATTATTAGAACACCCACAGCGCTTCAAGCTTGTCAGTAAAAGACGGCTCGGATAGGATAGCAATAGTTAGTTTCCATTAAGAAAGGTTCTTTATTACCTTTCATAACAGAAACTAACTTTTGCTCTCTGATCTAAAGCGCTAAAGATTTGGAGTAAAACAAGTCTCGTTGCGATTGTTCCTATTCAATTGACCCGGAGGTGCATGCTGGCAACTGCATTCTCTGAAACTAGTTTATGCCAACGAAACGTCAACTGGGCCACATAGAACAGTGGACGCGCTATGCTCCACAAGGGGTTAGGGCAATGGAGTAGTATATAAATAATTTATATGATCATTTAAAAATGATCGCGTCTATAAACAATATCTCGGCCCTTGCATTACATATCTACACGCTTGTGAAACCACATAATAAAACTCGTTTAAATGTTTTTCCAAAATATTCCATTTTTTACAATCTCCGAAGTTTTGAGTTTTAAATGCAAAATTTTCACATATAATATATATACCGTTATTTCCGATTTCTCGTCATTTAAGGCGCCACAACCTTATTCACCAATTTACCAATACATTGAATTTCACTCTCAATAACATCACCGGGCTTGAGATATTCGGGAGGTGTACGATGCATTCCAACTCCAGACGGCGTTCCCGTCAATATCACGTCACCAGGCTTCAGAGTTATACATCTACGGACAAAGAGTCCTCATTTAAAAATAGCACAAATCAAACACACAACATTCCAACTTACTCAGAAAGGCGAGCAATCACGTCGTCAATTCGAAAGATCAATTCATTCGTATTTCCCGACTGTTTCAGTTGACCATTAATCGAACAAGTCAGATTCAAGTTGTGAGGATCCTTGATTAGACTCTTGTGAACGATAGCTGGACCCAGCGGACAGAACGTATCCATTGATTTTCCAATCAAAAACTGCCCACCATTGCGTTCTTTTTGCCAATCTCGGGCGGAGATATCTTGAGCGGCGGTATAGCCAAAAACATAATCCAGTGCGTTTTCTTTGGACACTTTTTTCGCCTCTTTGCCTATTATAACGGCCAGCTCAACTTCCCAGTCGAGTTTCTGCAAATATGAAAAATATTAGCGAGACATAAAACATGGAAGTGTTGCAAAGCAGAAAGAGCATATTCGACCGCAATTCAACGAATTATTGAATAATACAAATAAACAGAATCGTAAGCGGTCGAAATCCGCCAGGAGAACAGTAACGTCTCACCTTAGTTATTTCATGGGCAATAACATCTCCCGTTGGTCCAACAATCGCTGAATTGAATTTGCTGAAAAACATGGGCTCTTTTGGCGGAGCCTTATTTTGTTCGGCACAATGGCCGGAGTAGTTCAAACCGATGCAGATAATTTTTTCCGGATTGGTGACTGGCGACAGTAGCGTAATGTTGTCAGTTATCGGTTCCGATGACGATTGGGCCAATTGTTTTGTCACATTTTCAATAGAAATGTTTCGGATGAATGCAATCATATCCGAATTTGATTCTTGTTTAAGCTCGGTTACTGTTGTGCCATCCTCGGAGAGAACGCCAAGTCGTTGTTTCTCGTCGTTTTTGCGAAGAAATTGTACGAAACGCATTTTGCTTTGATATGTTCCACTATGGATGAGAATAGAGAATATTTTATAATATTAAAACACACTAAGACTGATTTCACAAGTTTTCATCGAAAGCAGTAGTGGTAGAAAGCTTTCTATATACGAGTACGATTGTGGACTTTTAATGTAATGATCGCAAATACAAAGATCACTAGCTTGAAACTTACAAAAAGTTAAGCGATCCTTGACTTTACAACAGGATCATAAAAAGCGGAAAAAACCATTATTCTTTAGATATCATGCTTTTTAGGGTTTTGTAGTAAATACAAAACCCTTATGAAATCGGTCAAATGTCTGTCTGTCCGTCTGTCCGTCTGTCCATGGAATATCTCACGAACGGCTGAAGCTACATACATGAAATTTTGTAGAAATGTGTAGAATTACTATAATTCGCCGGAGAAAGCGAATCGTTGTAATAGGTCAACTTTAAGGGGAGGTCCCCATAGAGGGGAAATGAAGGTCGAAATTTTTTTTTCGTTTGGTACAGGCAAATGGGGTATCATAAGAAAGGTACCGTCGAGTACATTTTTGGAATTTTTTTAAAATTTGAAGAAACGGGAAAAGAGGGAGAAGGGAAAATATGTCATACGAGAAATATGAAAATTTGCAGAAAAGCACCATTTTACTAGCGTAGAAAACCTAGATTTCTAGAATTTTGAAATTTTATCAGAAAAGGTTAATAATAGTACATTTCTATAGTTGCAGTTAGCACACCCCTGCACCCCTTACGCGTACCCGAGGTCAAAAATATTGATGGCTAATGATAACCAGCATCATGGGCAATAATACCTCCAAGTTTCATAACAATCACATAATATTTAATAATAGTACATTCATTCAAATTTTGAGATTTTGATGACATTCATACAAAAAATGCACATAACCGGCTACATACGAGTACTAGTACTGCATACTTAAATATTGTTTATTGTTTTTCGTAAAGTGAATTGGAGTTAACCATTTCTGAAAGGGTGGAGATTGGTGGTATAGGAGTGGCAGGGGAGAGAAGTTTAAGGGGGGAAGTAGTTGGGTTGCTGCTTTAAGGGAGGTTCCCATAGAGGGGAAATTAAGGTCAACATTTTTTTTTCATCTGATATAGGCAAGTGGGGTATCATGAGAAAGGTACTACAGAGTACATTCCATTTTTGGCGACTTCATCAAATTCGAAGAAAGTGGAAAAGAGGCAGAGGGGAAAATATGAGATCATATTGTAATTTGTCCCACCCCCTTACCATTTTAAGACCGTTACACTTAGAAATATGAAAACATACAGGAAGATGGCTTTCAACTAGCACAGAAAACAAAAAAAATATGGAATTTTGATATCTTCTCAAAATAGGTTAATAATAGTATAATAGTTACAGTTAGCACACCCCTGCATTTCTCAAATTCATCCGAGGTCGAAAATATTGATGGCCGACGATAATCTACACCACGTGCAATAATATCTCCAAATTTCGTAATAATCACGTAAAATTTAATAGTAGTACATTCATTTAGATTTGGTCATTTTGATATCATCCATACAAAAAAATGCACATAACAGGTCTCTTGTACTACATACTAGTACTACGAGTACAACATACTTGCATATTGTTTTCCGTAGAGCGAATTGGAGTTAACCATTTTCAAAAGGGTAATGATTGGTAGGAGAGGTGGGAGGAGGGGAAGGGGGGAAGGAGGAAGGGGGGGGGGGGTGTATGCTCGTCGCTGACTCTATTCTCTATAATTATTCAAACAATTTATTTTCAATATTTTTTATGCAAACTTACAATTTGCAATATTGTCTTAACATGAATGGTTAAGCATATCCAAAAGTAGGACAGTTCATCTCCTATTGGCATGGGACACTACAAAACCCTCGGATTGCGGGCGTAGCCCTCTATTTTCCGGTTTCATTTGTAATTTTTCCTTGAGATCTGGTTTATTGGGATGCGAAACTTACAAATAAGTCGGGGGAGCTAGGAGTTTATAACAAGATTTACACCTAAACTTAAAGGGGAAAAGGCCTCTGAAGCCGCACTTGAGGAATTTCCGATTTAGGAGCTACAAATCCTCCGTACAAAGCTTCTAGGTTCTTACTACTCAATTCACTCACGTTTTTTTCTGATTTAATTTTTTTTGTTTTTTTTTTTGTTTTAAAGAAAAAAGTACGAGCAAGCGTAATATTTAAAGAATAACGGTTTTTGCCGTTTTTTTATCCTGTTGTAAAGTCAACGCTCCCTCGACTTATTTGTTAATTTCAAGCCCAAATAAACCTATTTTCAAGGAATAAGTGTAAAAAAAAACTACGATTTTTAAAGAATAACGGTTTCTGATGGTTATCCAAGGAAGTCAAGGCTTACTTAACTTAGAAGTCAAAGAAGAAGAAAAAAATGTTTGACAATTTTTCGTCAAAGCCGCTAAACTATAGATTTAACGGACTCGCCGTGGCAATGCTCAAACACCTCGATATACTAGTAATTAACTTAATTAACTATCTTACGACCACATTTAACCTGTCCATCGCTCTGCTGTCAATTCTCGAACTCTGCAAGAAAGGAAGAGTGATCGCGGTTCTGAAACCTGGGAAAAAGCAACATTCGGAGAATCCTATAGCCCCATCACACTACAATCACCCGTTACTAAAACGCTAAACGCACTAATCCACCCTGTTCTTGTGGCTCACATCCAGTTAGCAGATCACCAGCACGACTTCCGAAGGATGCACAGTTCGATGCCATTACATCGCGAATCCACAATGGCCTTAATCAGTCGCGTCCTTTTCACAGAACAATTCTGGTGGCACTTGACTTGTCGAACACTTCGACACTGTCAGCCTAATTTTTGATATAATTCACACCCGTGTCGTGCAATGCACACTATTTAAGTGTAGCATGAGTACAATCAGTCATGTGGACGAAACTAGTCGACAAGAGGTATTGGCTTTTAAGCCGAATAATTTTTGAGTGGAGTTTATTGCTGGCTTAGTTAGATAGACTAAGTTAGCAATGACATACTCCTCTTTTATTCTCAAAAAGTTTGAAATTGCGCGTATGGCGTGAAAAACGTGAAAGATTTCCTTTTGATTCATCACTTCTGTCTGACATAAACTGTACATCGCAATTAGTCAAGTAGATTGCCAATTATCTCGCTAGCAGGCAATCCTAAACAGAATTTAGGAACAGCAAATCGATGTTTAGGAAGCTTAACCAAGGTGTTCTCCAAGGAGGAGCTTATCTCCCACCTTGTTTAATCTCTATTTAACAGGACTCGGGGGTCCACCACCTGAATGACTTGAAATCGTCTCCTATGCCGATTCTGTTTTGTTGTAGTCAAGTCGCAACTAGGGATCTCGATAGGCAATCCACCAACTCCTCCCATAAACCATCCTAAAATTCTCGGAGTCACTCTAGACAGCATGGCCACGTCATCAGCTCATGCCTGAACCATGTCCTACAGGATACGTAATAGGAATAAAATCCTTAAAGACCTGAACGGTAGCACCTGGTGTAGAGACTGGTCACATATAAAGCAGCCGGTAAATCAGTGGCCAATTCTGCGGTTCCCGTGTCACAGAATCTCTGTGATACACAATGGGGAAACATCCGAGCCTGCCAAAATGCCGCTCTACTTACTGTCACCGGCTGTCTCCTGATTTTATCCCAGGACCATCTGCATCAGGAAACTGAAACGATGCCTTTAAGGGACCACTGACCACAACAAACTTCTTGCCAAACAATATTTGGTGGGTTGTTGCCGGAGGGAGCACCCAAACTTTAACGTTATGGACTAGATGCCGCGCCGCCACCAAGACACGTTAGCAGTCATCCGTTAGCCTGGGTTCGGGGAGGACGTGTTTTGCAAAGTGGCTGTATTATTTGCTGCGCAATAACCTACAAATTTGTGAAAAACTAGTTAACACTTCCACTCTTGAAAATTTGTTATGGAATTGCCTTATAGTGGAGTGATTGTGGTGCAGATTACCGCACATGGGCCAACGTCTGTAACTGGATGTTCTTGGTGGATGACTCAATTGGTTCAGAATCGTCTAGAAGAGTAGGAGTAGGCGATCAAAACTTTAATAATATTAAAAATAATTTAAAACCGCTGGCAATATAATCCTCTTTGTAGATTAGCCAACCGACTATGGAGCCTCACTCGTAGACTTCTGATTTCATCAGCGATCTCGACCTCGAGAAAGATTTCCAAGGGAACAAAAGGGTTCACTTTGACAACATATGCATACAAATAGACCATCGCAGCACTACATAAACAGCGGGTGCAATCATCGATCGTGGGACTAGGTCCAAATTTAGTACTCTCGGTCCAACCACCAGCCATATCTTCAGAAGAGGAAAGGCAACAAGGACGACACTTGCCTAACTCCGGTCAGGCTGGTGTTCGAGCCTTCATTCCTATTACCTATCCCGCATCGATCTGAATGTTTTAAACACCTGTCCTGCTTGTAATAGAACACCACACGATGTGGACGATATTTTCAACTGCCCAGCTGCACCCACGCTTTTGACTCCCAGGTCATTGTGGGAGAACCACATAGAAGCCTTTCTATGCCTCGATACCGAGGATAATGATATCGAATTGTAAACATATAATATACCCACACACTGAAGTTCTGACCATGCTACAACTTCAGACGGCTGGCTTGGCCAACCAGTCGTCACTCGAAAAACCTATGGTTGCCTGATATTTTGTAAAGATCCGTCCGACGGATCGCTGTGTATGTGGAGTCTAAATTGAATATTACTTTTTTTTTTCGTATAATATCGGTTTTTCTCCGTTCGGTTTTAGCCGGTCTGACCGAAACCGTATAATGTGAATCGGAACCGTAGATCGGGAGGTAAATTTCATTTTTTGACGATAGTAGGAGAGGTAGGCACTCCTTTAATTGGTGCATGCCCAATCAACTAGGGGCGACCGGTAGCGCAATGGGTTGAGGCATCAGTCTCATGTTTGACTACCGGCGTTTCGGGTTCGAGTCCCGTCCACGACGACGTTCGTGGCCATGGATGTGCAGGAGGTGCATCTGGCAACTGCATTCTCCGAAATCAGCTTATGCCAACGAAATGTCAACTGGGCCACATGGAACAGTTGACGCGCTATGCCCCACAAGGGATTAGGGCAGGGCAATTGAGTATGATCAATCAACTAGATCCTCCTACAAACAGCTACCGAAAGCTAGAATAGACAGACAAGCAGGCAGACGGACAGACATCCCAAGGAGCTTTCTTTAAGGTTTTAACAATAAAAAAATCGTATTATACATACCTTGAAAAACTCCGTAGAAAAGTTTCACCAATCGTCGGTCTCTCTACTCGTATCTGCAAACGATAAGAAATTTTGAGCATTTCAATTTTATCCATGCAAAAACCGCCCATCAATCTTCATGTTAATACTTTCGATAAGATAGTTCGTCGAATCGCATTAATTGGCAACATGATCAAGCACTTAAGAAGCGACAAACACAATTTTACTCTTTACGTTAAAACGTTAATTACCAAGCCAATGGACAAGGACAAATATTTGTTTGACAATTTACGAGCAAGTCTACCTGCCTCGCTAGTCTATGTCGCCTAACCTGACACCACCCCCGAATAATCTTGTCAAATAAAAACTGAGCGAATAGTTGCAGAATATTTCGATTATGCAATAGGTGCCAGCTGGCTGATAAAATATCTCTTATCATGACATATTCAATTATGAATGACGTCAACAATAAGCATGGAATTTTGGCATCTCGGTTTGTTTATAAACAAAAGACCCGGCTTGCCAACTACCCCGCCATCATTTCAGTTCAGTGGACCATTCTTTCACAGATGGCGCAATTATCGCCAGAAAGTCAACTGTCAGAAACTGTCAAGCCTTCATTGAAAAAAGAAAACGCAGAACAATTGAATTTCTAAATTTTCTGGGCATAAACGCAGTAAATTTATAAGAAATCATGTGGAAAAATCTCATACCGAACACCAATGACGAGGAAACGGTGAACAATGCGTTTTGCACGAACGGATTGTTCCGTATTTCAAGTGAAACTGAGGTGTGTTCGCGCACTTGCAACGGCATGTGAAAAATCGTATTTTAACATTTCTTTTTCAAATTTTCGAATTGCAGGTGACCGTCTACCCGCGAGTTCAAGCAAAAATCCACGAGAAACGTGTGATTTTATGCATTGATAGTAGCATTATTCTGATGCAAGATGAAAATGTTATGGAATGTGAATTTATGAGTTTTGATGCAACCATTGAAGCATTGGCCATTTCTCGGACGGGCAATATTCTGGTTTGTGCTTCAGCGGATGGAAGGATTCATGGGATTTATATTAAAGGCATTCCCATTTTCCAATTGTTAGTTGAACTAATGAATTCATTCATTGAAAAATTCAAAAGGATTTTTGCTATTGTCTTTTCACTGTTTGCAGATACGTCAAAGAGGAGGATGTTGGTGAAACTGGAACGTTTGCGGGCATTCAACAAATGGACGATACATTTTACATTATGTGCAAGAATGGAAGTGTGTACAGGTACATACAATTTCGCCTTGACCCCTTGTATGATATAGTGCGTCAATTACTCTATATATACACCATGCTGGTGCGGCCTATGGTGACCTACGCAGCGCTTGTGTGGTGGCCGAAAACTCAGCAATCTTCTGTCTTACTGAAGTGAAATAAGCTTCAACGCCTTGCCTGCCTTGGCATCACTGGAGCTATTCGCACTTGTCCTACGCCAGCCCTGGAGGCGATTATTGGACTTAATCCGTTGCATATATTCATCCAAGAATCAGCAGCTCTAAATGCTCTTAGACTTCGTTTAACTTCCGACGTGCGTAGTGAAGAAACCGTCACATGAGCATTCTGAATCAAATTCCTGACGTGCAGATTTGCTTGAGATCAGATTACATGATCACGGAGGTTTGCTTCGGCAGAAACTTTTCAGCCCTCATCCCTGACCGCTCTGAATGGGTTAATAGCACACCCTGTCCAGACCATAGATATATCAAGTGGTTCACCGATGGGCCTAAAACAGAACAGGGTGTTGGTGCAGGTGTCTTTGGACCCAACACCAGAAATTCGATCGCAATGGGAGTCTCGCCCAGCGTTTTTCAAGCTGAGATCCACGCCATTGAGGTCTGCGCCAGGGTAATCTTGGAAACTGGACTTCGCGGCGTTCACATTGCTATCTACTCAGACAGCCAAGCAGCTATAAAAGCGCTCTCCTCATATAAGGTCTCTTCAAAACTGGTGAAGGAGTGTTGCGATCTCCTTCAACTGTTGGCAACCAAAAACCGAGTCTTCTTGTGTTGGGTACCAGGCCACCAGGGCATTGAGGGGAACGAGGCTGCGGATGAACTTGCTAGACAAGGATCATCCAGTCGTTTTCATGGACCTGAGCCTTACTGTCACTTACTTATCACCTGAACAAGATGGGTCTGTCAAGCGAGACTGAATGCCGTCTTTGTCTGGAGGACGTGGAAACGACCAAGCACATCTTGTGCGAATGTCCCGCCATCGCGCGTTTTAGGATGTCACTCCTCGGGCAGGCTACTATCTATCTACTCTTCCTATGAAGCTTTAGACGTTTCGTTACATAAAGTGTTTGACTCGCATAAAAATTCTGTCCATTTAATCGCTTTCTTCGACAATCAGGGAAAGGTTGTGGCTTATGTATGTGTATGTTAATTGCCTTAACACCTCCAGGGTCATAGGCGCGTCAACATCTCTAGCATTTCTATGCCTTGTTGACGTTTCGATAGGATATCTACTTTTGGGAAGTACAGTTGCTAGCATGCACCTCCTATCCGCGCTGTCTTTATACTGACAAGCTGGGAGCACTGTAGTTCTATTAGTACCCACAGGCATTGATCGCGCCGAGATTTAAACTCCGAGCTCTAGATTAGTATCTTTTTCGATGGTAAGTTTCATTTGCATCCAGTGGTTTTATACCAATTTAAATCTGGTAGTCTGACAATCCTCTCGCAGAGCGATTGTCTACGGACAATGAAATTTAACACATTGACAATTACGGGAATAGAAAACGACCTTTGGGCATCTTGTTCTAAGGCGTCCACCTGAGCCCAGTCATGAAGGCACTATCAATGAATGTTCCATTTGCTGGACCCAAACCCCGAGGCAGACGGAAACACAGACGGATCGATCAGATGAAGAACCAACAACAACGCAGTAATCTCGGCGATGATACGATCCCAGACCGAGCTGCCTGCAGAAGGAAGCGCAGATTATACCGCCAAAATCGGCGAAGTGCCAATACCACAGGTAGATCAACGCGTGGCCGCATAGTGCTATGAAAGGGCGAGGAAGAAGATTGGGTTAGACGAAACGAAATATTGACCTCTCTCTCTCTCTCATCCTGTTAACCAGATTTTATCGGCAAGTTTTTTGGTGCGATTTTATCGCAATCGGTCGCACAATGGGGCAATAGCGGACAATTTTGATTGGTTTTGATTATCGGCTAGTTGAGGAATAAAGTTTCGATTTCGGTCATTTCCCGTTCAACTCCACTATTGCACTCGCCCCACATCGTTCGAACGTTCCAAAAACCGATCGTAGTCCGTTGTTTGTAGCCATAAGTCGTTGCCGGTGAATCAGTCCGTGGTATCCAAGGCTCGTTTAATGTTTGTCGAGTTCCGGGAGCTATTTTTCATATAGCGCAGAGGTAGCTCTCCAATTGTGTTTTTGATCGCGCACACTTTTGACGATCTTTCAGCTGGGTGTGACGTATTTGTGTTCTTACAACTATGTTGGAGCTGCACCGTTCGCCTACTTCGTGAGACGCACTAGTGTTATTGGCCATTCAGGATGATCATCGTTATGTACCTCTACCAAATATTTCGAACTGCAAAACTTGGTTGGCTTGGTTACTCGTTCCAGAGGGCGCCCACGGGGAGGACTATGGAAGAGGGCTATTGCCCTCCTATATTATTATGTGGTATATTATTATTTCTTTTCTTTTGAAAAACTTTATACTAAAAATATGTATACATTAAAAATATGGTTCACCCTATAACTTTTAAAGTGTCAATCCCACGAAAAAACGAGTTAGAACTTTGTTTGCAGGAACTTTTGTCTATTTCCTTTTATAAGACTCAAATTGGATAAAAAGATAGATTGACTTTTTTTTTATTATTATTATTTTAATTGAAATGGAAAAATTTATTTATTGGGCGCTATTGTCGATCAGTGTTCGGGCAACCGGTCTGTAAATAAAAGATTTAAAATACAAATTAGTGCACTGTAAATCACGAGCACACATAACAAGACAAACTTGCACTACTAATTTTGCGGAGGTGAACTGCTGTTTAGAAACGATTAATCATTCAACTTTAACAAATACACGAGTCAGATAAAAAAAGGTCTGGATTGGGAGGAGCACCATCAGCAACCATTATGAGGAGGAGAGCCATCCCCAAGACTACCAATTGACTAGGGAGGAGCACCGTCCCTACGAGGACTAACCATCCTCGGAACCACACAAGGAGGAGAACCATCCCGGGGCTCAGTCAAAAATAATTTGTTTGGTTTGGGAGGAGAGCCATCCCACGAGAGCTAACCACCCTCGGAACCGCCCTAGGTGGAGAGCCAACCTGGGGTTCAACCAATACAAATCAACACGATCAGGGAGGAAATCCCATCCCTGCGAGGACTAACCATCCTCGCAACCGCCCAACTGGAGAGCCAACTTGAGGTTCAATCGTAACACCTGACTCGCGACTTTAATTATTTTTTTTAATAGCAAAGAACGCGCCACAGTTCACCACTCACAAAATATAACGAAATATTCTAAGCCATGCGTACAATACACTAAGTAAGTTAGACTTACAAAATTGTTCTTCACTTATGGTCGACCTTTGGAAGATTTCGGTGTCGGCAGCGACAATGACAAGATGAGAGCGTGAGGGACACGCGAGGGTGGGCTAATTGGCCTAACAACACACTCACACAATTAATAAAGTTCGCAAAATATAAACTTCACCTTTCCTCTCGGAGCAACTTTGTCTTCAAAATCACTTCACTAAATATTTGCCGGCACGAGGACTTCTAAGCAGGGTAGAACCAAAGAAACTCGGGAGTTACAAAATTTCCTCCTATTCCGTGGGAAATGAATTCCAATCAAATTGGAAGACGGCAGTGGAGGACCACTACAGCTGTACGCGATCACGAACTCACTGATTACTCACTCAATGATCATCAGCCCAAAATACAAATCAATATATCCCTCTGAAACTGTACAGTCCAGAGAAATATAAAGTAAACAACGATAAATCCTTCAAAAAGGTCTAGGTCATAAAAACGTATCTGAATACGCAGACCAATTTCATAAACTATACGAAATAATCGTATAGCGAAGCAAAAGATCGTTTGTGCATTCTAATATAGGCACATACTTGAATAGATGGAATGGTCGTAAAACGGCACATGTGTACACAATCACAAGTGGTTTCTTGCGTAGGGGTTATTATTTTTTTGTATTGTTTATCGAAATTGAAAAATAAAACTCATGCAACAAACCTTTTCTTACACTTTTGTTCCTTGATCATTTTTCTCTGGGATCGATTGTCACAGAGATGTTAGCGGGAACTTTGAACCCCCTTGAAACAGCAAGTAGACATTCGTTTTTCGATTTCCAGTAGACATCCTGTTTAATCGAAAAAGGAAATCGGAAACTGGAAAATGGAAAATAGGAAGTGTATTGTACTCGTAATAAATAAAACTGAAATTCGAAAATGGAACATCAACAATAGAAAATGGACATGGGACAGAGTACATAAAGCAAACGACGAACATTAAAAATGACGTGGACATTATTGACATATTGCGCGTAACATGGAAATAGAAATTTGCTTTCTTTTTTTCAGGTTAATTTTTTTTTGCTCTATATACTTCTTCCAGCGTGGCTTCAACTCCTTTTAATTTTTCTAATTAGCTTCTCGAACGTTGACGAAAAGGCTCTCGAAACATGTATCAACTACTCCGTGTGCGAGAATGAAACGCGTGTATTAGAAGAATCTATCGTGAAAAATGTAATCCTGGAAAAGGTATCAACGCCAAAGTTATTCAGCACAATAACATCTTTTTGTTTAATGCAAGCGGAAGAATTGTACAAAAAAGAAAGAGATGTTTTATTCATAATGGCGAACGAACGCTTCATTTATTTCGAAGAAGGCGACAGATACTATCAGGCGCATCTTCCGGAAGACTACGGCGGAGTAAAGACTCTCTACAACATCGATCAAATGATGTAAGTTGCTGCCACAAAGAAGCACTCAATATTTATCAAAGCCTTTTATTTCCTTTCGTAGTATTGGACTAAGCAACAGTGGAATGATATTTGAAATTTGCCCATACACAAAAATCATATTCCGTCCCTTCAATGAAGATTTAGACTATGCTATCGAAGATTTCATTATAACGGAAAACAATGATGATGATATTGATCTTCTGCTACTGACAAAATCAAACAACGATTTAGGAAATCGATTGATGAAAATTGTTAGTTTTCCATGTGAGTACATTGTTCGATTGGATTTAAGGGATACTAGTTCATCTGTTTCATTACAGCGATGCATTGTAAATCGGAGCTTAGTATGCCACAATGTACGTGGCTAGTTCAGCAGCCAAGCACTGCGCTCAATATTTACTATTTGACTGGCGGAAATTTCAACGAAATCGATCTACCCGAAGAGATTGAAATGAAAATCATGTCCGAAACGCAGCCGAGCGAACGACTTAAAAAATTAATCTACAAGGGGCGTTTAGATGAGGCGGAAGAATTTGCCAGGCAATTCCGTTTGAATTTGCAGCCCATTTGGGAGGCAAAGGCTAAACGTAAATTATTAGAAATATCAATTTTAAAAGAGGTACCGGATCTAGCGTCAATACTCATTTTTATTCGTTAACGTATGCTTTCGTGTGTTTTGTAGAATCAGGCGGATTTGATCAATGAAAAATTCCTGGGACTATTGGAGATATTTAAAACTATCGAGCGTGACGATTTTTTTCTGTCGATTGCCGACTTAGACCTCCCGTGTCGTAACATATTGGAGAGATTTCTCTATGAAATTTTAGCGAGGTTGAAAGATCAGGTGGGTATTAAGGTTGGTGTAAATGCCGTCGGACGTTGCGTGTGGTAAGATTCAATTGGCCGTCACAATTTAACTTTTGTAAATCTATCGAGCGTGTATGATACAGGTCTCATGACGAATTTTAAACAGCAATCAGTCGCTTGGGCGTTACACGAGTCCATCTCATTTGTAAAAAGGAGCCATCTGGTGTATGAAATAAAACGCTTTTAAAATTCATTGGTCTCCGGCACGCACGACGCTTGAACTTTTCAGCATTGTTTTATGTTTTAATTTGTGTATTCCATCCGCAAAAAACGACCATCTCCGACCATCTATTCTTCGGCAGCCGGTTCTACGCACCGGAGCGACCCGTTTCACAACGGCCAAGAGCTGCCAAGAAGGAAAGTGTGTCTGTATGTTACATGCCTCGTATCGTCTTTTTTTATGTTCACTGGGAGCAAAACATCTCGGCGCAACTGCTCTGGCTCTCAGTGCTACTTCTCCGCGCCGGCATTGAGAGAAACCCAGGACCGTGGATTTGCTGCGTATGCGACAGAATGCTGCAACCAAACGAGACTACAGTGAGATACAATTGCTGCAATCAGTCGTGCCACCTAAGATGCTGCTCTGGACTCAACCATCACATGCACTGGAATTCCTCCTTTACTGCCAATTAGTGTAAAGGTGTGAGTTCCAAGGCCGCGACTTGCGTTTGCGACTAAAAACTATTATAACGGAGCACTATTCGTGTATATTCTATGTGGAAGTACAGTCGTGCAACTACAGCCTGGTTTCAACGATCCCCTAACGAAGTAGTTGCAGCTATAAAGAAGGCGAACAACTAGAAAGCATTGGGACCAGATAGCATTTCTATGACTATGCTCAAACACCTCGATCTGCCAGCCATCAACTATCTCACGGCTACTTTCAATCTATCCATCTCCTCGCTGATCGTTTCTGAAATCTGGAAAAAAGGGAGAGTCATCCCAATATTGAAACCTGGGAAAAAAGCGACACTCGGCGAATCCTATCGTCCCATTACTCTCTTGTCACCAGTTGCCAAAACGCTTGAAGCACTAATCCACCCTGTTCTTATGGCCCAAATCCACCTAGCGGATCACCAGCACGGCTTCCGAAGCATGCACAGTACGACCAGTACGGTCTCAACCAGGCTTGTCCATGTCAAAGAACAATACTGGTGGCGCTTGACCTGTCGAAGGCCTTCGACACTGTCCAGCCATTTAGCACTTCTGTCCGACATCAACTGTTCATCGCTTCCGACGGAAGTAGTGAAATGGATTGCTCATTATCTTGCTGGCAGGGAATCCTATACCGAATTCAGGATCAGTAAATCGAAGCTTAGGAAGATTAAACAAGGTGTACCTCAAGGAGGAGTTCTATCTTCAACCTTGTTTAATCTATACCTATCAGGACTTCCAACACCACCTGAAGGGATCAACATCATCTCCTACGCTAACGACTGCTCCATTCTGGCAACAGGGTACAACATAGCGGATATGTGCGAACACAAACGATTATCTTGAAGAACTTAACTCGTTCTTCAAAAGCAAGAACCTAGCCGTCTCGGCGTCTAAATCCTCGGCAACCCTATTTACCACCTGGACGAAGAAAGTTAAGATACAGCTTGGAATCTCGATTGGAAATCATCCAATTCCCACTATTAACCATCCTAAAATCCTAGGAGGCACGCTGGACAGCATGGCCACATCATCACCCCATGCCTCAACCGTGTGCGATAGGATGCGTAGTAGGAATAAGCTCTTCAAAGCCTTGGCCGGTAGGACAAAGAAACTCTACTGGTCACGTATAAAGCAGTCGAAAGATCAGTGGCCAGCTATGCGGCTCCTGTGTGGTCACAGAATCTCTGTGACACACAGTAGAAAAGAATTCAGGCGTGCCAAAATGCCGCTCTTCGTATTGTCACTGGCTGTCTCCTGATGTCACTCCAGGACCATCTACATCAGGAAACCAGGATGATGCCTTTAAGGGACCACAACCAGCTTCTTGCCAAGCAATACATGGTGGGTTGCTACCGAAGTGGGCACCCAAACTCCAACCCTCATGGACAAGACGCCGCCGCCCAGACATTTTAGGCGTGACTTGAGAGACCTAGAAAGGGATGTCCAGAAGTACAAACCGGCACCCTTTGATAGCGGCGCATACAGGTACATATCATCGCAGTGATACATCAGGAGGAGGCTCTTCAATCAATTGCAGGTTTAGGTCCAAATCCAGTTCTCTCGTCCATACCACCAACCATATCTCCGGAAAAGGAAAGACTTCTGAGAGCAACGAGAACAACACTCGCCCAACTTCGGCCAGGCTGATGTTCACGATTGAACTCCTACCTATCTCGCATTGACCAGGACGTCTCAAACATCTGTCCTGCTTGTAATGGAGCCCCTCATGACGTGGACCACATCTTTCACTGCCCAGCTGCACCCACCCACCTGACTCCTAGATCGCCTTCTATCCCTCAACACCGGGGATGAAGACGAAGCCGTTGGCATGTAACTTACCAACACACCGAATTCCGACTATTGCTACAACAACAACAACCATCTATTCTCCATAAACAGCGATTATCTTATCAGTTTTGTTCACAGTAAATGTCGCAAAGCTCTGAGATACCTTGAAAATGAAGGTTCGATCCTCATACTGCGCTCCGAGGTTGTCAGTATGAAGATGGTGCGGATAGGAGGTGCATACTAGGAACTGCACGTCCGAAAAGTAGATATGCTATCGAAACGTCAGCAAGGCTTATAAATGCAAGAGATGGTGTCGCGCCCATGCCCCTAAAGGGGTCAAGGCAATTAGCAACGTCCGCTCCTGTTCCCGTGATTCATCTCAAATGCAATATTGCTTTCAGGAACGTCCGTCGGCATTTGCGATAACCCGTAGGAAACATTACTTCTAATTCTGAATTGGCAAGAACAAAATTATTTAATATTTTAAACATTATCGCAGAAATACGAGCAGAACATTGTTGATATCAAAGAACGTTTACTACGGATTGAAACACTCAACATAATTGATCCATACAATACAAACATGCATTGGTTGAAATTTGTCCAACACGCAAATATTGGAAAAGTTTGCATTTCACTCTTTAAAACGGTAGTAAATTTTTTTAGTAATTCGTTTACATGAATTTATCATATATGATTTTCATTTAGGATATGCTGAGTGCTTGTTTGATTTGGCAACGTCATGCAGCCTCCATTGTTCCAAACTTCGACGTAAAAAGCATTGTGACCTTTTTGAATCTGATTCCGCAAGCCACCGAGCCGTTTTACGTTATTCAATGGCTTCGCTACTTTGTTCCGAGCATATTAAGAATTCATTCGGCTGCTATGAGTCCACTGGTCGAATGGTGCATACAGAAAACTCGATCACTGCAATATTCAAATCATTGGCCAGAAGTTGGTTTAGAGTTCTCCACGAAAATTTTGACCATTTTCGAAGATGTCACGTTTTCGTATTCGTAAGTACTGAGATTTAGGTTTTAGCTCGCAGACCTATTATACGTAATATTCTCTTGATTTCAGGGACTTCGAACGTCACCATGATTTCAATATTCAAAAAATGAAATCTATTGTTAATGCTCTACAGGACATATCTGTTTTGAAGAAAAGCTATAATCTCACCTTAACGCTGGACAACTATGTGAAGGTTTTTTTTTCTTCCCGGTTCGAAGTAAAAGCAATATCTCCTAATTTATTTATTTTTTTTATTGAACAGGATTCACTGGACGACACGGCGCTTCGCATTCTGCAAGGTGTTCATCCCAGCAACTTAAAACGCGTCACATTGGACTTCCTCAACCCCATCTACCTAGAGAAAGGACAAACACCCATCAATGCCATCAAGAAGTACACCAACTATCTCGTGTCATATCGAAAGAATATCAGCTTGTGGCTCGAACGGGCCGTCATTGGAATCTCGCTGCTCCATAATGAGGAAGAGAAGTTTGAAATGGCGCTTCTTGTTTTAAAGGTTCAACTTGGTATGTCGTTACAACTGTTCAATTACTTACTCTCTTTTATGTGTTTTTAAGAATGCACCAGTTCCGTGGCCGGAGTCGGTAAACCCGCTAATGAAGCTGTGTAATTCAAGTCACCCGTTGGCCGTCGAAATTCAAACTCAGTTCGACTTGCAAATTATCAAGATGTTAAAAGCGAAGTACGGCTGGCCAATAGATTCGCCCGACAATCATATGCAGCTCGTGTTTCGCATTATGAAAGTTGCTCTGCCCGAAATGTTGGATGACATCCGCAATTTGGTGAAAGTTTGCCCGGAAATTAGTGGCAGTGCCAATTTTACCTGTTGCTATGAATTAGCTCGGGTCGGTCAAATACAAAAGGCATTTCAATTCCTACAGAATCTAGAGGAGAAGCCGCGTAGCGAGTGCTATGAAAAATTAACAAATATTCTGTCATCGATTTTCGCAGATATAATCGACGATCCAAACAATTACAATCACTTGATTGAGTTTATGAAAATCATTACACGCGATTGCGGAAAAAATAATCAGCAAATGCTTGTAAATTTGCAAAACTTACACTTATTGCGAACCAAGTTCCAGTTGAGCGTTTCGGCCGAAAGCCTGAGAAATAAATCCAAGCGACTGGAAGTTTTGTCGGCCGGAATAAATTTTATTATAACGAATTTGAAGAATGTGGCTATTGGCGCAAATATTGTTCATTTTATATGGAGTCAAGTGACACAACTCTCCAATTTGTTGGGCTTTGACAAAGTTTATGGTATTTTGGAATTTTGTAAACAAATGAATGATCTTCAATTCTCATGCGCGCTGGCGTACTATGTCCTGACTGTAAGTGAAGTTTCACTAAATAATTGGGAATTGTACGTTGATTTTGCCGCATTGATATTGAGCCAGCATATCGATACGGTGGCGAATGAAGGTACGTACTTCACATTCTCTATTGCATTTTATTAGCAATTATAATTTTCTATTTCTTTAGGTGAAGCAGTTGACCCGTTGGTATACCCTCTGGCACATAAACTGTTAACTGAATCGTTGAAATTCGGCAAAATATCTCAACTAGAAATTCTAGATTTCCTGAAGTGGGTTCGCATCGGTAACGGAGCTTATAGCCTTAATATTGTTCAAGAATACTATGGTGACATTATGAGTATCAACAAAAAGGTAAAGTATCAAATTGAATCTTTCAGTCTTGTCCTTTTTGGACATGGATATGTCAGTTCCGCAAAACTAAAAAATTGTTTTATTGGAATACATATTATGATGCACCGTGGGAGAAATTATTCTGGTCGAGGTGCAACATGCTCGCCGTAGCTAGAAGTAACGTAAATGCTTTTCAACATGCAAATTTTTAATGGGAGGCGATTCATTTAAAAGGCGACTGAAAAATCGACAGAAAAAATGACACAAAATAAGCGATATGATTCTAAAGTAGATTTACCAGTATGTTCAAGAAAAAGACATTCAATTTATCTGTAGGATGGAGTAGTAGGATATGTTTGGGGTATGTTATTGATACTCAGGGTGTCCCGTTTCAGATAGCAAACACTTTAATGGTGGATAGAACTGTTCATTTGTTTAAAATTGACACGTGATATGGACACTCTGTCTTTAACCGTTACAGAGTTATAGTATGTTATAGTATAGAGAAAAATAGATATCAGCGTTTGTCGCCGTAAGGTACGGTCGCTCTTTAGCACTGCTAAGCGCACAGGGAAACACGAAGATTGGGTTGAATATAGGAATTCACTCAAATCCTTCAAAAAGCAGCTCAGAGCAGAGGCATCGCGGTTGAGGAAAGTCATCTTCAAAAATCCGACACCGCCATCTACACTCAGTAAGGGGGATGGACAATGGACGAAAGGAAGTGCTGACACACTGGAATTACTCCTTGCAACATACTTTCCGGACTGCGAGAGTCCGCCAACCCAACCACATACAACAACTTTAGAAACTAACTCGCGCGGCAGCAACATACCAGGACTCTTCACGGTCAGACGAGTAAAACGGCCCATTAATTCCTTTAACCCGTACAAATCAGCAGGATCGGATGAGATCATATCTGCTATGCTACAAAAAGCTGCCGACTCCATAGCAATCTGATTGTTGCTATCTTCAAAGGCTGCATCAGAATGGGCAATGTACCGCATTCTTGGCGAAAGGTCAGTGTTGTGTTTATACCCAAAACTGGCAAAAGCAGTCATGACAACCCGAAAGACTTTAGACCAATCAGTCTCACATCCTTCATGTTGAAAACTATGGAGAACATACTGGATGGACACATTAGAGAGTCACTCGTACCGGGCTATCTATCAAACACACAACACGCGTATCTAAAGGTTAAATCCGTAGAAGCGGCCCTGCACGAGGTGGTCTCCACCATCGAAAACTCTCTACAAAACATAGCAGGAGCTTTTAATAATGTTACAACACAAGCGATAATGGATGCCCTCTACAATGAAGGGGTCAACGCAAGCATAAGAAACTGGATCGCAGCATTGCTATCTAACAGACTAATATCGTCTGCATGGGGCAATGCCACGGCCACTAAAGTGGCCAGAAGAGGAACGCCACAAGGAGGGGTGCTATCACCACTTCTGTGGGTACTAGTGGTGAACACTCTACTAAAAACTTTCGAATCGTTAGGCATACGTGCGGTGGCTTACGCAGATGACGTTGTAATACTTGTATCTGGAAAGGACACTGGCGTTCTATCAGACCTCACAACAATGGCTCTAAGTAGGCTACTAAAATGGGCAGGCAAAGTGGGGCTAAGTGTGAACCCGCAAACGACTGAACTGGTTCTCTACACAAGAAGAACCACAATTCAGGACTTCCACCTCCCAAGGATGGGCATCACCGAGTCAACTTTGATAACTCACGCAAAGTACTTAGGGTTGATCCTAGACAGCAAGCTTACTTGGAATCGTAATATCGAAGGACGTACCAAGAAAGCAACCATTGCTCTGTACACCTGCAAAAGTTTGCTTGGTAAGATATGGGGGCTCAATCTTCGAATTATGCACTGGATATACACAGCAGTTGTTAGGCCAATTTTATTATACGGAATTCTGGTCTGATGGACAGCACTCAAAACCAGGTGCAATAAACGGAAAATGGAAAGAATCCAAAGACTGGGATGTTTGGGAATCAGCGATGGGAACCACGTCCACCAATTCCCTAAACACCCTTACGAACTTACCCCCATTGGACCTGTTTCTAATGAACGAAGCGTCCAAATGTGCATTAAGACTTAGGGAAACGGGGAAATTTAGCACCAGACCTTATGGCCATCGAAACATCAAACTGCCTTTCGAGAATACAGACCTCATGAAACTGGTAATTGACTCCAAGAGAAACTTCCGGGTAATCATACCAGAAAGAGACTTCTACTCTATAGGCGAGAACAAACCTAAGACTTTCCTGAACCTCAATACGGATGGCTCTAAGACGGAAACAGGTGTTGAAGCCTTAAAGCGATTGCAAACCTTAACATAATGAATCTTGATTCGCAAGCGCGACGAATACCGAATACGACTGATACCAACACTTAACGATCTCTGTTGTTTTCTTTGTGGCATCGCTATGAACCCAAGTGGTCTATGCGGGACGGGACCTAACCTAACCTATCATCGGGGATTTTTGAGCAGATATTCAATACACCAGATGTGTGTCATGTCTGGTGTTAAGCATTTGGCGCCAAATATGCAGTAGGGCCTTGAAACATGCAATTCCTCCGAAAGGGGGTTGAGCAAAATTGTTCGGCTCAACACACGGTCGAGGAGGGAAGCACGGACACCCAATGCCATCAGGGGCCTCCCGTGTCAGGTCCAGGAACGCGATTCGAGCTTCGTGGGTCAATTTTTTTTTCGATGCTGTTAGGGACATCCCATTTTGTTTTGGCACTCGGGCCGACGTACGAGTTGTTTTTGTAACAAGGGAAAAGGCAGGTAGTGCCTCTCTCTAACCCCACTCACAGCACTCACGCTGCCGATAGCTGAGCGGCTATCAAGCGCGCGTCACACTCGGTCACTCGCTGAGTTTTGACACACTTGGTGTACGGCATGCATGGCCTGAACGACCGAGGCCCCCGCGTGAACAGTTTTTTTTTTAAAATACAAACTAAAACAAGGTAACTTAGCCTTGTACGTGCCCAATGTTTCGAGCTCGCATTGAGTAAATGAGCCGGTGAGTTGCTGATAATCTTGGCTAAGCCTATATCATAAGACAATGAGTACATTCCTATCCATCTGTTGGCTACCTCCCTGTATGCCTGCTAGAAGGGAAGATAGTGGATATGGTACAACACTCTATGGTAGGTAACATCTTGGATACAAGGAGTATACTTTGGTTGCCTTCCAAGATATCAAAGGCGCCTTTAAAAATGTAAAACAGGCGACTATCACCGATGCACTCTATGCTCCTACGGCAGCCGGTTCTACGCACCGGAGTGACCCGTTCATCAAAAACGGCCAAGAGCTGCCAAAACCCCTCAACGCTAGAAGGCGTTGCTACTACAACAACAACAACCGATGCACTCTCAAATCTAGGTGTGTATGACTCAATCTGCAAGCTTATAACCCGCTGCTGCTGATACCGAGGGTGATCTTCACAATTCTAGGCACATCGTCTGCATGTAGGCATGTATGCAGGGAAACTCCTTAAAGTGGTGTTCTCTTTCCCCTTCTTTGGAATCTGGCGGTCAATAGGCTGCTTATGAAGCTGGAAGGCTTGGGATGCAAGCCCTCTGCATACACGAATGACATTGCAATTGTCGTTTCGAGTAACCTCCCCGGTGTTCTTAGTGATTTAATGCTTAAGGCCGTTTATATTCTGAAGAATTGGGCCAGTGAGATTGGGCGTAGGCTTATTCCGACTTGTTCTTTTCATCAGGAGATACAGGCAAGGTACCTTCGTTTGAACCATCGGTGTTAGAGGGTACAAGGCTTGTTCTCATCGATAAAGATAAATTCCTTGGGCTCAACTTAGATAAGAAACCAGCGAGTTACAAAGACAACTGGTCATCTCACCCTTGCTACGCCACTGCTGCGAATTTTGCGATTCCCGCCATTTCTGCATTTGCTTGATTTTCACCAATTTTGAATTCTTGGTCAGTAACTTAGCGAATCGCGACTAATCTGGTACGAACTTTATGTGCAGACTACCTCAAATCGTTCGTTAAACTGAAATTCGAAATTCACGTTATTAAAATCAATGCAATGCTGCTGGTTTCCCATTGTTGCTTTCAAAGTTTTATTAACAGATCCATCTATTTAACATCATTCTCCGTAGTGTTCTGGACTATTCTTTTCCCGACAATGCATGATTCTTTGACCATTTCCTTCAACGCGTACATCTTTTCAACATAGTATCCTTCAACGATGATTAACGGAATTAGATTTGCCTATACATACGAGTACATTTGCAATTCCAATCAAAGAAAAGAAATAATACCGATACTCACAGATTGAGCGGATGAAACGACAGCGTCCACGGGAAGAAAACTGCTATCAAGAATTGAATGATTTCATTAAGACATATCTACGATACATTTTTCCCCTTCAGCTAAAGAGAAATATCCTAACGAGAACGTTTTTACATTAGATTTTAGATAATTTTACCGCTAAGAATGTGGAACCGAAACAAAATGGAACGCATCATTCAAATCGTTCAGATTCGATGTGTGTTTTCGACGAGGTTGCTGAAATACAGGAAACTGTTAAGGTAAATATTACGTCATTTAATGTTACAAATGATTTTTATGATAAATTAATAATCGTTCTTCGAAAAAAGTCCACAAACGATCCATCGCCGATTATAACCTGTGTATCTATGGCACTTGCTTGTTTGGATGACTACCTACCGTTCCCTATAAGTAAATTCATCAATCCGAAAATCAGGAACAACATTGACGAGTTAGTTTCTCTGAACATTACCATTGATGTATATAATTAATATTATATTTTTATCGTCTAGCATTAAAACGGCGTTCGTTATACACCTCGAGCTGTTAGTGAAAAGCAAACAATTTAATAGTTGGTACGATATCGTGCAGTACACGTCCAAATATGAAATATCCAACTTTATCCTGCCCGCGGAAAGACTGATTGTTAACAAGAAGAAGATGTACAAGTACCTGTTGTCGCAAAAAGAACCGAATTTTATAGGTATTCAGTTTTCGTATAACAATGTTGCGTGGACATAAACTAATCAGTATGTCTTCTTGCTGCTCAGAATTGTTTGCCATACTATTGGCAGATCCCAATCCGGAAGTACCCTTGAAATACCTGGAAGCTGAACTAAAGACCGGTCAGCCGAAATTGAATTTCCTAATTCTCGCTGAAATGTATCATACACATATCGAGGACAGGGAACAGGTCGAGTCGGACAGAGAAAAGTGAGCAACTAATTGGCACTTTAATTCCAAATTATTTTACTATATTCACAATTTTTTCCAGACGTATGAAATACTTCTACTACACGGAACTGACCAAACAGGATTTCGATTTGAAATGCAAACCAAACATAACGTTCATTTCGATAGCTATGCTTATGAAAGAACTCAAAAACAAAGTATTGGATGTGGAATTCCTGAAGAGAATGAGTTACGATTTCGAATGGGATTATCAGGAAATCCTGATTGCACAGGCATGAATACTTGTCGATTATTTTATATTTATTATGTAAACGCTTGGATCATTTCTTTGCATTGCAGATTGTATCCGTGCTTCATATGCAAGAGCCTTCTTACGACGTTAAATTGGATGCATTCGGCAAGGAGGAGATCGTGATGAAAGTATCGGCCGATCAAATACGAAGCTTGTGTGAACCGTATATTCAGCAAATTACAAATGCCAAACTTCTCGCAACAAAGCTAGTGAATTTAATTTCAGAAGTATGTTTTTTTCTGCATTTTAAAGTGTTGTCTGTTTTTTTTTCTATCGACTGAAAAAATTTTAAAATTTCTTTTCAGATTAACTTTTATTTCTACGAGCTGTATTTATGCATTCTGGATATTTTAACATATATCAATGCCATGCCTCAAAACATGGAAATGTGGGCAAATATGTTGCTGTTTTTGAAACATAAAATGGTCACTAAACGACGTCATCGTCCCGGACAAATTGAAATGGACTGGTGGTTGAAGTCGCAGCTGGAAGTAGGTGTTTTGCCCAAAATTGCAAAGTATCGATTCCCATTTAGGCCGATCGTGCAGGAGCCGCTGAAGAATATTCTGGGTAAGTGGTTACTACACTTCTTCTTCATTTCATACCACTCTGCGGCTTCGCGTTGCTCTGCCTGTGGTGTTGGCACTTCGCCCATTCTGGCGGTAGAATTTCAGCTTCCTTCTGCAGGCAGCTCGGTCTTGGATCGTATTATCGCCAAGATTAACGCGTTGTTGTTGCTTTTTCATCTGATCGATCCACGTGTGTTTCCGTCTGCCTCGGCGTTTGGGTCCAGCAAATGGAACATTCATTGATATTGCTTTCATGACAGGCTTCTCAGGCGGACGCCTTAGAACGTGGCAATAACAATCCATACGACGATCTTCGAGCTTTTCAGTGATCGGTTTAAGAAACAAGCTGCCTCGGATGTGGGTACTTTTGATACGATCCTTTTTGGTCACACCGGCTGACATCCGTAGCATTTTCATCTCAGTCACAGTAATTTTACTTTCGTATGTCTTATACATAGTCCAGCATTCAGACGCATACATGAGTGCGGGACGTACGACTGTTTTGTACAACTTGCCCTTAAGCTTTCGTGGCATCGTTTTGTCGCCGAAAACTACAGAGTTTTCTCGCCGCTTCATCCAACCGACCCTGATGCGATGTTTGATGTCATCATCGCAGGTAGCTTCCTTGTTGACCAATGAGCCCAGGTATTTGAACCTTGTACAGGAGTTCAGCTGCTCTCCT
Source organism: Chloromyia formosa (assembly GCA_964017055.1). NCBI lineage: Eukaryota > Metazoa > Arthropoda > Insecta > Diptera > Stratiomyidae > Chloromyia > Chloromyia formosa. Next base: position 12,916,682 of record OZ024813.1, on the reverse strand, counting down.
TTAATGTATATATCTGGTATCGGTCTCCCTGGATCTGAGAAACGACAGCAAAGATATTCAGTCTTTGGTATGCTAATCCTCAGTCCATGATCCTCCAGTATCTTACACCACTTGGTCAGTGCAGCCTGCAAAGCAGCGATGTCTTTGCTACCCAGGACAATGTCATCGGCGAAGAGAAGGGATATTTCCAGGCCGTCAGAAATGAGTGTTAATAAATAGAGCATGATGATGTTGAAGAGCAAGGGACTCAATACACTGCCTTGGTGAACTCCGACTTTAACTGGAAATTCTTCAGACCCACCAGCTGTGCAACTTACTTTAGTTGCCCCATCATACATGTCTTGTATCATCTTGACATATGCCTCGCGGACCATAAATGCTCTTAGGGCCACCCATATCAGATCACGAGGAACTCTGTTCGAAGGTTTTTTTCAAATCAATAAACACAAAGTGCAAGTCTGTCCGTGCATCACGATGCTTTTCCATCGTAACACGCATGCACTGAATAGCATCGACTGTGGAACGACCCTCCACAAAGCCGCATTAGTTGTCGTCTAAACGCACAATCTCTTTCAATCGATTGCAGACAACCCGCTCGTAAGTCTTCAATGTGTGAGATGTTAACCTGATTGCCCTATAGTTGTTGAGCTTGCATGAGTCACCCTTTTGTTCTTATAAAACCTTGTGAACCCTTGTTCTTATAAAACGGGAGAAGGAAGCTTTTTCTGAAAGCGTCAGGCATCGGTTGCCCTCTTTTAATTTTGTTGAAAAGAACGGTGAGCCATTTAAGCTCGACATGATCCATCTTCAACCCAAATTCGAAGGGTATTTTGTCCAGACCAACTGCCTTTCCGCGTTTCATCTGTATCATTGCCTTCATCACCTCCTCCACTGAAAAATCAGCGATATCAGTGGTGTTTGGGCTCCACAGCTTGAAAAGCTTCTCGCGAAAATTCTTTGTTCAAAAGTGCGTCAAAGTACTCACGCATTCTGCTACAGATTGCTGTGTCTTCAACCAGCAGCACTCCTTGTGAGTCTTCAACGTACCGTGGCGCCTGAATCTCTCGAGCGTTTCTTCTCCTTTGGGCTGCAACCTTATATGTAAGTCCTGGCATTGTCTTTAGGTTTCTCTTGCAATGACGATCTCTTATCCGTCAGATCTTCTAGTTCCTGCTAGAACTTTTCGGCTGCAATCGCCTTTGCTTGAGCCACCTTTCGCTTTACTTCCCTTCGGCATTTATCATATTTCTCCCGAAGTTGAACCTTTAGTTTCCTTATTCCACCACCACGTCTCCTTGTTCGTGTGGAGTGGGCCTTTCGAAACTTCCAGTGTCTTTTCAGCCTCACCTACTAACATTTCATCCAAAGCATTCCACATTTGTGTTGGATTTTGCTCGTCGCAGTTGGTGTTGTATTGAAGCCACTCCTTGATTTTAACAATGAGTGGAGTTACAACAGATACAAAGCGTCCGTTGTTGAGATTACGTCATTTGATTTTCTCGACTGGCTTGGGGATTGCTTGTGGTCTTGTTCCTCCTTTCAAAATAAATTCTGTCAGGAGCAACCGGTGCTGGGTGACCGCAGATTCACCCAAGATCACTTTGCAGTCTTTCACCAAACGTCTCATGAAATTTAGACACAGTTGATAGTCTATCTGCGTCGCATGAGCTCCACTGCTATATGTGATCAGGTGCCTTTGGTTCTTAATGAACCATGTGTTGAGGATGACCAGACCGTGTGATATGCACATAGTCAGGATAGCCTCACCTTCATCATTTCTGGCTGTAGATTGGCTACCCTTCACACCATGGCAATCCTCGTAATCATAATTCGATTCTCCCACATGGCCATTGAAATCCCCTCCGAAAAAAAAACCAGCTCGGTATCTGGTATACTTTGGAACAGTGTGTCAACGTCCCTCCAAAATGCCTCTTTTTCACTTTGCTGCAAACCCACTTGGGAGCGTAAAATTAGTACCAAAACTAGCTAATGCGACATGTTTATATCGTCGTGAGTTAGCATGAACTAGTTAATACTCGAAGATAGTTTCGCGGCATAAACGAGGCCACCGATACTACTTTGCCTTAACCCCTAGCGGGGCATAGCGCGTCAACTACTCCTGCGCGCCATCGTACTCTGTTCTGGGCAATGGGGCGCAACTCCCCAAAAGACTTACCCAGTACCTGACACTCCTTTGCCACAGATCGACGCCATGTGATTCGAGGACCCCCTCTTGGTCGGCCTTGGTTGGAAATGGGGTTCCATTTCATGGCATGCATAGCAATGCAGTTATCACTCTTCCGCAATGTGTGACCTATCCACTGCCATTTTCGCCTGCGTATCAATTCGTCGATTGGCATCTGACCCGTACGCCGACTTAGCTCTTCATTTGATATTGTTTGGGGCCAGAAAATTCTTAAAATTCGACGAAGACATGAGTTGACGAAAACTTGCAGCTTTCTGGTAACTCCTACGGAAACTTTCCATGTACTGCTCCCATACAAAAGCACTGATAGTACCAGGGAGCGAAACAGGCCCAGCTTGGTTTTAATGCTGAGATAACTGCTCTGCCAGATTTTGGACAGCATGCCGTATGCGCGTTTAGCCTGGTTGATACGACGAGCGATGTCCTGCTCCGTACCACCATTTTCGGCAACAATGCTACCCAGGTAGACGAAGTTGTCCACCTTCTCCACAGGCTGCCCATTAATATTGATGGCAATAGGTGTCGGATTTCTTTTTCGCAACGGCGGGCTAAGAACCTTGGTCTTGTTGGTATTAATCTTTAGCCCAACCTTGCTTGCCTCCCTCTCGAGATCTAACGCCATTGCGGACAGATCCATGATTTTGTGGGAGAGTAGGCATATGTCGTCAGCGTAGTCAAGATGTTGTAGATAAGATGTCAAAGTCCATTGAATTCCTCTGTCGAGTCCGGATAGGGCTGCCTGCAACACATCGCCGATCACAATGAGGAATAGGATCGGTGAGAGGATGCACCCCTGCCGAACTCCACTGCGAATCTCAAAGTCCCCCGACACCTTACCTTTATGCAGAACGCGACATTTCGCGCCGTCATAGGTTGCCTTAATAATAGCCACAAGCTTCTCAGGGATGCCTCTCCTGCGCAAGGCCGCCCATATAGAATCCCGGTTCACACTATCGAAAGCCTTTTCGAAATCGATGAAAAGCAAGTGAAGCGGAGAATCGTATTCAGCGCATTGCTCGATGATGATTCGCAAGGTGTTAATGTGATCGACACAGGAGAATCCGGATCGAAAGCCAGGCTGCTCTTCATCAATTGTGCTTTCTAAGTGGGCCTTTAGTCTTTCCAGGACGATTTTAGCTATTATCTTGGCAACGGCAGGAAGCACACAAATGCCTCTCCAATTATTACAGTCTGTGAGGCTACCCTTCTTTGGAAGTTTGATGATCAAACCTTCCTTCCACTCAGTGGGAAAGGTCTCTGTATTCCACGCTTTATCAACAAGTGGGTGCAGCAAATCGGCAGTTACGCTTGGCGCTGCTTGATAAAGTTCGGCAGGGATGCCGTCAAGTCCGGCGGCCTTTCCTCGTTTTAGTGCAATAATTGCAGTGACTATTTCCTCTTTAGTCGGGGCAGTGGACCGTATACGCACATTTTGATGGTTAGCTAAATTATCTATATGAGGGAGAACTTCACCAGAGGTTACACGGTTCAAGACCGCGGCGAAGTGTTCTTTCCATCGCCTCATTTGATCTTCTTCCAAGATAAGTAGCTTTCCATCACTATCTTTCACCGGATGTTGGCAGGAGTTACGACCACCTGTAAACTCCTTGATGACACCGTATACGGCGTTTAAGTTGTTACTTCTAGCGGCTTCTTCTGCTGACGCTAAAAGAGAATTGGCATAAACTCTTTTATCGCGTCGCACACTACACTGAACTTCTCGAGCTTTCTGACGGTAAAGGAGTTCGATGCTGCTTCGATTGTCGTCTGCTGCTGCAGCCAAACGAACTTTGAGCTCCTTTCTTTCAACAATCCGCTGCCATGAAGCGTCGGACATCCAGGGCTTATTCCGGCAATCCGGGTTTGGGCCAAGGATGGTATTTGCGCTATTAATGTACGCATTTTTTATGGCATCCCAGTTTTCGTTTATGTCACTATCTGGGTGACTAGTTATCTCAGCCGCTTTTTGCGCAAGATGGTCATTATATTGTTGTAAGACAGCTGGATTTTTTAGTCGAGCGGTGTTGAATTTGCGGGGCCTGGATCTTTCGTCGCTGGGGCGGCGCACGGCTGCAATACGCAATCGAACATTAGCGATCATAAGATAATGGTCTCTTTCTATCCCAATATCGGCACCCTTCTTGTTTCGCACGTCCAGGAGGCAACTTTTGAATCTTTTACTAATGGCAAAATGGTCGATCTGATTTTGTGTTCTGCGCCGATCAACAGAGGACCAACTGATTTTGTGGTGATCCTTATGCTCAAACATAGTACCACCGATGAAGAGACTGTGAAAGTTGCAGAACTCTACAAATCTTTCACCGTTGTCATTACGATCACCAAGACCGTGTCTCCCCATCACATGTCTGAGCCCATAGTTATCAGCGCCAACTTTCGCATTCAAATCACCCCAGCAGAACACCTAAAGGTGACATTATAATGGTTATAATGTCACCTTTAGGTGTTCTGCTCTGAACGGCGTTTAGTTCTTCGTAGAAGGAGTCTTTTGCCAAGACATTGTCGGGTTCAGTAGGGGCATAACATTGTATTATTGAGATGTTCCTCATTTTGGTCCGGAACCTGGCGGTCAAGACCCTGTCAGAGACCGGTTCCCAGGATAAGAGACAGTTTCGCGCGGCTCTGGTTAAAAGGAGCCCCACACCCACACTCACGACGACTACCGGTAGCTTTACCGGAGTACAACATTACAGTGCTGCCCGTTGGAGAGATGAATTCTCCGCTGTTCCACCATCTTATCTCACTAACTCCTAAGATATTCACTCTCTAATTGAAGAGATCGTGCGTTCTCGGGACCTTCTGATCCATTGTCCAGGAGAGTACGCACATTCCAGAATCCAATCTTTGTCATTGTACGATAGCTAAAAGTCGTAACCGTTGAGTCAGTCCTTATCCGAGGCATAGTTGACGTTTCGTTAGCATATAAAGATTTCGGATAGTGCAAGTTGCTGGCATACACATCCTGTCCTTTGATTGTCGGTTTTAACGACAGGCCCTCAAAGGGAAAGGCCGTGGTATTTTTTTTTCACACCCCACACCACCGATACTTGTAACTGTTTTTCATAATTGTTTTTTTTTTTCAAATCTGGGCCGTTTTTGGTTTTTTTTTTTTCATTTTCCTGAAACAAAATTGGGTTATTATCCATTTGTAATACTTACCCCCAAATTTTATGAGCTTCTCTCCCAACATTTTGCGATATATTGCCCCAAGTTTGGGATAGTTTTTCATAATGACAATTCGCCCCGAACTCATGCATGGATCAATTTTTCATTTTCGTGTTGAAGCCTGAAGATCTCATTGAACACTCACACATTTTTTTCCTTTTCAAGATGACGAAGTAAATGTGGACAATTGCGAGAGTTGGTTTCCACTAATCAAAATGCATACGGTAAATCTAGGAAAAACAATACAAAGCGACATTATCCACGAGCAGGAGTACTTTTGTATGTCGGCCGTAAAGAATTCGATATCTGAATACAAACAACAGAGTGAAGACTCGGACACGTATTATTTACAACCCGTGAACAATGCCTTCTTGCAATCAGTAAGTAAATTTTACAAAATTCATTCAAACAGCGGTATATGTACGTAATTTTAAATTATCAGATTGTTCGCCTAATCCGTCACATGTTGACTCCATCGAAAATACTCTTCATCCTATACTTTGTAACGAATCATGCACCGGAAGGTGCCGATCAAGTCGAGGCCGCCTGCGAATGCTATAAGTTTGCTATAAAATATGAGGAACAGCTGAAAACCAATAAACGAGCTGAAGAGACCACGGTCAAAATCAAACGGAAATATCCAGTCTTAAAAACGCAACTTTTACTTCACGTCTACGGGATGATTGACGAGAAACTATTACTATTGACCGAAAATCCAAGAGGACTCATTTATTCGCTGTACCATCATGATTCGATTTTGAATTCACCAAAGGCTGATATTAATAGTTTAGTATTGGAGATATCACAGCTGCACCGTTTGAATTTCAGCGAAATTCAAGTGTCGTTGTTGAAGAATTGGCTGTGTTGTACAAATCCAGGCGATTACAAGGAGGAAGATGAAACATTCTGCGAAGGGTTGAATGTTTCGGCGAGCGCTATTGAAACTGTGAACGAAGAATATATTATAAGGTAACCTTTCTGTCTGGATTGCTTATCGTACACTAACCCGATTGCTATCACTTTCTTTCAGAGCACATTACATTTTAAGCAGTTGGACATCGTCGGATGCCATGGAGTTTCTAATTGCTCAAATGTTTTCTGTTGATGGGTACGAAAAATTACACCTTTGTTGTCTACAATATATAGAAAATCTTTCGGTTAACCTCTATTCAGATCCGTAAATACAGCAGCCCGTTTGCAAATATTTGAGTGTTTCTTCAAACTGATTGACGAATCCAGTGCCACCTATTCGGAAGCTTTGAGCCAAGAACAGTACGTTGTACTTAAATGTGTTCACTATTTGAAACACTTGGGATATAAATACACGGTTGATCAGTTCATGAAATCCGATAAAGGAAGTATTCTGAAGAAGATCTGGCAGAAACATGCAAACAATCCGCTAGCACTTGAAGCAATCGCGTATATTTGTATTGGTCACAGTATTCTTATGCCGACTATTTGGAACGGAGTGTTGAAACAAATGGTTAATCTGAATATGGTACGGTGGCAGCCATAATTATTATTGACAATATTATTTTCTACTAAGCACAATTCACTATCCATTCCTTGCTTAGGTTTCTAAACTGAATGAACTAGTTGATGTGTTGTCGTGCGAACAAGCCTTACTGTATACTGAAGGTCTTGCATCGGCATGGGATTGTGTTTTGCGAGCGCCATTTAAAAATGCCAATCGATCCAGATCGTTTGAACAGGAAAACATATTGGCCAAGAATTTATTTAGAATTCAGGTAGATTTGTGAAATTGGGAGAAGCATGAGAGCAAAATGAAAATATACATTTTAATTTCAGGCATGTCCACTTATAAAGCAGTTGAATCTGGTGGCATTCGCCGAAGATTGCATTAGACTTGATCGACCTCACATGGCTGCGGTGTTTGTAACGCTGGCCAATGATAAGCAAAAGAAGTTGATTATACCTGTAAGTTTAAGAGCTCGCGCCCACAGCAAACTTTTTTAGTTCGCAAAAAAACTAAATAGTTTAGTCAGAAAAATAGAACACACCGCAGTTTATGAGACCGCGCACACAGCAAACTAAACTATTTAGTAATCGCTGTGTGCGCGGTTTCATAAAACACCGTGTGTTCTATTTTTCTGACTAAACTATTGAGTTTTTGTGCGAACTAAAAAGTTTGCCGTGGGCACGAGCGCTAAAGTGAAGAATTTACTGTTGAACCGAATTGCTCTAATGCGTTTTATTTTTATTTCAGCTAATAACTCAACAGAAGAAAGTCTCTAAAGACACTTTGAAGAAAGAGATTACCGATTTGGAGGAAATTGGAATTTCACCAATTATCATAAACTTTGCCATACAAATGCTTAAATTATAAAATAGTAAATTAAAATATTAAATTAATAAAATGAGTTATTATTACGGCTTTATTAAGTCGGAGGAGCGCGGGAGTCGTGTCATAAAATCCACATTTTGAGCTTGCATCCACTGATAATCCAGCTGCTATATCCATCTAAGTGGACCAAAAATATTCTGGAATTGTGGAAAAAGTATTTAAAGTAAAGTATCTTCTCTTGCCTTGACCCCTCCAGGGGCATGGGCGCGTCAACATCTCTTACATTTCTATGCCTTATTGACGTTTCAATAGCATATCTACTTTTTCGGAAGTGCAGTTGCTAGCATGCACCTCCTATCCGCGCCGTCTTTATACTGACAAGCTCGGAGCACTGTGAGAGTTCTACTAGTACTGACAGGCAGTTTTTGATCACGCCGAGATTTGATCTCCGAGCTCTAGATTAGTATCGTAGAGCGGTGACCGAACGATCACGGCCACCGAGCGCGAAAGTAAAGTATGGTGGTACCATGGTGGGACGAAGCCCTTCAATGGTCCGGTCAGACTTCATCATCATCATCGTAGCACAGCAGCCCGACATCGGGCCCTGGCCGCCTGGATCATCGTCCTCCAATTTTCTCGGTCAAGTGACCGCGTCCTCCAATTTTAGACGCCCAGCCAGTTGTTCGGCGTCCTCATCTACTGTGTCTTTCCAACGAGCTCTCTGTCTTCCTCGCAGCCTTGCTCCGTCAACGCGTCGTCCATTGAATATTTTCTTAGACATGCGTTTATCGTCCATTCGTTGTATATTTCCTGCCCATTATTGACGTTGTAGTTTGACGATTCTTGAAACTTCCAGCTCATCATACAGTTTGTACAGCTCATGGTTGTACCGGATGCGCCATTCATTTCGGTCGCAAACTGCTTCGGAAATTCGCCGAAGGACGTTCAAATGTAATTATCATGTTTTCGGAGGCTTGAGTAAGGGTCTAGGTTTCGCAGCCATAGCATAGCACAAGTAGTATGAGGGTTTTGTATGTGCGGAGCTTAGTATTTCCGTGCGCATGCTTATTTCATGATTGGGATGACCGAGAAGAGAGAGAGAAGTCTTATTTGGTAGGCTAGCTGTATCCGTCGGTTGATTTCATCAGTTTTATTGGCGTCCTTTAACAGGTTACTACCCAGGTATATGAGGTCGTCTATGAATTCGATGTTGAGATCCCGACGTTGATGTTTGGGTCGTTCTGGCGTCCTTGTTCTTGATTGCATCATTACTTTTGTTTTGTCCTGGTTAATGCGTAGTCCAACTTCTTTTGCAGCCGTGTCAAAATTATTTAGAAGTTTTTCTGAATCGGGCAGATTTCGGGACATGATGTTGATTTCGTCAGCGTACGCTATGAACTGCGCCGACTTGTTAATTGCCTTGACCCCTCCAGGGGCATGGGCGCGTCAACATCTCCTGCATTTCAATGCCTTGTTGACGTTTCGATAGCATATCTACTTTTCGGAAGTTCAGTTGCTAGCATGCACCTCCTATTCGCGCCGTCTTTATACTGACAAGATCGGAGCACTGTGGGATTTCTATTAGTACCCACAGGCAATTTTTGATCACGCCGGGATTTGAACTCCGAGCTCTAGATGTAGTATCGTAGAGCGGTGACCGAACGATCACCGAGCGGCCACTGCGTCGACTTGAAAAGCAGTGGGCCGTTGTGGTCCGCATTCCTTATCCGGATGGCGTGTTCAAGTGTCATGTTGAAGAACATCCGAGCCAGTTCATTGCCTTGCTTCAGTCCTGTACGGGTTTCAAAGAGAACAGTCAGCCTGTTTTGGATCCTGACCTGTGGGACGGAGTTGATTATCGTCATCTGTGTTAATCGTACTAATTTTACTGATATACCAATTTGCAGCATGATGTTGTACTCCACGATCGATACTGTCGTATGCTTGCTTAAAATCAACAAAGATTTGGTACATGTCAACGTTGTATTCCCAGTTCTTTTCCAGGAACTGCCTGACCGTGAAATGCTGACCGATTGTACAACAGTTCGGCCAGGTCTAAAACCGCCTTGATATTCGCTAATGATTCAGCGTACGGCTTTATTCTATTTTCCAGAATTTATCTCTCTTTTTGTGGAAGGGACAGATGATGCTCCTGCACCAATCTTCTGGGATCACCTCATCCTCCAAGATTGGCAGAAGTAGTTGATTTATTGCATTTAATAGACCCGTTCCACCAGATTTTAGCAGTTCAGCTGGAATCTCGTCTGCACCCGGCGCTTTATTCGGTTTGAGTGACTACAAGGCGAGATCAACTTCTTCTACTGTCAGGGGTTGTGTATTGGGGCCATGATGCATATGGCTGTTGGCTATTTCTTGTTTTGGTGACACCACTAGTTCAGCAAAATCTAGGGTATATTCGTTTCGGACTCGGGACCGATGCGAAGCTTCGGTCTTGTTTGTTATAAAAGTAGGCTTACGGCCCAGAGTAGCAGATCAGTATCCATAATGTATTTGAGAAGCGAATCGTCTCACTTATTTGTGTCTGAGCTACCCCAAACGTCATGATGCGGGTTAGAATCGCAGCCAAAAGTCAGGCTCATATTTGCCTCTCGTCGCTGCAATGGCCTCCTTCAGATTAATGGAGGGGAAATCCCCTTCAAAATCGTGCGGCATGCATGTCGTTGGAACTGTGGAAGTGAGATATATTTTTTTTGTCTATTAACTTTGACGTGGTTTGATGCATGCTCGCGACCACAATACTTACCGTTTGTGTCGAGCTATACCTTCGAGCTCAAGATAAACTAAGTGTCTTTGTCACTACAATTTGACAATAGGAAACCCTTGACGATATTCCCAACAATAATGAATGACCGGGGTTTTTACCATAAAAAAACAGTATAACCAAGGGACCCCAGGTGTCTAACGAAATCCTTCACCTACTATATGTGACTTAAAATAGAAATTATACAAACTCCGGTTTTTGGCAGTAGTTTTAATAAATTTTAACAATAATTAATTTCCGAAATTTCCTATTCTAAAGGCTTCCACAGTCGCAGTATCTCATACTAGTACCACACTATATTCGATTCCCTTTCGTGTATCTGAATTCTTTCCTGGTATGATACGGCGTGTAGGGATCATCCAAATAGTATTTGGGTCGCCGCCAAAATGTTGTCACCATCTTGTCCAGAAGCGATGCTTGTTGTCCATTAACGAAAACGTGTTGTCGCAACCGTTTTCTACATGCTGGCGACTTCTTCCACATTTTCTTATGACGACCGCAGCGCGTTCGAATCCATGCACCCCAGTGGAGCCTCTTGAATCGTTTAATTACAGCTTTCACGCTCTTTCGTTTACCCTTCCGCAGGGAGAATTTCGTAACCGTCCGAACAGGCTGCTGTGTTAACACGGGGTTGCTGGGCAGAAGTGTTTGCAGTACAAGCGAGGATCTAAGAGGGTTACATTGTAAATTGTTGCAGAGAGATGGCTGAGCGGTTGCACTTATTGAAAGTGTGCTGAATTGTTTGCTTATTGATTGAAGGTTGACTTTGCGGCACCCGTTCTGGACGAGAGGAATACTCCGTGAAACGCGAAGTACTAGATGGGAGATGAGAATAATATAAGACAATGGAAATTTGTTGTAAATGGATTGTAAATACAGTGTAGGAATAATATATAAAAGGGATTATGCTTCCTCGCCTGATAAATCCGCCTATTAACTTACCGGACCCAACAGCAAATCGGATCATCTTGGACGATATTATAACCGCAACTGTCATTCAGGCTCCAGCTGACCAACTGACACTAGTGACAGCTAGTTAGTCGATAAAGTAGTTCATATGACAACGTCAACTATTTTTACAATTTTCCGTGTTATTGAATAAAAACTTTATTAGAACTAATCGTTGATACATCCCATATATAAATAAGACGCCACAAAATTCGACTATACTCAGCCAATACGTTGTCATGATCGATTAGAGCGTACACTTTCCAAAATCATTCTGCATTCAAACGATTGTTTTTTTTTTATTGTTCCACAATTCCGTCGTTCCGTTGTTCTCTCTGTTTTTCCAACCCTAACCTCAAAACACGAAATTTTTCCAATTGGACTGGACTGTCGCCTCGGCAGACATACGTGCGTGTAAAAACGTCAAGATTCGATTTTTTCCCCCGGTTGGTTGGTTGCAGGGCTTTTGGTTTTTGGGCGACGTAAGAGCATTTCGCGTGTGAGATTTTATAGCCGGTGCCGATTGAAATTTCGTGAAGTGTGATTGTGACAAGACAAAGTGGAGTAAAATGTATCGTTTTGTACTTAGGAATCCCTGCAAGAATGGCATTCAGGTGAGTGACAGACGGATAATGTTGGGATTAGTGTTGAATTAGAGGATATTGATGGGGATACAGAGAGCTTCCTGCAAATTGTTTGGCTCTCTGGTAGATGAGGTCCTTGGTAGAGGTCGCGTGATCGGGTTGTGAGAAAGGTTTTCTGAAATTGCATTGCATTATTCACAAATTTAATGACAATTATTATGTAACTTTTTTTTTGTGGTTAGCATTCGCCGAATATTGGACAAGTTTAGTCAGCCGTGTCATCTGGTGCGAACTTTGTTTATGCCAGCTTCATAGTACATATTAGAAAGTCGGCTCGGAAGAGAATAAGTTGAAGAGAAATGCACTCATATCCTGTATTAAATTCTGAGCACAGTCCTGTTTTCGGGGACGACAGTACTTCCATGGTAATTGGTAATCATCCACTAAGGCAGTGTATGACGGAATACACTCCTTACAAGCGAATGAAATCATTTGTCTAGGGATAAAAAAGGACTATATTTATGTAATTCTCAAAAAAGAATTATATTTATGCAATTCTCAAATTTTAATTAACGAAAAAATGTAACGTGGTGGTGGAATAAGGAAACTAAAGAAGCAGTGCAGGCCAAATCGAACGCATTCAAGGTTCGGACAACATGCAAGACAAACCATGAAACCGAGGGAAGTAAAGCGAAAGGTGGCTCAAGCAAAGGCGATTGCAGCCGAGAAGTTCTATCAAGAACTACAAGATCTGACTGCGGATAAGAGATCGTCATTGCAAGAGAAACCTAAAGACAATGCCAGGATTTATATGGTCGCAGCCCAAAGGAAAAGAGGCGCTCGAGAGATTCAGGCGCCAAGGTACGTTGAAGACTCACAAGGAGTGCTGCTGGTTGAAGACACAGCAATCTGTAGCAAAATGCGTGAGTACTTTGACGAACTTTTGAACGAAGAATTTTCGCGAGAAGCTTTTCAAGCTGTGGAGCCAAACACCACTGATATCGCTGATTTTTCAGCGGAGGAGGTGATGAAGGCAATGATGCAGATGAAACGCGGAAAGGCAGTCGGACCGGACACAATTGGTTGAAGATGAATCATGTCGGGCTTAGATAGCTCACTGCTCTTTTTAACAAAATTAAAAGAAGATAACCGATGCCTGACGCTTTCAGAAAAAGCTTCCTTCTCCCGTTTTATAAGAACAAGGGTGGCTCACGCAAGCTCAACAACTATAGGGCAATCAAGTTAACATCTCACACATTGAAGACTTATGAGCGAGTTATCTGCAATCGATTGAAAGAGATTGTACGGTTGGATGACAATCAATGCGGCTTTGTGGAGGTTCGGTCCACAGTCGATGCTATTCGATGCATACGTGTTAGGATGGAAAAGCATCGTGATGCACGGACGGACTTGCACTTTGTGTTCATCGATTTGGAAAAACCTTCGACAGAGTTCCTCGTGTTCTGATATGGGTGGCGCTAAGAGCACTTAAGGTCCCCGAGATAATACAAGACATGTATCATGGGAGAACCACTAGAGTTAGATGCACAGCTGGTGAGTCTGAAGAATTTCCGGTTAAATTCGGAGTTCACCAAGGCAGTGTATTGAGTCCCTTGCTCTTCAACATCATCATGCTCTATTTATTAACACTCATTTCTGACGGCCTGGAAATATCCCTTCTCTTCGCCGATGACATTGTCCTGGGTAGCGAAGAAATCGCTGCTTTGCAGGCTGCACTGACCAAGTGGTGTAAGATACTGGAGGATCATGGACTGAGGATTAGCATACCAAAGACTGAGTATCTTTGCTGTCCTTTCTCAGATCCAGAGAAACCGATACCAGATATCTACATTAAAGGAGAGCAGCTGAAGTCCTGTACAAGGTTCAAGTACCTGGGCTCGATGGTCAACAAGGAAGCTACCTGCGATGATGACATCAAACATCGCATCAGTGTCGGTTGGATGAAGTGGCGAGAAAACTCTGGAGTTTTCTGCGAAAAGAAGATGCCGCGAAAGCTTAAAGGCAAGTTGTACAAAACGGTCGTACGTCCCGCACTCATGTATGCGTCTGAATGCTGGACTATGTACAAGACATATGAAAGTAAAATGACTGCGACTGAGACGAAAATGTTACGGATGTCAGCTGGTGTAACCAAAAAGGATCGTATTAAAAGTAGCTACATCCGAGGCAGCTTGGTTATTGAGCAACCGATTACTGAAAAGCTCGAAGATCGTCGTATGGATTGGTATTGCCATGTTCTAAGGCGTCCACCTGAGAACCCAGTCATGAAGGCACTATCAATGAATGTTCCATTTGCTGGACCCAAACCCCGAGGCAGACGGAAACACACGTGGATCGATCAGATGAAGAAGCACCAACAACGCATTAATCTCGGCGATGATACGATCCAAGACCGAGCTGCCTGCAGAAGGAAGCTGAGGTTATACCGCCAGAATGGGCGAAGTACCAACACTACAGGCAGAGTAACGCGAAGCCGCAGAGTGGTATGAAATGGCAAGGAAGCAAAAGGCGGGCGTAGGCGTTTCCATCGTGGGTTGCATAGAAATTGATCCTTTAGAAATACTATTGATGGTTTTGTTGTTTGGCGAAACACTACATACTAAACGCCGGTAGTCAAACATGAGACTGATGCCTCAACGCACTGCGCTACCGGTCGCCCCACACTACACACTACATACTGGCCGTTCTTTACTCCATCTCAGACCATAAGTATTTTCTTTTGTGAAATGATTTACTCTAACCTGCTCTAAAAAATCGAACCAAAACACATGGAGTTTCATTTTTTATTTCAGAAAACCTTAACACATTACAGTCGTCGACACAACAGTAGCGACGTGCCCCGACAAGCCGGATTCGGAAAAGTTCTAGTCATTATTGCACCGTTTGCAGCTGTTGGCGGTGTTGCGGCATATGCAAAGTAACTCAACTTCTCTAATAAACCTTCTCTCCCAACTTGCTTGCTAATAAAAGTCTTTCTCATGCAGATACGACGATGACTTTCGCAAAACTCTTGTGAAAAATGTCCCCGGTGCTGACTCCATACTGAAAGTGGTGCTACAAGAAGAGAATCCATTTGAAGATATTTCCAAGAAAGTGAGCAGTGTAACGTCAAGCGTTACAGGTCTATTTGGCGGAAGCGCTAGTGAATCAACTGCAACACCAACTGCCACAAAAGCGAAAAGTATTTAATTGCAGAAATGATGTATATGAAATTGGGTTTTTACCGTTGTTGTTTCGTTGCAGTTCCAGAAAGTACCGCCCAAAAATCCGTAAGTATACCAACCCCGTCGTCCTCCAAAGACGCGACCACTCCATCAAAATCTGATGGTTTAATTCCTGTTCCTCTACCCCCAATGACTTCTGATCCTGTCAAGAAACCTGCCACCAAACCTGCAGAAACAAAATCAGGAGCCGAACAAGCAACAGCCACAACTGTGGCTCCCTCAAAACCGGTCACGATAAAGAAACCAGCAGACAGCATTCCATCGGATATTCAAGAACTGGAGAAAGCAGTCGAACTAGCCGCTTCTGTAGCTGTTGAGGAATACAACAAAGCTATTGGCGTCCTCAAGGGGTGAGCATTAACTCGGACTTGTCGCATATAGTACAATGTGAATAAACGAATCCTTTCAGATACAACGAAGAGATCAAAGAAGTTGTCGATCAGGCTATTGAGAAACTGGATCCCACAGCATGGATCGCTATGAAGAACAAGACCGGTGCTCGTGACACAGCTGTAGAACAAGCCGAGAAATCAGCACGCGAAGCTTTGACTAAAATCGGTTTGTTTTGCTTGCCACTTGGGCTGCGTTCGATACTTTAACCTTCTTCTTCCGATTCAGATCAGTGCCAGAATGCCTTGTCCAAACACGCTAATACGGTGAGTGCCGAGCGTCTTGACTCTATACGCAGTAAAATTCGAGTTTTGAACGATCACATTAACGGCCGGAAGGATGAGTTGTACCGTGCAAAAGATGCTGCCGTGCTTTCGGAGAAATACTGGAAGAAGGTGGAGAGCGCCCGAAACTATTTCCTCGACGAAATTGCAGCCATTTTCCCGGGACTAAACCTGGCGGATAAGAAACTGAATTTGAACAAGGACGATTTAGATCTGTTCATTACGCACGCATACTCACACGTATTGGCCTACCAAAAAGAATTGCAACGTCTTCAACTCGAAGGTGAAATGCGTCTTAAGCGAGCGATTGAAGCTTTGCGCGGCGAAGATCAAACCGAGGCGGTGCAAGCTCAATTGGAGTTTCATTTGGATAAAGAGCGGCGAAATTTGGCCATTGAAAATCAGAAGAAACTCTCCAAAATTATTGCTGAATCGGAGAAGGAGCTAAGAAAGCAAATGAAAAGACAGTCGGAGGCGCATGTTGATCATCTTAACGATGCCTTGGCCCAGAAAGAGAACGAACTGAGACGAGTATTCACACGCGAATTGGACGAAAAACTTTCGACGGAGAAAGCCGCATATAAGTTACAATTGGCATCGATGTTGGGCAAGCTGAAAGGAATGGACGCTGCTCTGAAAGGTATGATCTGTGTTGTTTTTGTGGTGTCTTTTGTTAATTACTAACTCGTTATGTACGCAGAAATCGATGAGGAATTGAAAGGTATTAAATTGTTAAAAGTGGTCTTGTAACTAATTTTTATTTTGTATTTAATTGATTTAATATGTAAGTGACTTTTTTCCTATTTTAGCTCGAGCTGAATCAGAACGTTGTGCTCATCAGGCGCAAGCATTATGGGCTGCCTGTCAAGCTCTCTGGGCTTCGGTGCGAACCGGTGAACCTGGAGTACATTGGCGACAAAAACTTCGTCCACTAGCCAGTGAAATTAAAGCTGTGGAAAAGGCAGCAGGTATGTTACGGCATTAGTAAATTAAACAAACAATGGATCGCTTTATTATTCCTTCCATTCCAGCCGAAGGCGATGAATTAGTTGCGGTTGTTCTTCTAAGTCTTCCCAAGGATGCACTAGCACGTGGCGTCTATCCGGAAGATGCGCTACGCGAACGATTCTTGAACGTTGAACGGGTTGCACGAAAAGTGGCATTAGTTCCTGAAGAAGGTGCCAGTCTACCACTCTACCTTCTCTCGTATATTCAATCGGCACTTATAATGCGCCCCGACAACGCTATTTCGCAAGAGGAAGTAGAAAATCAAGTGACGGATTTTAGCAAATTAGATACATACGATATCTTGAATCGTGCCAGGTAAAATTGATTCGAAGTTCCATGCTACAAAGAACATGTCAAAGCAATGACTTTTTTTTGTGTTTAGATATTTCCTGGATCGTGGTGATTTGACGCAAGCGGTGAAATACATAAATCTCCTGCAGGGTGCTCCACGGAAAGTGGCGAGCGACTGGCTGAAAGAAGCACGTCTTTTGCTTGAAACACAACAGGCCGCCAACACATTGATGGCACATGCTGCCGCCAGTGGTCTCTTATATTTGTAGATAATATTACATAATGTGTACTATATGCGTACGAAAATGCAAAAGAAAAAAAAAAGTTATTGGAACAAAAATTGTTGCTATTCTGAGTGATTTTTGCTTGTATTATTTTGCTTAGTATGTGCTCGGGGTAATAAGAGTGAGATTAATGATTTGTACGTCGTTGACGCGCTCGGTGGCCCTGCTCGTTTGGTCTACGATCTAGAGAATGTAGGTTCGATCCTCGGCGTGGACAAAAATACTGCCTAATGATACTAATAGAACTCCCACTGTGCTCCGAACTTGTTTGTATAAAGACGGCGCAGATAGGAGGTGCTAGCAACTGCACGTCCGAAAAGTAGATGTGCTATCGAAATGTCAACAAGGCATCTAAATGCAAGAGATATTGACGCGCCCATGCCCATGGAGGGGTCGAAGCAATTAACACACACCTGTTGTGTTCGGATACTTGATTCATTTGTGACAGCGGTGCGGTCCCGACCGGTGTTGTACGAATGAAATCGGAAGTTATTAGAGCGAACGTGAATGTCTGGCTGCGTCTAAAGGTACCGGTTCCTCAACAAGCTAAGCAGCGGTAGGTGCTCCCTGTAGCTAACCATATGCAAGGGCAAAGATGACGCCATCGTCAGTGACCTATTGAAAGTTAACAAAAGACGCTACTAAACCCGGAAAATAGCCCATCATAGGCTAACATTACGTTTACACTATCCCCAGATTATTTCATCTGCTGCTTAATCTGGGTGTGGTGAGTTTAAAATTGTACGTATTTGACAGTTCCAGATTAAATCAGCCGGCGCAGATTAAGTAATCTGGGAATAGTGTAAACGTAATATAATATAGCAGCTGTCCTTCAGATTGACAACAGGCCTAACAATCGAAAAAGAGGCATCTATCGGTCGCTCCCATGGCAGCCGGTTCTACGCACCGGAGCGACCCATACATCAGCAATGGCTAGAGGCTGTAAAGCTCCTTCAAAGACAGTAGGCGTTGCTACAACAACAATAAACAGCTATCGATGCGCAAAAGAACAACAAAGCGCCGTGTGGACGATTTATCAACTGAAATTGTCAAACGTGAACGTGACACGCTGATTCCAGACATCTGACAGAAAGAAACTATACCGAAAAAAGGGGTTGAAGTATACTATGTCAAATTTCTCAACCTGGGAATCAATTGCCGCGTTTGTTTTACTGGATAGCGTTCTTAGACCACGACTAAGAATAGCTATCAATCCAGGACTAGCCTCTGTAAAGCGACACCGCTAGCGTCAACAAACGATGTGCGTCCTGTTTCGAAGAGCTTCTTAATCCCGCATCCCACGTCCCCATACAAGAAGTCCCAATCGTTGACGATATGATCGATCATGACTTCAATACACAACCCCCGACAGTAGAAGAAATTGATCTCGCCTTGCATTCACTCAAACCAAAAAGAGCACCAGGTGCAGACGAGATTCCAGATGAACTGCTAAAATCTGGTGGAACGGGTCTATTAAATGCAATACATCAAATATTTCTGCGAATCTGGGAGGATGAGGTGCTCCTAGGGGATTGGCGCAGCAGCATCATCTGTCCGATTCACAAAAAGGGAGATAGAGATCATCTCACTAGTCTGTAGGGTCCTACAAAATACTGACGAAAATTCTAGAAAATATAATAAAGCCGTACGCTGAACGAATTATTGGTGAATATTAAGGCGGTTTCAGACCTGGCCGATCTACAGCCGGTCAGCTTTTCACGGCCAAGGAGATCCTGGGAATACAAGGTTGTCGTGTACCAAATATTTACTGACTTTATGCAAGCAAACGACAGTATCGATCGTGGAGTACTGTACAACATCATACTGCAATTTGGTATACCATTAAAATTAGTACGATTAACAAAAATGACGATGATCAACCCCATCTCATAGGTCAGGATCCAAGACAGGCTGACTGATCTCTTTGAACCAAAACCCCAATAAAAAGAAGGCTGACAACGTATTTTCATTAAATTGCCCTAAGCAATTTTTATTCATGGTATTGTATCGTCTAATTGGTTTGGTAAACTGCATTTCTTACACATAATTAATAGCGAAATTTTGAAATAAATACGAGCACAGTCGTACCCACTAAAGAAAGGACTTATTCAGAGGGCGCTGACGATGTCTCTTTCTCATACTTCCATCGCATATACGCCACGCGCATTCGGTCCCAGATATTATCCAACGAATCCATCGCAGGACGCACATCTAATATAGCGAATTTGTATTCCTCGTCGACAATGCCGCCATCATAATAATCGATGATGTATCGTACCTCCTTGCCGCATCGGTCAACGATCCAGTCGTGTCGGTCAAACGGTAATTCATATCTGAAAGAGGTGAAAATTAAATAAATATAAGTTCGTACTGCTGATCACTCGACCCGATCCGCACTTACCCCAACATATTGCGAATTCGTGCCCTCGGACTGTATTGTGTCGCTTTGCCACCAAAACTCTTCAACTTGGGACAATTGCACTCTTTCGCGTGTAACGCCTCCCACTTGAGAACTTCGCGCCACGCCTGCTCGTTATTCGCGTTGTGTATGCGAATAATGTCCGCCATGTCTTTTTGCTGGATGTCTTCCTTTTTCCATCGCCAGCCCTTCCGCAGCATGGCATTCCAAAACATTTGCTGACTTGGGTACACCCAGAAGTCGTTGCTGCCGTCCGGAGTTACTTTGGGAATGCTCGAGACTTGTCGCTCAGTGGGGAGGGGGAACGGTTGATCGGGGGCGGGCTTTTGATTTGCAGGCGGCATCATATTCAACGGGTTGATGTCGTTGGTGTCGCCAATCACGGGACACTCGGAGCTGGAAGCTGGCAGAGCTGCTGCTGCTGCCAGGGTTTTGTGCATTGGACATTCGGGTGGCGGGACGCCGCTCATGTCGACATTTTGATGATGTTGCTTGGGCCGTTCGACTCCTGTGATTGGTCGCGTGATTTCAGCAGCGAGCATATCAGCTGCCGACACTGTGTTTCCCATGATTCTTGCTGAAATGGTAGAAAACGAGATTATATAGGGCACCGGTTCGTAATTACGTAATTTCACCTGACTAGCAGTTCGAGCGTAAGGCTAAAGTGATTTATGTAGAACACAGAGCTACGTACTCACCTTATCTTCGTTCAGTTCAGGATGTCGTGAGAAATATAATTCCAATTCATAAATTAGACGTCATGCGCCTACAATACTACTAGCCTAGCACCGAAATTTAAAAAGTGAGGTTACATGTGTCAAAGTTGTGAACATGAATAAGTCAGCTGTCTAAGTTGCTTGGCAGCGGTTGTCGTATATGGCATGTTCCCAATGGATGGGTTCAGTTCAGAAGTTACCGAAGAGCACGAACTGCTCTCGAGCAGTTCCGCAAATTGTTGGAAATGCTGTCTGTGCCTGCTGAACGAGACTTTCGTTGTCACACGCACTTCATACGAAAGTCAAGCACTACGTTTAGACCGCGGGACTATCTTCGAGATCTAACTAAATCGATCTAACTCTCGACGATATAAACGTATCGATTTAGTTAGTTTTGGACTTGGCTTATCTCTACTTGCGATGCGGAACTGGGCTAAAAAAATTGGGACTATGTCGCTGTCATCGCTAATGTTGACTCGGTGGTTGACGTTTCCCTTGTTGTCGTTTTTTTTGTTCGGTGTTTGCTTTGTTTGCAATTACAGGAAAGCAGTGCGTGATCACGGGCAAGAAAAAATCTTTTTCTGTCGTAAAATTTATATCTGTAAGATTTATCTGTGCTGTCAACGGAGAAAGAAGAAGAAGAGGTATCTCTCCGTATGGTCGGTATAAACACTCCACCAACAAGTACTAACGCTAAAATGATTTAGTTAAATCGCCTTTTAGTTCCACGGTCTAAACGTGGCCAAGGAGAAAGAAGAAGAAAAGTGTAATCAGTGAGCGGAAATATTTCATGATCATGATCACTTGAGTGGAAGTTCCTCAGTATCTTCTAAACTCACCCATTGGCTGCGTTCAGCAGTTATCGAGCAACTTCTGCTCAAGTGGTCATGATCAAATCTTTGAGAATAGAACACAGGAGGGGTTACATGCCTGTCAAACCATACAAATTGACAGTTTGAAAATGGGACAATCTTCTTGAAAAAGACGAGAGATGAGAGAGTAAAGTCAACGAACATGGAACACATGCATTGTACTATACAATATACATTGTACTATACAATATAATTCTGAATAATTCTCAGCTAATGCAGTAGTGGCGTCATCGCGACATGATCATCTTGTAGAAGATAAAGATTTTACAGTGAGTGCGTTCAGAAGGTGGCAAAAGAGCGGAAACCGCTCGCGAGCAGCTCCGCAACTGCTCGCGAGCAGCTCCGGAGCTGCTCGGTTTGGAGTCTGCACCTGCTGAACGCTACTTCACCAGCTGACCAATCGACCAGCTGAAAGCTGACGATGATAATTTTAGACGTCAAGTGCCGAAAAGTGGAAAATACATGAATCCCACGCTGTCCATTACAAAAATCACGAACAACGAGAAAACAAATTCAAAAGCACCCGAAAACCAAAGAACTAGAAGCCGAAAGCGGCGAAAACACAACAACCAACTTGATAACTGTCAAAATTCGAAAGTCGCAACTTGAGCGTGAGGTTGAAAAAGAAGAAGAAGAACCTGAGCACTGAGCACTGATCAGTGAGCAGAAATATTTCTTGCTCGGTGAAATTTGATCATGATCACCCGAGCGGAAGTTGCTCAGTCACTTCTGAACCCGCTCGTTCTGAACATGTTCGCTGAGCGGAAGTTGCTCAGTTCCTTCTGAACGCACACAGTAATGCTCGCATGTCTGCGCAATTTACACAAACGATGCGTAGAAGCCATAGAGAATAACTATGGAGGAGTAATTCGCAAATACTCAACACTAAACTATTTGAAGGAATTCCAGTCGTAAAGAGTAAACAGAGAGACACACGCCCTCCACTGCGCAACACCCGCGCAGTCTATATAAAAGCACAGGAAGCACTTGAGATGTCATCCCCTCTGCTACTTCTCCTATTGGAACAATAACATTCCAGTCTGTCTCTCTGCCGCGGAACACCGGCCCGGTCCATATATAGGTAGAACCACAAGAGATGTCAAATTTCCGTCCCCCTTCCTACTTCCTCACTTGTGCCGAATTACTACGTTTCTCTCGCTCTTTTTCATTTCCTCTGATTCTCTCTCTTCAAAGGTAGAAGCGGAAGAGAAAGCATAGAGGCGCTGTACAAGCCCGAAAAAAATCACCGAACAATATATTGATCTACACTGCATTCGCCCACTAAATTTAGTGAGTGTTCTACAGGGCAGTCGAGAGAAAATCCGGGCACGGTACTCAACTTTTGTTGGGGCCCCTATATGGTGACCGGTAGCTCAATGAACAAAAAAAAAGATCAAAGCGTACGTTTTTCTATTTTTTTATGGTAGGGGCCCATATATGGCGACCGGTAGCTCAGTGCGTCAGAGTGGGATGAAAGGGGAAGGAGCAAAAAAAAAGATCAGTGCGTAGATACGTTTTCCATTTTTCAAATTTTCGGGCCCCCGAGAAAAACACGGGCCCGGGGCGTTTCACCCCTTCCGCCCCCCCTCTCGACGGCCCTGTACACAAGGCACATAACATGCAAGTGGATTAATTTCTTCAATTCGAGCTTGTAATCCCGAGTATTTTCCGGACATATGTATTGCTGGCATTATCATAAGTTTGCGCGAGTTACGTATTCTATACATATTTAAATAACATACATATTCATATTATTTTACATACACGTTTTCTTACATATTCATGTTACTCAACATCCGTTACGAATTTTCATAAATTCTTGATAAAGTATTAATTCTTGTCAAATTTGCAGTTTCTAAATTCCCATTTTATTAAATTACCTACAGAAGGCGATGTTGTAATTGTAAACCATCGCCTCAGCATTTTATTCATTTTTCATTTGTCACTTGTTCACCTTTTAGAATAAAAATTCAGTCTTAAGTTGATCGTACTCAATAAACGTTGTCTTGGAAAAAATTAAAATCTAACGAGTTTATTTTTTTTAACAAATCGGAGCATCTAAGTTATTACTGGCGCAGTCGGTAGGATTGTTTTTTTTTTTTCGAACTTTACGTGTCCGTAACAAGTACTCGAAGGCTTATCGAGTAAATTCTCCGTTTAACGTTTTGGTGGTAGCAGATTCTCGACGTGTTACCGGGGAGTAAACTACAATCTCGAGGTGGTGTTCCATAGTGTTCGGCAGTGTTTTTGGGAACGAGTACTCGAAGGATTATCGAGGCATCGGCGATGGACTCACTTCCATTTTTAAGCATATTCACGTAAGTCAGTTAAACTTGAATACTTCCTTACTTTAAATCCCTTAATCCTTATCCTATGTTTCAATTTACTAAGAATAAGAAAAATCATAGACCTAGGCCATATCCGCGTAATCCAAATTTAAGAATAATTCCGCTTACCGAAATTTTAGAAAGCGAAGAAGTAATAGAAGAAAACGTGATAATAAGTGAAACAAATTTAGATATTGTGAACGTAACAAACACCTCAAACTCAATAATGGCAAACGCGAATGATGTTTTTAACTCACTTAGAGTTCCCGACGCAGTAAAGGATTTACCTAGATTTGACGGGAACCCTAGACTATTAAGGGATTTTATTGAAAATGTGGAGGAAATTTTGGCAATAATCGGTCCCCTTGAACCTATTTACGCGAAAGTTTTATTGCGTTCTATACGAAACAAAGTTGAAGGCCCAGCCAATGAAGTCCTAAATATGTATGGGACATCCTTGAACTGGGCGGAGATAAAAACTAATCTCACCCTCCACTATAGTGATAAACGTAATGAAACGTCTCTTATTAGAGATTTACACAATACCAGACAGGGCGAAAAGAGTGTTGAGAAATACTACAGTGAGATCATAGAACTTCTTTCAACACTAAATAGCCACGTTTTGATTCATGAATCAGACCAAAACGTAATCTCCGCTAAGCGTGATCTTTTTTCAGAAATGTGTCTAAACATATTCCTAACCGGTCTTCGTGAGCCTCTTGGAGCAACCATTCGAGCCATGAGGCCTGACTCGTTAGCTACAGCGTTCTCTTTCTGCATAAAAGAACAGAACATCTTTTACGCTAAAAATAACGGTCAAAATTCTCAACGAAAGCCAGTGAATCCCGTTCATGCACAAAGGGCAATTCAACAGAACAGACCATTTCCTAACAATTCTAACCAGCCAATATTTCAATTTAATCGACCTTTTATTACACCTAACCAACAGCCTTTTCGATCAATTCAACCATTTTATCGCCCACTCCAACCATTTGCTAATCAGACTCCGTTCCCCAGACTTGGTGCAAATATACAGCAACCACTCACACAGCCTAATAGGACATTTTTACAGAGACCGGAGCCGATGGACACCAGCTCTGGAAACACGCATTTACGTTTCGCTCAAGCAAGACAACCGCAACCCAATCTCCCTAATAATCAATTTATTCGCCCAACAACAGCACCAAGGTTCACTTTTAGAGAATTACACAATATTTCAAACGTGGAACAATCGGACAATCCAACTTATGGAACTTATAATTCCGGTTCATATTTTCAACCAGCTCCTAATGACTCATACAGACAAGAACCAGACAATTACTACTATGTACAACCTGACTATACTGATGGTACTGATGGCTCTTACAGTACAAATCCTGTTCCTGAATACGAACTATCGAACACGGACCAATCAATTTCTCCTCAACCGACTAATCAACAAGATATTAATCACCAAATTGATGACGAAAATTTTACGTTACCAGCCTCCCAATCCCAACAGGTTACGTAGATATTAATACACATGGTTCAACACTTCCGTATATTAACATAGTTTCTCCATTTGGCCATGAACTTAAATTCTTAATCGATACGGGTGCCACTACATCATTTATCAATCCGGAATACGTCCACCCAAATAATATCAAAAAAACAAATCCTGTTATTATCAAAACCATACTTAACCAGCATACACTAGATAAGAAAACAATTTTTCCAAATTTCGCAGAATTCAATCAACCCGGAGAAATAACATTTTTGATTTTTAAATTCCACCAATATTTCGACGGTCTTTTGGGGTTGGACACACTAACAAACCTACAGGCAAGAGTAGATCTCGCCAACAAAGCGTTAATTACTACCAACGCCGTTATCCCTTTACATTTCAAACCAAACATTATTTCAGAAAAAATCCTAATTTCCCCCAATTCTAAATTTATTGTTAAATTACCGGTTGATCTGTGCAATGGTGATTTCTTCTTAGGAAACACTAAAATTACACCAGATCTACTAATTCCAGAAGGAATCTATAGAGCAAGAGATTGGTACGTTTTTCTTCCAATAATAAACCCAACTGACCAGGAAAAACTTCTCTTCCTCGAACAACCTCTAAAAGTTTGCGAATTTTCCTCATCAAATTTCACCGAAGTAGAAAAATTTAACATCGACTGTACTCCTGAAACAGACTGTTTAATAACACAACAAGACATAGCAAACCTTATTCGCGTTTCTCATCTAAACCAAGAAGAGAAAACCCTCATTTTAAACCTATGTCGAAACTATGACGATATCTTCTTTAAGGAAGGCGAACGCTTAGGATTCACAAATAAAATTAAACATACAATCCCTACTACCGACGAGTCACCTATCTTCACAAAATCATATCGTTACCCCTATATACACAGGGATGAAGTCAAAAGGCAAATGCATGATATGCTCGATCAGGGCATAATTCAGCCAAGCTATTCCCCGTGGAGCTCGCCAGTGTGGGTAGTCCCTAAGAAGAGGGACGCAAGCGGGAAGCAAAAGTGGCGATTAGTCATAGACTATCGCAAATTAAACGAGAAAACGATAAGCGACCGTTACCCCTTGCCCAACATTACCGACATACTTGATAAATTAGGCAAAAGTCTCTATTTTTCCACCATAGACCTCGCAAGTGGATTCCACCAAATAGAGATGGATCCTAAGGACATCAAAAAGACCGCCTTCACCGTAGATGGTGGCCACTATGAGTATGTCCGTATGCCCTACGGGCTAAAGAATGCCCCTTCTACGTTCCAAAGGGTAATGGACAACGTCTTACAAGACCTCCAGGGAAAAATTTGCTTTGTGTACCTGGATGACATAATTGTGTTCTCCACCTCCCTCCAGGAACATGGAGAAAACTTAAGGAAGGTATTCGACAAACTCCGAGAGTCAAACTTCAAGATTCAAATTGACAAATCGGAGTTTCTCCACAAAGAGGTAGCTTTCCTAGGTCACGTGGTCACTCCGGATGGCGTCAAACCTAACCCGGATAAAGTGAAAGCAATAAAAAATTTCCCAATTCCGAGAACACAAAAAGAGATAAAGATGTTTTTAGGTCTGATAGGCTATTATCGCAAGTTCATCAGAGATTTCGCGAAATTAACCAAACCCCTCACCGAATGCTTGAAAAAGGGTCGAACTGTGCAGCTTACCGAAACGTATGTAAAAACGTTTGAGCTTTTAATGAATGATCCAATATTACAATACCCCGACTTCAGTAAACCCTTCATCTTAACTACTGATGCGAGCAATTTTGCCATCGGTGCGGTATTGTCCCAGGGGATAATAGGTAGCGACAAACCTATCTGTTTCGCGAGCAGGACTCTAACAGACACAGAAATTAATTACTCTACCGTGGAAAAAGAGCTTCTTGCGATCGTGTGGGCTGTAAAATATTTTAGGCCCTATCTGTTTGGCCGAAAATTTCAAATAGTAACAGACCACAAACCACTTACTTATCTCATGAGCCTAAAGGAACCAAACTCTAAACTCGTAAGATGGCGCCTAAAGCTGGAAGAGTTTGACTACAAAGTAGTATATAAAAAAGGAAGTCTAAACTGCAATGCTGATGCATTAAGTAGGATCAAGCTTACCGATTCTCCGCAACTCGGACAAGCTGATGTGAATATTGGCGAATTAGCTCAAAACCAAACTAACACCTCAACTCGAACGGAAAATGGCTCTACTGTCCACTCTGCAGAGGAAAATTTAGACGACGGAATCCCTATCTCTGAACGCCCCTTAAATGAATTCAACCTTCAGATAATTTTCGAGAAATCCACCAGAAATCCCCAGACTACATTGGAAATGCCGTTCAAAAATAGACAAAGACGACGCATACGGATGAACGACTATAACGAAAATTCCATGATAGAACTTTTTAAAAAATTTCTAGCTCCAAATAAACTAAACGCCGTATATACAGACGATGAAACGTTCAAAATTATCCAATCGGCTTACTCTAAATTCTTCTCGCAATCGAAAATTTTCAAAGTAATTCGTTGTACTGAAATTATTACCGACGTAAAAGACAGCGATGAACAGGACAGACTTATTCAAGACTACCATAACAACAGTAACCACAGAGGCATTTCTGAAACTGTATTACACCTCAAAAGAGAATTCTATTTTCTATACCTTAAAGAAAAGGCGACTAAAATTATTAATAACTGTGAAATTTGTCAAAAACAAAAATACGACAGAAATCCTCAAAAATTAAAGTTTCAAGTATCGGATAGCCCCTAAAAACCCCTAGATGAGATATATATTGATGTATACACAATTAACAGCAGACCTATCCTGACCATTATAGATCGATTTTCTAAATTTGCATCGGCCTATACATTAGAAGCAAAAAATAGTCTCAATATTGTAAAATCTCTTAGGAACTTTTTCAGAACACACGGCATTCCCAAATCATTAATCGCGGATCAGGGTACTGAGATGACGTCTACTATATTCCAAAGTTTTTGTAAACAATATGATGTTGAAGTTCACATTACCTCATTCCAACAGACTACTAGCAACAGATACGTCGAACAGTGGCATTCTACTCTAACCGAAATATATAGAATCATACTGGAAAAACTAAAAAAGGAAAACATTAACATCGACCACAACGACGTACTAGACGAAGCTATTTTAACGTACAATAACGCCATCCACTCTACAACAAAACTCACTCCTTTCGAAGTCTTTACAGGAAGAACTCACATCTTTAACAAAAACTTTACATGTTCTAACGAACATGACTATTTGGAAAAACTAAACGAATTTCGTGCTAAAATTTACCCGGAAATTAAAAACAAGGTTGACGAATTAGTAAATAAAAATTTAGACAAACTTAACGTAAATCGAAAAGAACCCCCTATTTTAAAAGAAAATGAAATTGTGCTTCGAAAGGAATGCAGGAGAAATAAAATAACACCTAGATTCAGTAAACACAGAGTTAAGAACGACAACAGAATAACCTTAGTTACTACCAAAAACCAAAAACTTCATAAAACAAGAATTAAACGTAAACGTAAATTTCAGGATACTGCTCGGGGCACTGGCGCAGAAACTGGAAATACAAGAACTGACCAAAGGACAAGGACTCCTACCACTACGACTGGGGACAACTAGGATTATCTACACTTACGAAAACCTAATTCACATAATTAACCTGAACAACTACGAACAGACACTAAACAAAATTCAAGACTCCATATCAAAAATTGAACAAACAGGCGATATAACTGATATTCTGGCAATTACCAACATTAAAATGAGAGAACTTGCTCGAAAACTGGAAAATTTGCAACCAAAATTCCGTTCCAAAAGAGGTCTAATTAATGGATTAGGGTCGTTGATAAAAGGAATCACGGGCAACATGGACGCATATGACGCAATAAAACTAAACAATGATATTGACAAATTAAAATCAGATCAATACAATTTAAAATTAGATACCGCTAAAATAACGAAAATAAATTCAATGATGATGGAAAGATTTGAAAATATAACAACTCACATTAATAGTCAGTCTGAAAACATCACTAGCTATTTCAAGGATTCGCAAAATCAACTCAAAAAACAGCACGATCTTCTGGTACGTACGCAATATCTGAATCAAGTTAACTACAACATTGACTTGTTAAATAACCACCTTACGGATATAGCGGAAGCCGTAATACTTGCCAGATTCAAAATTATTTCGAAACAAATATTAAGCCCAGTCGAATTAACCGACATTTTACACATTTTTCAAAAACAAGCAATAGACATTAAATCAAACGAACATATTTACGAGCTACTGAACCTACAGGCGTACTATAATAACTCAAACATAATTTTTAATATACAAATACCAATTTTTTCAAATGAAACATCCTTATTTTCATATCATCCCCCTCCCTATACATAAATCAAAGCGAATCCTCACCAAACCTTACGTGATCCTTAAACAAAATAGTATTCAAAGTTCTGACGAAAGGTGTCCAGAAAGCGAAGGAATCTTCTATTGTAAAAACCAAATGAACCAGGAAGACATTAGCAATTCCAGATGTATAACAGATATACTAAATGGGGCACCAGCCTCATGCCTACTCGAGCAAATATCCCGAACACCGAAAATTTTCCAACCTGAACCGAATTACATCCTCGCTATTGACATACCTGAAACTCGACTTGAATCAACATGTGGAGCCCCAAAACGGTTTATACTCGGAACAGCATTAATACATTTCGAGAAGTGCCAGATCACATTGAATGGAATCGCCTACAAAAGCCAAAGCAGCATATTTTGGGACAAAATCGACATCTTCCCGGTAACGGCCAACCAAATCAATAAAAACGAATCCACGAGAAACATCGAACTTGAGCAAATGAAACATCCCGAATTTCCCCAATTGGACAACATTCAACTTTTGGAAAGACCTAGTTCCGAGGGAAATTACACCCTACAAACTATATTCACCTTATTTGGCATTAGCATCATCATCATCATCATCGGCATCTACTTACTATTCAAATTTGGAAAACAACGCCGGCATCCTGACGAGGCATCGACACCTTGAATCGCGACATCCACCTTCCTGATGGTCGCTCCTCTAAGGATGGAGGAGTTACGTATTCTATACATATTTAAATAACATACATATTCATATTACATACACGTTTTCTTACATATTCATGTTACTCAACATCCGTTACGAATTTTCATAAATTCTTGATAAAGTATTAATTCTTGTTAAATTTGCAGTTTCTAAATTCCCATTTTATTAAATTACCTACAGAAGGCGATGTTGTAATTGTAAACCATCGCCTCAGCATTTTATTCATTTTTCATTTGTCACTTGTTCACCTTTTAGAATAAAAATTCAGTCTTAAGTTGATCGTACTCAATAAACGTTGTCTTGGAAAAAATTAAAATCTAACGAGTTTATTTTTTTTTAACATATCGGAGCATCTAAGTTATTACTCGCGCGACAGTAAAGAATATCGATCTCATGGTCATGAAGGACTTTTAATATTGTTTCACTAAAAGATGCATCAGTACGGCTATTAACGGGTAAAACCAAAAGAAACGTTCTTGTACATAGCCGTCACAACAATACCGGAAGACTACAGATAATTGATCCACGTGGGATATATTTTACTATATTTGGCGTCGAATCTACAATAAAGCTGAAGTACTTCGCTTTCTTAATTTGGTTAACGATTTCTGTCCTAACTTTGTTAGCCATAATGTTAATGAATTCTTTGCAAATATCTTGGCTTGGTCATGTGCCATGCAGGAAATCGCGTAATAGAGAGAATGCAACGTTTTATGAATTTTTAAAAATTTATTTCCGCCCGATTGGGGCCCCTAACAACACGGGCCCGGGCCCCTCCCTAAACCCAGGTCTGGACACAACCCACTGAGTCATATAGCACTCTGGTGACAAAAATTATGTTTGCTAAAGTATTGACGCGACGCGGGGCGGCTTGACGAAATCGTGATTCGTTACATTTCGGATCCTTTACAGAATTTTTGGCTTTACTCATAATATCCCATATTAAATATCGCATACTTGCATTTGGAAATGTCTACAAGTTTCTCTCAACAAAAAAAAAAACCGGGTCAAACTAGTTATATCAGAACGAAATATTAAAATAATTTTTTTTTTTCATTTAATAATTTTCATAAAATATATAAACACTTATATATAATATATATTTTCAATTTTTTCCTGGTCGTTACAACAGATAAATCTTCGATCAAGACATATATTTACGTTTATAAGTATGTATAGGCATATGCGGCTTACTCTTGTATGCAAACGTAAACTATAAAGAATAACAAAATCTCGTGGATTCGACTCTAAAAATAAATCAGGAAAAGTCATGAAAAAAGCTCAGAAAGAAAATCGAAATCTTTATAATTACGATTTTATTTGGGCGACAAACTTTGAAACGACGCGATGGATGTCACCAATAAATGCGACAAAACAACACCACGACGATACCGTCAAAAAGGCACTCTAGAATACAGGAGAGAATTGTTGACATTTTGGTGTACAGATATAAATGACTACATTGTATGTAGTTATTTTATATACAGCGATTAAAACAAACTTTAATTTACTAAATTCTTTATGATAAAAATGAATAGTCATGTAATGATTATGCTAAGCAGCAACTTAAGATTTTAGGCTCCGTTTAAAACTCGTCTTTTAATATTTTTTTGATTATTTGGTTTTTTTTTCGATTGTTCGTGACGAAACATCGATCATGGTGGACGCGATAGAGTCACAGTCAAACTGATCCCAGAGGACTTTTTATATCAATTTATAATTCTAGATTTAAACAAAGCGTGGATGTACTCGTAAAATTGAAATATGTAGTTTACAACACGTGCGGAAAATGAAGAACGCATTCGGTATAAAATATCTACTTGTACGTAAACAGAACCCAAGCCCAGCTAAATACTTACGCTCAACATTGTACATTTTCACGGCGGAGACAATATTACTAGCAAAATTCATCGGGTAGGAGATACAGATAAAAAATAAAAATGCGTGATAGTAATAATATTATAAAGAAAGCGACAACGACAGGGATACGCTTGCTTTATGACAATGTGTGTGGTCGGAACAAATCGCGGATTCGTCGCAAGCAAACTTTCAGATGTATGAGAAATGGTGGTTGCTGATTTTAATCCAATATATCTTCATGAATATCATATATGTAGTGATTTTTCCGAAAATAGAATTTTCCCGATTGTTTTTTTTTGCAAAAAGGTCAAAGATTTTTTAATAAAATATAAAATAATAACGTCTGGCAATTATGTTGATCGGATAGTCGGTAAGTCTGTCTGGGCAGTATTGAGCATGAGATAAAAAAAACGGCCTCGGCTTCAAGACTTAGTAAATAATAAAAGCTAGTAATGCATTTACATTATGACTACAAAAAGCTTGATGCTATATACCAGCATGCATTATTGATGATTTTATTTACATCATCAAGAAGATCAAAAATTGAAGAACATATTTATTTATTTATCTATCATAAATATTCCGTTATATTCAAAATGTTTAAATAATTTTATTTTACCTTTTTTAAATGCGAACTTTCCAAACATACAGCATCTCCCGCTTCAGATGGTAATTACTTTAATGGTAGATAGAACTATTAATTTGTGGATAATTGACATCTGACAGAGTATCCGTCTTTAACCGTTACAGAGTTATAGCATTTTTTGAAAATTGTGTCAAAAAGCCGAGAAAAAATCAAAATTTGCCACTCTCCCAATCATTTAATCCGAGATTTGACTGCACTTTTTGAAACTATATGTAAAATTTCTTATAAAGTAGCTCTTTTCCGGCTGTAATGATCACCGTTACTTCAAAGATACAACTGTTCAAACTTTAAAGAAATTTCAAAATCGATTTCTCATCGGAAATTCAAATGATAATTTTACTACGGTACTTTGAACTGACAAAACTGTAAAGTTGACAAAAGTTTCCCAATATGTTAGCTTTTGAACGGTGCATACATTTCAATGCCTTGGATTTGAAAATTGGTGAATGTAGTAGCCCTCATATACGATGCAATCCGTCGTCAAATCGATCTGACGATATTTTGATCGTCAGATGGATCGCACAGTGTATGTGACTATCGTTGATGATTTTTTTGACAGTTCCATATAATTTCGATCGGCAGATATTTTGTGGCGATCCATCGTCAGATCGATCTGACGATGGATCGCACCATTTATGGCGGGTCTTACGTATTAAAGAAAAAACATGGTCTGAAGATGAAACCAATTTACTTCAACCTTGCTTAGCAGATAGTCCACGGAAAAAAAAATCGGAAGGGTGCGAAAGTGTAGGACAAAGAGGGTTGAATGTCATTTTCTCCGGTTCTGAAATATTTTGGTTTTTTTAGTGTAGACATCGTTGAATTTGAAATAAATAAAATATAATAACAGGAGAACCAATTCGCGTAGGTTTGAAATTTTACAGAAAAAATAAAAGCAGTCTTCTGAATGTATACGCCAAAGTCGCTGTTGATAGGGGGTCGGGAAGTATAGGGGAGTGTGGGTCAAAGATATTTTTTTTAAAGTTTTTCTTTAATATTTCGAAAATTATGATTTCAACAAAAAAGAATTCTAAAGGCGAATTCAAGCACATACAAGCACATTTCCTACAAAATGATTGCACATTAGACCATAAAAGGGTATATTATACCTTAGATCATAAACAAAAGAAAACTGAAGAAAAAGACAATTGACTCACTCACCCCTGTACTTCCGGGCCCCCTATTAACGGAAATTGTGGAGAATATATTTACAAGACTTGCACAATTTCAAAACTACACGAATTTTTTTCTGTTATTATATCGATGTCTACACTAAAAACCCGAAATATTCAAGAAAAACCTTAAAAAATACTTTTGTCCGCCTTTATCCTACACTTCCGGACTCTATCAACAGGGACTTCGGAGCATATATTCAGGGGACTCTCCAAATCAGTTGTGTCAAATTTAAAAAACATACGATTTTTTTCCTATTTTTTATTCGTAAGGTAGACTATCTGTCAAGTGAAGGTTGAAGTAAATTTGTTTCGTCTTCAGGCCATGTTTTTCCCCTTTAATACATAATATTTGTCCGTCAGGGTCCGACGTCGGGCTGTTGCGTCACGATGATGATGATGAAATTATCACTAACTTATGATTGAAAAAAAAAGCCTCGATAAAGTCTAAAAAAATGTCGGTTTTTATGTTTTGTGGCTAAGTGGCATTTCTACTGTAAATTTTCACTGACGTAGGATATAAAAAACTTAAGTAGCCATGCACTAGGCATCTGGCTGATGTCATTATGGATGCTTGGCTGCAAAATAGAAAGAACGCCGCAAATAAAATGTCATGAAATAAAGTAGCTTTCATGTATCGAACTGGTGACTTTATTTCTAGTTAACTTTTTATTTGAAATGAGTTTGGGTTTTAAGTTTAAAATCAGTATTTGGGATTATTCATGATATATTAGTGATTGTATAAGAACTTATGTGGGAGGGGGAGGGGGGAATTTATCACATATCATAAAGATTTATAACGCATCATAAAAATCGAATTTACTCTTAAAGATCAGAATTTTTTGACCGTAAGTGCATTTTCTGTTTTTGCCCACTCGTCTAGTAGTCAAGTCGACAGGTACCAGTGGCGTGGGTATGGGGCTGATCTATCTACACCACTGGTACCTGCAGATATGACTACTAGACGAGTGGGCAAAAATGCAATTACGATCAAAAAATGCTGATCTTTAAGGGCAAATACAATTTTTATGATGCGTGTCTTGAGGCACTCCTAGGCGTTAGAGGGTTTAATTTTACGTATTAACAGCGTACTACATATTCCTAAATTCTGATAGAACTCACGTTACACATAACGAAATTAATACCATTTTTCAAAATCGCCAGAATGTTAATACTGCACCAGTACATGTACTATACTACAGTTGTAACATCATTTTCTTATTCCCCTTTGCCTGATTTCGACACGTTGTCGAAACACAACAATGCCTTCGTTGTCCTTTTGGGTCGCTTCTCATCTCACCTGCTTCAGGACGCTTGATTGTCCTGTCGTCGGTCTATAGTTCATCAACAGCAAAAAGCGTGCACACTCCACCATAATCGCACAGGGTTACACGAGTATCAATAAAAAACGGAACGAGGAATATCACACACAGCTCGAACTGGGGAGACTCGAAGAAAAAGCTGTCCCATGAATATATTTTACCTCTTAAATTATTGTTGAAAACGTTGTTGTACGCCGTCGCAATAATTCTCTACACCAATCACCAACCTCGGCGTATTGATTCGAAAATGTGTCGTTGTCGCCGTTGTGAAAAAGCTCATGTCGCATTGCTCCGTTTCCCGTTTGTATGCGTGCACCGAGTGTGTGGCCTAACTTTGTCGTGTACAAAAATCTTTTTCAAATCTCGTCCTATTAGAATTGTGTTCGATTTAGCTACGGAAGGTTCGTGCGTTAAACGCGTTTCGTTTTTTTTTTCCAATTTTCCAACTGAAAAAAGTGAAATAAGGAAAAAATTCAGATCCATTTATTGCTAATGTTCAATTTTGGTCGATTAAAACGTTATCGGACGATTACGACGACGACAACGATATTCGGAAAATTCAAAATTGAAAGATTCTCATTCGCTCGCTGATCGCTTGTGAAAAATATATCTTTTATTGTCGCGAGATACGCGTAACGTAATAAGACGAAAATTTCGGGGCGTTCGTTGTGTGCAGAGAAGAAGCCGTTTTTTTTTCTGTTGAGTGCGACGTGTGAAAAAAATTTTGTCTTTATTACATAGACGAGTATATGTATTAAAATATTTTCCTTTTTGTGGTAGGATAAATCGTAATACGTTTTTCATAAAGTGGATTCTAAGAAAAGTGCTTTCCAGTTTTAAGAAACAGAGATTTCAAAGTGACTTTTATCTAGTAGAAAGAAAAAAATAGATCTCCGTCATATTACGAGTATTAAAAATTGAATAAGTAGGGCAACGTACTGCCGAAATTTCGTTGTAGAAACCTTGCCCCATGATTATATCGACATGTTGTCCTAGAGCACTGTGGACGCGACCTCAGTTACGTCCTTTGTGTCGAAATTATTTTATCTGTGTAGTTATAATCCTAAGGTGTGATGAAATTTCCTACGTAACTATACATGATCAAGCGGAGTTTAAGTTAGTTTTTGGCACAAAATAGGGAATTTCCTTGTTAAATGGGCAGAGCTTTTCGGTGTCCTTTTCATCTTGGCGTGTTTCACATTTCCTCCATATTTCTCTGGATCCTTGTGAAGTCTCCCAGTTTTGTATTCATCTACAATCCCCCTCAAAACATTCGTGTGTATGCTTTTCTCCTGAATACAGCTCTTTCGTCTTAGTTCCCTCTTCTGACTCTCATAGCTTTCCAATTCCGTTTTGATATATAAATGAAGTTTATATGTATATAGAAAATATACAATATACTAAAACAAAACAGAATATTGTGCAGAACGAAAACATACGATAATTTAACCAAAACACGGGACGACTTATCCTGGAAGGATAGTATTCTAATTTGATATTGACTAGCCATTTTTAAAAGGATCACTTATTTTATTGAATTTCGAATTATACTGTCCGATGTTGATTAAATCCGTTTCACAATAATGAATGCCTTGGATTTTGAGCATCTTTTGTTGCTTTGCAATGCCATCTTTAGAAACTCTACATGTTTGGTTTAAAATCATTTGAAATATATAGTTTTATCTTTAGTTGATTGTAATAGTGATTGAGCCGCTTTTTAAATTTCATTCTCATGAAAAAAAATAGCGCAGTTAATTGAATCAGTTATCATCATAAATCTTGAGACTTGAAACATCTCTCCTCTATTTTATTTTTCCTAATTTCCATCTTTCCATCATTTCCACTGTTGTTGTCCTTGATTTCTAAAAAAAAATACAACCTATTCTCAGCGTCCCAGGACTAACAATTAAATGATGCATACATAGAAACTTAATGAAACTGACGGTTTGGGTAAAATATGAACGAATGTTATAATAATGCTTTTAAATAAATTTATGGTTCACGTACGTAGTGCGCATCTTCATTGTGTGTTTATACTACTCACCGGGGATTAACAATTAAAAATATACTTATAAGACTATAATAAAATGAATTCGTGAATTGCAACATCAACGAATATCAACATTTCTCACCGTATATTCTTCCTTTTCATACATGAATCTATTAAACAAATTTATTTATTTCCCTCGTCAACTGTAGCAGTCGAAATCACATCCATTTACATATACTTACACAGCAGATATTATCGATTTGTCTGTTTGTTTTTACCTTCAAAAGTGTTCCCATACTACGTTCATAAAATAAAAGTGCTTTATTCAATATTACGAGAATACCTTGGATAATGATTAGTGCATAAATTCGATTAATATTATTATTTTATTACAATAGGAAGGAAATAATAATAATAAGAGTAATCCCGCTGAAATATGTTGAATTCGCTACGTACATATATAAATAGCATAGATAAAATAAATATATGTATATATGAATGTACATAGTGTTTGATTTTTTTTAATAATTCAGTCACTTATGAAGTGAAATTACGATATAGGAATAAGTGATTAAAAAAAAAACTTAATAAATATATATAAAATACACAAGTATCTTTGAAACTAAAACTACTATTTATAAATAAACAACGTAGTTTCGTCGCGAAAAATATATACGTATAGCATTCAACTCTTACGAAAGTTTGTTATAAGTTAACGTGTTACAAAAGTCTGCCGTGAAAAAAAAGTAAATAAATAAAAATACGGAAATAAAATAAAGATAAAGATAATTAACCGAAAAGCATAAACCTCAAGTGAAATTATTCTGATAAAGTGTTGTTCATAATTAAATCGAAAAAATCAGGAAATCATTGCGAAAGTGTTGCCTAGTGAACTGGGTGTGTGTAGATGGTGTTAATTGATGTGCCGCTTTATAAGGTGAATGTTGGCAACCCTGGAGTGCCTCGGTGTTGTAGCGTGTACTAGGTATGTTTTCAATTAATTCTATTTTTTAGATAAACTATTTTTTTCGGGGTAATTTTCTATTCTGTCATTTAAATATTATTGACTTTGTTGATTATTTAAAACAAATAATCTACGAAGTCTCATTAGATGGATAAAAGTTTAGATGGCTAAAACTTAGATGTAAGAGAAAAAGAATACACCCCAAATGTTTTTTTGTCTAGGCTGGAATCAATTAAAAACTAGGGTATAAAAAAAATATATATAAAATCAACAATCACATGGCTTTCGTAAAAAAAATTTTTTTCTTTGATTGCGCTAGCTTGCCGAAGGTATGATACCTTTCACGTTGTGACTTATGGCGCATTTGCCACTTTGAAATTAGTAGTAAAACTTGTTCCGATTTCACTGTTTCTATGAGAGGTATATGAAATAGTGAGCCAATTTCAACCAAATTTAAGGACGTGATTTGGCAGTCAATATAATGAGATAATATGAAATTTGGTAAAGATATCTTCAGAAAGTTTTTCTAACAAAAACCTGCTTTTGGAACGATCGTTCCAATGACAGCTATATGATAGAGTAGTCAAATTTCAACCAAATTTGGAAATATGATTTGACTGGAGATTCTATTGATTAGTGTGAAATTTGAAAAAAGATAGCTTTAGAAAAAAAGTTTCCCACAAAGACTAATTTTTGGACCAGTCGTCCCTATGCCAGCTATATGACGTAGAGTAGTCCGATTCCGTTTGCTCCAACATATTTACAACGTGTAATAGAAAGAAGGTTTTGTACAAAATTTCAGCTCGATAGCTTTAAAACTGAGGGACTAGTTTACATAAGACCATTCAGACAGACGGACAGACAAACAATCGGTCTCGTCTCGTCTCATCATATACTGACCAAGAATATATATATATAGTTTATATGGCCGGCGATGCTTCCTTTTGTGCGTTGCAAACTTCATGACAAAGTTAATATACCCTATCACATTCGTGAAGGGTATAATGAGTCCGAAGCGTATATACCCTAGACTTGTGCCGACCTAGTGGTGAGACCAAAACTTTAAATTTGCAACAGCCATATTGCATTGAAATAGTATTTCCTATATGATCGGTTTGGGCAGAAGTTAGTCGATGAAGCTATGATGAAAGAAATTTGTAGGGAAAGTGGGCGCCATTTGAGCCAAGTGAGTCCTTTTT
Source organism: Chloromyia formosa (assembly GCA_964017055.1). Taxonomy (NCBI): domain Eukaryota; kingdom Metazoa; phylum Arthropoda; class Insecta; order Diptera; family Stratiomyidae; genus Chloromyia; species Chloromyia formosa. Next base: position 12,877,062 of record OZ024813.1, on the reverse strand, counting down.
ACTACAACTTTATGGGGAAGAGAGGATCTTGTGCATTCCCAAAATCAACTAACGACCCCACACCACAAATATTTGATCAAAATTTCAAGTCGCTAGCTCCATTCTATGATAAGTTGCTATATATTTGAGATATCATTTGTAGGAGAGCTAGGCGTCCTTTTAGCCTGATCATGACCACTTTCAAAACTTTTCAACTAGATTCTTTTATAAACATTTCAACCAAAATTTCAACTTGCTAGATTTATTCCGTCGAAAGTTGTCGCCTATTAGAAATATCATTTGTAGGGAAGGTAGGAGTTGCTTTTGCCGTATCTTGCCTATTTTACTAAATACTAACTAAGTAGATCTTACTACCAACACTCTACCAAATTTACAGTTCGCTAGTGTCATTCTATCCAAAGTTATCGTAGTTCAAGGAATATTTCATTTTTTGAAATTTGTAGGGGAGTTAGGCATTCCTTCGGCCTGATTATTCCCATCTTACCAAAAGCAGCGGAGGAAGCAGCTTGTCATCTGAAGGCTATATACCAAAAATCAGGTGTCTACGTCAACTGGTTCAAGAGTTAGAGACAAAAAACCTTAAAAGTAGGGTAGTACGGGGCTCTTTGTAAGAAAAGTACCGTTAGTTTCCAACTGATCGATTTTATTTTGCTCGGAGAGTATAAACTGACCTTTGCAAACCATCTGCCTAAGCTAGAGCTTTTTACGTTTATTTAATCGCGAGTTACAGATACATTTAATTACTCTACATATGTAGGGGCGGTAGGCGTTCTATTGGCCGGATCATGCCCATTTTCAATACCAACTAGATCATACTGCCAACATTTGATCAAAATTCCGAGGCTCTAGCTTCATGCTAGCGATAGTTTTCGTGCGAACGGACAGACATCCTTTGTGTTTTACTAAGGCCTGGATAAGACAACACAAAGAAATGGGCAGAAAAAAATGGAGAGTAAGAAAATGGACAATAAGAAGGGCATGATTGTCGGGCGGCTCAGATGCCCTCGCGCACGCAACTGGATCCAGGTCTTAAAGGACCCTCGGCCTCTTAACCCTCTCATTCATGAGGTCCCATGGCCGTTGTATAAAAATTTGGGGACCTGCCTACAAATTTGACATTTCTACATGTGATTGTTTTTCATCAAAACTCCCCTAATAAGGTGCGACTTAACGCTGCCTCCTCAACCCAAAGCTTCAAGGAAAATTTTTAGCTACATACATTGAAGCTGCAATTATCAGTTTTACTTTCTGATAGATTCGCATAATATCATAGTTAACAACTACATTCTCTTGAAATATCACTGTGTTTATTCACGCATAAGCACATGTCCTAATAGTTAAGAATAAAGTGGAGTGGGTCATTGCGAGAAGTCAAGTGAAAAAAAAAAATTACTCAACCCCGCTGTCCACTACCACACAAAAATAATAAGCTTTAAGCCAATTCTCTCCGTTGCTTAGTTTCGTTCACATCATGGATTCAACTCATTAGGAGCTGCCTTAATCCATGGGGGAACTTGCTCTACCATGCAAGGTTTGTATTCCGACCTAGAGTTGCTAAGAATAAAGTGGAGTGGGTCATTGCGAGTCTAAGTCAAAATAACTCAGCCTCTACATTTAGTCATTCTCGTGGATAAAGATCTAGCCTTTTTCACCACGGAACCATTATTTGAACTATGGCACTAGTTGAGTTTCTAGGACTCGCTTGTATTGGTCCAGCCGCGGGGTTCCTACCACGATGTATAGGCACCTCATGCCCTTGATTGAGATCACAAACCACACCATGGCAGTAACCGGGTGTTTAACCCTTTCCGCAAGACAGGCTTTGTGGAACCGCTGTCCGTCCAGGACGTCATTGACATTTTATTGGCCTAAATTCGGAATGTTGATTCATCCGTGAAACATCTCTCGCTCTCTCTGATGCACCTCCTCCCACATCCATGGCCATTGGCCTAAATTCGGAATGTTGATTCATCCGTGAAACATCTCTCTGTGATGCACCTCCTCCCACATCCATGGCCACGAAGTCGTCGTGGACGGGATTCGAACCCGAAACGCCGGTAGTTAAACATGAGACTGATGCCACAACACACTGCGCTACCGGTCGCCACAAACAATAATAACAAAAAATCAGTAGTTACTATTTAAAAAAAGTTGTACAGTCCAGTTCCATAAGAAAGGAGGCGCGAGTATTTCGATAGTTATCAAAATATATATTCCATTTTTTTTACTGTGTAATACTAGTAAAAAGCTTCGGCGCAATCAATTGAATCAATTAGTAAATAGTGCAGTCACCTTCAGCATTGAGAATGGCCTGCCACCTTCGAGGCATTCTTCAGGCGAGATTTTTAGCGTAGCTTGTTGGAAGAGAACGCAAAATCTTTCCAAACTCCCGAGAAAGCTGCTTAAAATTGTGAACAGGTTTTCCCGCAAGTTTGCTCTTCATAATGGCCCAGACATTTTCGATGGGGTTTGCGTCAAGTGATTGGGAGGGCCAGTCCAAGGTGTTGATGCCATTTTCCTCCTTCCAGGCGCGGCAGAGGCGGCTTCGATGCTTCGGGTCGTTGTCTTTTTGAAGGACCCAATTTCTGTCTTCATGTCCAAACATTTTCTCGGTCGACTTCATAAGGCTTCGTTTGTAAATTTTAAGCATTTTCACTGCAATTCAAATTCTGCGTGAAAAGTCGCAAGCAACCAAATCCCCACTCTGAGAAGCACCCCCAAACATTTACTTTTACCGGATGTTTGACAGTGCGCTGAACGAAATCGGTACTGCTTCCCAACCAGGCACGCTTCACTGGAACCCACGCCCAAAAAGTTGCTTCATCCGAGAAGGTAGTTTTCGACCAATCGCGATCCTTGTTTTCTTCCGCCCAGTTCAAGCGTTTTTCCATGTGGGTTGCGCTGAGAAGAAGTTTCGAGCTCGTTAAAACGGTAGAGCAGCTTGGCTTCATGTAAACGTCGCCTTATCGTGTTGAGGCTGACATTAACATTAACGACTGCTCACTTTGACGTTTCGAGCAAATGTATGTAAATCAGTAACTGCGTCGTAGCCGAGCTATGGTACGATTCTGCAAAGAAAAAAAAATTGGAATATTTTCAATTCTACTATTAAAAACCCCGCCTCCTTTACTGTGGAACAGACTGTATTTACTTTTCTTCACTGTGCAACACTCATATTCCGGTGTTGTTTGGCCCATTTTAGTCGGTTCTTTTTCATAGCCTGGATGAGGCGTTGTTCTTTCATAGTCCGACCACCGATCAATTTCGCTTGAGTCAACCGCTTATGGACTGCCCTTTTGGAAATTTGAATTCCTTTATTCTTTATAATCCTAATCAGTCGGCCCACACTGTGGTTACGGTTGTCGATACAGATATCTCTATATTTATGGTCGGTGCGGGGATTGATGACTCTTTTCATGCCGCATTTCCTTTCACGGTCCGCTTCCACGGGCTTGTTTTGCTCGTTAGGCTGCGAACAAGTGGAATTTACTAACAAAACAAAGATGAGCTGCTTTGAAATCAAGGATCGACCTTACACTTTATCTCAGAAAAAAGGATCACTATAATTACCACTCTATATTCAATCGTTTCCACTTCACAGTCATTGCATTTTCAGAAACTTAGGCTTTTTGAGAGAAACTGGATATTGAAATCAAAATTTTACCTCATTTTCTGCAAATGCCAGTACATAAAAGATCCCACTATCCTGGCAGTGAAATTAACGGCTAAATTAATGTCAGATGTAAAATTATATTGGCACCCAATTTGGGACTATCTACCAAATTATCGTATTATTAAATTGTAAGCTTGATGCATAATTTATTTTAATTTGACTAAAAAAATTTAAAAAAATAAATAAATTATATGATAAAATACATTCAATTTTCAAATTATGAAAATAATCATAGAAAGCTATCTGCATGGTTTACGGCTGCAAATTTACTGGTACTGCAAAAAACATCAAGCAAATCCGCCTACTAATGAAATCTAATCCCACGAATTTTCCAGAATAGTGGACGATTTGCCCTTTATCCATGTATTACAAAAAGCAAACTATTGTATATTGTGTATTGTCCGTTATTAGCATCGATAAGAACAATAGCGTAACAAAAATAAATAAAGTTCAAGAGAGTCGAAGATAGTCATTGAACCAACACAGCACAAAAACGTAGTAAGGGGTGTGGTACGGGTGGCATTTCGTCCTTTTTGGGGGGATGTTTTTATTCAACGACGTCTGACTGGCGCGCTCTTAACAGAATTGTCGTTTACGGGTACCTTGTCAGAGAAGTGAAGTTTTCTTGCAAAAGCTATCCATGTGTTTGGCATTGTAGACAAATTGAAGGATATTTGTATTCGAGTTTTGTTCGAGTTGAGGTAAAGATTTTTTTTCGGGCTGAAAAGAGCTTTACCTTAGTCTTTGACGTGTTTTTTTATTAACCTCGAAAAAATATGTTGATACTTGTCGGCTGAATATAGAAAATAAAAAAACTTTATTTTCATTATGATGATTTCGTTTCGGGCAAAGGACAACCTGAAGTGTTGGATAATAAATTTTAACAGTGAATTTGGAATCGGTTCCCAGATTATGTTAACTACTGTTTTATACTTGGATCGGTAGGTGTATTATCACTATAAGAATCTGTAAACTTACATAGTGCGTATACTTTTTAAAATAAATATTGATTTACTCCAATTTATTTTCATACTTTTTTGTTCATAAAATTCATAAATAACTCACGAGGAACGGTTGCTAACCTAATATATTTTAGGTTAGCGAACATTGGCAAGGAGCATGCTCACTATATCCTGAATACACACATTTAAACAACAAATCCTCCATGAAAAGTTCGTTGGTGTAAAGCTCCGTTTTGGCTCCCTTATGAAGTCTTTGTCGATGTTGCGTGGAAAATGTTGACGTTGAAACACCGCCGAATGATTTTCTAAGGCTTTTGCCCTATATATTTCGTCCTGTGTCCTTTTTTATGAACGGATATTTGTCTGCATCATAACACTATAGATGTACATATATGTATATGTATTTTAAAACAAGGGTACGTGAGTATGTACTCGTATTACAACTAGATGTTCGTTACTGGCATTTTTGCTCTATCGATGGACTTTTGTGAAAGGACGCCAATTTTAGGGGTTATAGAATTAGTATTTGAGTAAAATTGTATGTAGACACAATGTCGAATATGTTTTGATTGATCTGTTGGTATACCGGCAAGAAGAATAAAAAAGATTAAATGAAGGTTAAAGAAGAAGAAGTTTTCTATGTGACATGTAAGTATAGAGCTGAGGTCGTTATTTCTTGCAATTCGAGTAAAAAATTATTAGTAATAATTTGAGAGAATAGCTCTAAACTTTGTCATGGAAAGACATGTTATCCAGCAAGCATTTATTCAGTGTCTTTCCGGATTATTTGATACATTTGGGTAAACTCATTTTCATAGCTGAGCAGACTCGGCATATCTTACGAATATTGTGAGACATCCCTCGAAGCAAGGGATATATATAAAATACTTAACTATTGAATGTACCCTTATAAGAACTCAAATTGTGCTTGTATTAAATGAAAATCCGATTTATGACGGATCGTTTCTGTCTAGACATAGTCATACGATTCACACAAAAAAAAACTTGTTATCAGATTTTCATCGTATATGATGGACTTTCGGGAAAGTCCATTGGGGGTAGTAAACTTGATTACCTATTGTATGTTATTGTCGTAACGGCCTACTCTTAAACTGGATATTGTACAATATCCTTTTGAGTTTATTATGCCGTAAATATTTGAGTCATTTCTAGATGTATCTCTTGCAACTTAAAATTATTTGTATGTTGTTTTTTTTAACAATATTGGAAATTGAAGCAACTAGACTATTGAGCGTGCATACTAACAAGCATTAGTCAACTCAATCATCATATTATTATACAGGGTGTCCCGCTGCAGATGGTAAATATTTTACTTTAATGGTAGACAATACTGTTCATTCGTGAAGAATTGACACTAAAATGGGAACTCAGTATTTAAGCATTGGAGAGTTACTTACCGACAGAAAGTACAATTTTGCCAGTCTCTGGGAAAATGAAATGAAAATCTAATCATAAATTCTGAGACTACATACAATTTATTTAAACAAATTTTAAATGAAATGGTGATTTTATAACGGTACTCGAGCCTAGAAGTCAGTAATTGTGTTGACTTTCGCACGGCACATAAATTTCAACGATTAAAAGAAAAACAAGTTGTCTTGAGATAGAAAACAGCGACCTAAATATGGTGAATATAATAGCTTAATGTTTGATATTTTTAATTCGTGTTAGTATTCACTCGAAAGATATTTGTTCCCTCAGTTGTAAATTTTCATTGTGCAGCGAATCCGATATTGTTATTATTGAAATTTGTCTTAACACCGTATAACCTTCCCGTTTGGCGAAGTCCTTCGAAAGGCACTTGCAGTGTAGAGAGAATGTGCGGATAAGGAGTACCTCGATATGATATTCGTATGCGGTGTGGCGCTGGAGGCAGTTCGGGAGTACCGTCGGTTTTATACCTCCAAAGACAGCTTCCGAACAGTCGAACGTTTGGAAGAAAATTCCAAATTCTAAGAGAAATATGAATAGTGACTTTCGAGAATAGTATGGTCGGACCAGTCGCATGGTCGGCTAGAAGTCTCGACTTAACGCCTCTTGAATTCAATGTATGGAAAAAAAAGTCAACCTATTTTCTCTAAGTGTTCCCTTAATGCAAAGAATTTAAACAGCGTGCAGAAGTTTGAGGAAAATGTAGGAAGGAGCCCTTTCGGCTGTTTCGTTTGTTTGTGTCTAGCCTGGATGGCGTTTTTCGAACAATAACTGTAGTTTTAAGTTTTTCTATTTAGTTTATAACATAACATAACATAACATAACATAACATAAACGTAACATAAATAATTCCTTTTATTTAAAATTTATTCGTGTTTTCTTTTTTAATTAAAAGCCGTCTAGAGAATATGGGAGCGTTTATTTTGTTTTCCCGGAAATTTAAGGTTTAAGTCGATTTGTTATACCGAAAGTCATAAGTAACGTTCGAGAATTTTCAAATCTAAGTCCTTGATATTTATATGCCATGAATGGACTTTAAGGTTCGAGTACCGTTATAAAAACGCCATTTAATTTTTCGATGAAAAAAAAACTAATTTTTAGTTTCTTCAGTATTGGAACCGTTATATTTTGACTCTTGCGTTAAATTTCGGAACAAGCGAAGTTTTATTTTATATTAAATTTTATGTAGTTTTAGAATATATGATTAAGTTTTCTTTTTAATTTCCATGAGACTGGCAAATTGTAGTTTTTGTCTTGCTTTTTGACACAATTTACAAAAATACTATAAGTTTGTAACGATTTAAGGCAGAGTCCCCATTTCGGAGTCAATTTTCCACAAACGGACGTAACTGTCTACAATTAAAGTATTTACCATCTAAAGCGGGACTATATTTTGACAAGAAAAATTTTGCAGTTCATTTTACGTGGCTTAATAAGGTTGGTTTAGTCAGTACAGCAGTAGGCTCATTTCGTCCTTACGCCATTAATATTTTATCAAATCGATGGTCTCATTCGTACCTGGGTAGACTTGAAACCGGTGAAAGACAACAGCATGGCCTGGAATGAATTCGAATAGTAAAGATAAGTAAAGATTTTTTTTTTTTTCACTTTTATATACTGCACTCGACTTTGAAAACACCGGTACATTTACATTTACAAACGATATCCTGAAACAAATGAAGCGATCAAAAAGTGCACAGACTAAATGACGGTGTTTGCAACTCTTCTATTCGTTATTCCCTATCCGCTCTTAGGCCACGTTCAAAGTGAAAGCTTGAAGCCGCATGGGCCAAGCTGAAACATATGGTATAGACAAAAAAATAAACGCGCGTATCAGCCAGAGTAAAAGAAAAGCTGATTCCGAAGCGTAAAGCGAGAAATGTGGTAGTGGCAAGCTTTTGCAAGCAAAGCAGGATGGAGCTTGAAGCTGATTCCGAAGCGTAAAGCAAGATCAGTGTGCATCTCTCATTCATCATCTTGTCGCAACAGGAATATAAGCTCGGCTCGACTACTCACTTGGTGGTCAGAGGGAAAGCGTTAAGCTGAACCATTCTCGATACACCCTGAAAATGTTATCGAACCGAGGCTGGAAAAAAGTCAAACACAACGAGAAGGGTCTAAGTCAGCGGCTGATCACACATTATATCTCAGACGCTATCACAGCTGAATAAAAACCTTCGAATTAAAATTTGTGTGTGTTACATATCAGGGAAATATACTAGAATAAATATACATATAAATATAAAATTAATCGGATTAAAGCCACGCCTGATCTCCTTGCAATTTTTTCGCGACAAACTAAAATGTATCTGAGGAATTTTTGTCGAAACGAACAAAGGTATGCGACCCGAGATGATGTTCTGGGTTCTAGAAGAGCCAATCACTCTAAAAGCGCTTGGGGAATATCGGTAAACACAACACTTAAACGCCTGTTGGTCCGAAACAATAACCCAGGTGAAAGATCATTTATGTTACCATGCAAGATTGTGGAGTTAACCAAAGTTCTTGACCATCGACCGATCGTAAAGGATCCTCAAAATGTACTCGTTTCAAGCGAGTAAGATGGGTAAAGACATAGGGTGCAGTACTTGTAGTGGACCATTAATGTTGTTTGTCTTTTGTGAATACAACCAACAGTAGCTCATGCTTACTTAGCCAGCTATATGTCCTGAATGGGGTTTGTCTTCTGATAGTCGTTGTCTCCAGGCATCTCGGTGATGACATCGCATCCTCTAGGTTTGGAATCCATCCAGCTTTCCATTGACTTCGTTAACAGAGTCTATCCAGGCTGGTCTACTGCCTAAAGGCCAGTAAATTTAAGATTCCAATATTGGAATGATTGGGAAAGAGCTGGAAGTAATTTAAATCAATTCTGTATACCCTAAATACATGGAAACTGAGTTTGCGTGGTTGCAGACGGTGAGTATAACTTTTCGCAAACGAAAATCTGAGAAAATCGGGCCCTCTTTTTAATATTCCCCTTATAAAATCTAAACGGTGCCTTGAATAGAAAATTTTTATTGGATTCAATTAAAGAGCGTTTGATATTTTTACATTATCTACAATTTGAGACTGAAACAACACTTCTTCCTGTTATACTTATGAATTGAGAAATATTAGCCATGTTATACTTTAAATCGAATTATCTTTAACTTTTATCTATGAGTTTTTTCCGTTTGGAGCATGCATTTCAGAGAACTGTGCGATTTTTTTTCTAAATCTCAAGAAATTTGGTTCTTTTTCACTACTTTGACTTTAAGCAGTGCATTAGACGAAGGATTCAAAGCTCTGTAATTTCACAAAAAAAAAACGATCCGAGGCACCGTTGCGAAGTTTGAACCTGTTTGTTTGAATAATGCTAACAGCAAATCAAGGACTTTACTAAATCGGCACTGAGGATGACAAAGGACACTTTCGACTAAACATCAATTTGTTCATTGGGTTATGTTTCTATCAGTGTTTAAAACTTTTATGGGATACGAAATCCCCAGTTAGAAAACCTTTGGGGAAATTCCAAACATAACCCACAAACCCAAAATACTTAAAGTATTATACCAGGTAGATTCGTACTTATACTTCTGTAAAGCGAGTTCTTAAAGCAAAAACCAAATTGAGTTGTTTTTCGATTTAGGCAGTACGAGTTTGTAAACTTTTCAGGATTTTTGGGATCAATGAAAGTTCATTACTGGTGGTCCTTATTGACCTATTTGCACCGATGCAACCAATCCAAGGATCAAAGGCAATCTAAATTGACTTACTAAGAAAATTTTTCGAAGTATGCAAAGAATGGAAAAGTTGCCTATTCATATTATTGTGTACTGTACATTAAATTCAATGCGTGATTTATTCATTAACCTATTTGAAAAATTTCCATTTGCAAACGATTGCTAGAAAACTGGGTTACCTCTTCTCTTTTCAATTTACATTTATTGGCGATTCCTGGCCGCATGATCATATTACACATACGAGTATTACTCTCCTTCTCGGTGTCCACTTAGTCAAGACGTCCCGATACGATTTACTAGGATACTTGGCTTACAAACAAGTCAAAGGATATGAACCCTTATATAACGAAGCAATAAAATATATCGTGCTTCTAATGCCTGTACTTCCAACGCGACGGATAAAATTATGGTCGTCCCTTCGGCAAAAAAATACACATTGGAAAGGATAGGATATAAAATGTATCTTAGCTTGTTGTCGTTTATGTCGGTCTCGTGTTTGTTTCTTTTCTTTTTTTTCTTTCCCGTGGATGTGGAAGGAAGGAGTTCGATTGCAGAGTAAATAGCGCAAGCTGACAGAGTAGGTAACATTATATTAAATGAGAATATCGATTATTTTAAAAGAATACACGATTTATGTGAATAAAATGTAGGACAAATGTATGTAGTATGTATTGTATTTTACATTGAGAAATGTTATACAATTTATGTTATTGGAGCATGAACGGTTTACCGTCAGTAGCTTTTAAAGGCAGATGACTTGATTTCTTGTCGATTGTTCTAATTTGTTAATTTAGATCTGAGATTTTGTTATATGTTTCTTTTTTTACCCAATAATACACACCTTGCCTATTTAGTCGCATTCTGCAAGAAGTCAGGAATATGTGTGACTTATAGTTACATGGCGTCATTCGAACCCGCGAGAACCGGTGACGATGACACTTAATGTAAAGCGTTATTCCATTCGTCTCCTTGAATTTAAAAAAAAAATGAAAATATTATCTTGACTTTAAGACCTATTAGTTGTCTTAAGTTGGAATCATAAATTTATCGATCGTGATCAAAATATAAATGATTGAAAATCGGAAAAAGTGGCCTAGACATCATTTCATACGAAAGTCTTTATTAGGTATATCCATCATCCATATCCAAATAAATTAGTAATCACGTATTTTTAAAATACCACAAGTTTATCTAAAACGTATTTTGTTGGCTTATTGCGATAATAAATGAGGCACAATCACCTAAACCAAGTACGGATGAATATGCTAGAAAATCAATTAATCATGAAATTGTGGATCTACTTAAAAGTATAATGTATTGGGTTAGTGGTTGATAACGAATAAATAATTAATTTGCACATTAACTGGATAATTGATTGTAAGGCATTTTGTGGGAGTGTGAAATATTTTTTTTAAATATAATTGATTAAGGCATGCATATTTGGGTGATTTAGTCGAAATGCGAGTTGCATTTTTTAAAAACGATATAGTCAGTGGCGGGTTTCAGATTTTGTTTGTTAAGGGAGGCGAGAAGGGTTAAATTTTAAACTTCACGGTCATGTGCTATGTTTTTATCGTATCGCTAAATATTATTCGAAATGAATTTAGAAGCTTAGAAGCCTGTTTCTATTAAAGATATAATAATACGTATTCAAGGACGAATAGAAGTTTTTTTTTTCTTTTCTTTTTCTACCTAAGCCCTAAAATTATCTGCAACTTTTGCATTCAAACTTTTCTCTTCAGGCATATATTAAATATAAAATTTTACAGCGCGCCGAAAGTGGAAAATTCGTTTTGTAAATTTATTTTTCGCCAATAAATCCACAACGATGCATTTCTTGCAAATTATCAAAAGACTTATTTTGTAGCTGAATCTTTTTCATATGACGTAGTCGTCCCATTCCGTTGGTTCCGACATATTTACAGCGCGCAATAGAAAGAAGGCTTTGTACAAAATTTCAGCCTGATAGCTTTAAAACTGAGGAACTAGGAAGGGACATAGAAGCAGACGGACAAAGCTTAATCGATTCGTCTCATCATAGTGACCAAGAATATATATACATACTATAGTTTTTATGGTCGGAGATGCTTCCTTCTGTGCGTTGCAAACTTCATGACAAAGTTAATATACCCTATCACATCCGTGAAGGGTATACACATTTTGAGTTTGAGCAATGTATGATTCAAGGCACCGTTTGTTATAAGTTATAAGGAAAATGTTGAAAATAAATAACATTTCTCGGAGTTTCGCCTGCCAAAAGTTAAGCTCACTTTCTGCGACGGTGAAAATTCAGTTTCAACGTGTCAAGGATCTATAGAAGGGATTCAAATTACATCCAAATCTCTCCCAATTATTTCCTATTATAATCTTAAATTTACTTGTCTAATCGGTGGTATCTGTTTATGTTTATAATAATCATACCTTTTTTTGCCACAGGCAAGTTTCAGATTGGTACATTGAAATAAACTCCTCCAACAATGCAATCCGGTCAGTTATTTCTGGTCGATTTTCGATTGTGCATCAGGCCAACAGAACAGGCCGCCTGAATCGGCCAATTTCTACACACACGATCCGGAATTCCTCAAGACCAGGTCTGATCAGTTTTTTTCTGAAGAGGAGTTCCGGGTTGTACATAGCGGCCTTAAGTTGTGCAAATGAAATGAAAATGAATTTGATCTAATAAATGAACCTCAACACGCATTTTCTGATGATATTGTATTTGCTGCAAAAAAAAAAACATAAATTTTCAAAAGTTATTTTAAGGATAGGTTTTTTCAAACTTTTAAATTCCCAGAGAATCCACTACTGTTATCTTGACCCAAGCTTCATATAATCATATTCAAATGGCACAAGCTCAAACTAGTTAATATGACCTAAAATACTTTCTTAGTTCGCAGCATTAAATTATTAAGAAAAAACCCTGTAGACAAGTATCCTATTTTCTATTTTTAACTTATTCTTCGTTTCCGGCAGACAGACTGCGTTAGTAAAACGATCAATCTTCAATTCAAGAGTACAAATTAATAAACAATTCCATTGATTTTTCCGTTATATTTTCTCCATTTCATATTCTCTTTCAACAAACAAACAGCATTTCTTAAATATGCGCCATTAAATGTCCTAATAAAATTGTCATTTTTACTCAAACAGCTGCAGTCCCAATTGAGACTGTCCGTTCACTTGTTTCCCGGCACGAAAATATTCACTCTATTTACAACAGGCAAAAAGAAGAAGATTTCCACTTCTTTTTGTTGTCTTTATGACGACAAAATGTATTATTTATTTATTGTATATTTCTTTAATACTCAAAAATATTGTAAACGATTTTTTTTCTCTTAGCTCCCGGCTGGCATTAAGCCAAACCCAGATCTGGATACAATGACGCGTGGAAAGATATTGGTTTAGCACAAAATTGACAATACGAGGGCAGTGAAACAGCTTAAATTGTTCACAAGTTTGCTGGCATATTGTTGAGAGATAAAAAAAAACGATGTATCTGATGAACTGACTTGACTTTTTGTTTGTAGTGATGAAATGCACGCTAAATTTTTACGAGTATATTCGGCTAATTTTGATTTTAGTTTGACCTTTGAAATGAAGGCGTGGTGTTTACAAGACGTCAATAATACTGGGGTATGCTCATGCCATATGTATGATTATTAGCTTAACCATCCTTCAAATTCCACATATATAAGGGGGATTCACGCTCGCTGTTGTAAATCGTAAAAGCGTCGTAAACTGTAAACTAGTTCACAATAGCCTCGTATTTGGTGTAAATACGGGGCAACTGGGAACTCGGAATTTCCGGTTTGAGGTTCCACCGTTTACCAAGCAAGCTTTTGCAGGTGCAAAAGGCGATCTTGGTCTTCCTGATTCGTTCTTCGGCGATACGTTACGTTAGAATTAACTGCGGTGAGTTTACTATCCAGGATCATCCCCAAGTACATACTTTGCATGGATTGACCAAGCTAACTCTGCGTCACCGATCTTTGGCAGGAAAAATTCCTGGATTCTGTGAAGAGGACTAGTTCAGTTTTCTGAGGATTTGCACCTAGACCTCTTCTGTCCCCCGCATCTTAGTAACTTACTGAGAGCCATAGTTGTAAGTTCTGGCTTTAGCACCTCTTCATTTAGACGTTATTGGCCTGTTCGAGAGGAGTAGTGCTTCGATCCATTTCATTACAGTTTCATTCACCTCAGCAAGTTCCAGGGCTTCCATAAAAGCCGTCATGGTGACATTATTGAAAGCCCCTGCTATGTCTGGGGCGACCGGCAGTGCAGTGTGTTGAGGCATCTGTCTCATGTTTGACTTCCCGCGTTCCGGGTTCGAATCCCGTCCACGACGACGTCCGTGGCCATGGATGTGCGGGAGGTACATGCTGGCAACTATGCATTCTCCGAAACCAGTTTATGCCAACGAAACGTCAACTGGGCCACATGGAACAGTTGACGCGCTATGCCCCACAAGGTGTTAGGGCAATTGAGTATGTCTGGGAATGTACCGAAAGTGAATTCATTATATTAAAGGGATGTTTCAATCGTGGAGACTACTTCCTATAGTGCAGTTTCTACCGATTTCTCTTTCATGTAGCGTGCTGAGGTCTAGAGAGGTATGAAGGGTGGATGGTCTCCCTAATGTACCCATCTATATATTTTTCCATCGCTTTTAGCAGAAAGGATGTTAGACTGATAGGTCTACTGACATGGCTACTCTTGCCTGTTTTAGATATAAAGACCACTCTAGGCTCTCCCTCCACGTCAGAGGTACTTAACCTTATCAGAGATATTCTTTTAGTATTACAACAACCCAAGGAGTTATTGTGTCCATGGGTTTTTGCAGCATTGCCGTTATGATTCCGTCAGGACCTGCCGATTTACATGCGTAAAACGAGCTTATCGCCCATTTTACGTACCTCTATACGTGAATAGTCCCGGGATGTTGCTTCTTCTCGCGTTTCCATTTCATGTTTCCGGCCGTGTTACGAGGGCCTGACGGTCCCCACAGCCAAAGAAGTGTACGTTTAGAAATTCACCTAGTGTTTCTGCGCTATCTTGTGTCCAAACCCTATCCTCTTAGTTGAGGGTGGTGGTATCGGATTTTCGGAGATGACCTTTCTTAGCCTTGATGATTCCGTCGTGCTTTCAATTTAGCTGCAAAATTCTTTCCAGCTAGTCGTCTTAGCAGCTCTCATTTTTTCTTAAATGCTATTAGTGAGTTCCTATACTCGCCCCATGTTTTGTCCCGCCCCGTAGGTTTGGCGTTGCTGAACAGTTTCTGTACCTTGCAGCGGGCAATTTTAATTTCTGGGGACGGAATTCGAACCGGAAACGGCGGTAGCCAGACATAAGACTGATGCCTCTCTTCATTTATGGTTGTGAACTTTACTTCAAAGCTTATGTATATGGTCCTAGAATGAGGATCTATCCAGGATCCTCCAGTGATGGACATCACATGCATCACCGTTTAAGTGTAGTGTTACATCTAGTACGTTCTTGCTAGTAGATCCCCTATAACTAGGTTCCCTCCACGATTTGCAATTTTCAAATTAGTAGTTGAGTAGAAAAAGTAGTAGTGACCCACGTCTCTTGTGGTCGTCCTGACTTCCCCATATTGTGTGGTGTGCATTATAGCATCGCTTCCTATCACTATGTTTGCTTTCCTTCCGGTAGCGTATTCAAGCATAATGTACCCAGCTCTTGGGGTGGCGCGGGTTTGTCCTGAGTGATGTTTGCTGATGCAAGCATAAGGGATCGTCCTTGAGCACCCTCCACATTATAACTGTCAGGTCATTCGTGCTTTTATCACAGTCTAGAAGGCCATTGAGGCTTTTCCTTGCCATAATGTCTGTTCGCAACCTGCCCTTCTTCCGATAGCTTATAGCGTTATAGTTGCTCGTTGAGAGTCCCTTAATGTGATCTTCCTCAGAAATCCACGGGTCCTGAATGAGTACCACATCATAGCTTCGCTCCTGGAGCGTGCCCAGTAGCTCCGGTGATGCGGAGCTGTTGTGTAGGTTTATTTGAAGCACCTTTAACATAACGTTAAGGGTGCTTCATTAGTGTAGCGTCTGGATCATCCGTCTCAGATTCGCTTAGACTGATGTTATCGGCCGCTTCGGTCAGAGTTACTAGCTCCTTCTCAACCTCGATGACCTCCATGATATTTTCATTTTCGTCCGAGGTATGGCGTTTTTGAATTTAAGAAATACACTTCCTCAACCCCGCGCCATCATTAGAAATCGAGGGTATAGCATGATCTTCCGCTCCAGAACAGAGTACGATGGCGCGCACGAGTAGTTGACGCGCTATGCCCCACTAGGGGCTAAGGCAAAGTAGTAGTATGATTTTCCGTTGCCTTGTTGATCTGTAAGATTATGGTTTGCCCTCCCTCCGTTGTCGGTCCACTGGGATGTAGGACCAGCCAATCATTCGCCGGTATATCGGAACTCTGTCGTTGGAGCAGTTGGAGCGAGGTATCTCCAGGTAAGACTCTCGGCGTTAGAACCTTTGCCTTGGGTACCGCTGGAATGTCGTCCCGGTCAACTATTTCCAGCTTGCACTTCTAAGAAGGAGGGAGGGTTCCTTCTTAGAAGTGCTGCTGCCGTCTGCTTGGCTGTTGTCTGCTTCTCTAATCAAAAACCTAATCTTTTGGACAAATCACGACATTTGTCTGTGTCCTCATCTTTGAAACCAATTTTCGATTCGATCCTGATTTTCTGAAGCTATATGAAAATTCAAATAGAATGACACTGTTTGCGAAATTACTCCTAAGGCCGAAAACAATTCCGCTTCAAATTCAATTTTGTGTGAAAAAAATAAATCCA
Source organism: Chloromyia formosa (assembly GCA_964017055.1). Lineage (NCBI taxonomy): Eukaryota > Metazoa > Arthropoda > Insecta > Diptera > Stratiomyidae > Chloromyia > Chloromyia formosa. The sequence goes on along the minus strand of OZ024813.1, from coordinate 12,860,426 downwards.
GTGTTCACAATGGACATCAAACCTAGAAGTTGGCAAATTCTTCAAAAAGTGCCACAATGTAATGGTCTTAGAGCGGTATTTATTTTTTATGGTCTTTGATTTGAGATGTATTTAATATTGGCTTTCGAGTTTTAAGCAAAAACTTTTTATTTCACTCATTTTGAAGTGTTCATTAAACTTGAATCCCTCTAGCGCCTAAACCATTTATCTGACGAAAAAAAAAAACATTTAAAGGTTTTTTATTTGGAATTTGATGTAGTTTATTTTTGTATTGTGACTTTTACTTCAAAAGTTAATATTTTTCGAGTTATAGACAAAAAAGTGAAAAATACCATTTTCGAGCAGTATCGGACAGTTTTCTCGGAACACATCACTTTTTCAGGGTAGCAAAGTTGAAATTTGGACTCAGCGCCCCAAAATACTTAAACCAAAATTGAGAGAAAAGCTTCTGTATTTGTTTCTCGCTCAAACTATGCCATTACTGGACTACATATTTGTGTAATTTGGAACTGAACGTTATTATTTGTACAAACAAACTCGTAAATATAAACGAGTTGGATAATTGTAAACAACTACTAAATGGAAATCAAGGCGTTCACTAAATATCTAATACATTTCATAACACAATCTAAATCTAATAATAAAATGAAACAAACTTTTCCGCCTGACAAAAGCAAAACAATAATCTATAGTTTATGAAAAATACGGTATACACACATAGCACGGTATAGAACTGAATTCATCGTTCATTGCAATGGATAATTGCATTTGCGTTTATTTTTATGCATAGCACTTTCAAGGAAACTGTCGTATCGGTGCATCATCTAACACTCGTGGATAGACGAAAACACTATAAAATTGCTCAAATGCTTGTAAAAATATTCGTATATCAAATATGTCTGGGACAGGGCTAAGTCGATTGGGCATGATCCCAAGACCCCACACTATACGAGTCCAAGCGCATTACCGAATCAGTACCAAGACCAACCCGACACAATGCACCCAGAAAGCGCATCAAAATTAGCTCCTAGATGTGACTAATGGGCAATATCCTTCGCCTTTGCATCAAATTCATCATACATGACTATCGCCTCGATTTTTATGCACATAGGTGAATAGGTTGCATTAATTGTTCATAAATCGCCAGCTCAGAGCATCTTTGTGCCAATCTTGTATCTAACTTAAGGTTAACTTGCAGCGAAAGGCGATCGAGTGCATCATGAGCTTAGCACGAGTATTTCACTTGTAGTACATCGACGAGTATAGCGGCTGGGATACGTAATACATATTTTCTTGCGCAAATGTTGACATCATAGTGCACCGGGAGAAAGTGCAACAATAAGTTCTTGCTACACATAAATATTTGAATGAGCGTGTGGCCTTCGACCACATAGCCTCTGGGAGCTGAACGTGGTTTGAGCACAAGACCGCGAGGGTGTCCCAACGATTTCATTTCGATTTCATTGAAATGCGTACCTTGGCTGCTTGCAACAGACGATGGGGTAGACAGTTGAGCAGTACTCAGGTGAGCATTTCACCCTCATACTCGTACTACCGCCTTTCTTTTAGCGGATGCTCTTGAGAATCGCGAAATTCATGTCAGGGCGACACCGCATCGGTGGGAGAAAAATATACTCGTACGTACATTTTATCGAAGAAATTGACGACAAACCCGCTTCTCTCTGTCTTTATGTTTGTCATGTTTTCTTGGCACGTAACCTTGGCAAGGTGTAAGTGGAGGACGGTCGCATAAGCAATGGCATTGGACTACTTGTCCGCGAATCGATTAAAAGGCTGTCTGTCGCCAGAGATACCGCCGCCACTGCTCGTGCTCTTGATTCCGTTTCAATTTCTTCACAGTTCTGATTCTCTTTTTGATTTCGAATCCAATTCCGATTGCGAATTACGGACTGTTCTAGATTGAAATCCTCTGTTCGCTAATAATGAGACTCTTGACAAAAACCCCCCGATTTTACCTATGCACTTATATTTGCGTGTGAATCTAGTTTGCTACGCTATGTGTACGCATCCGTCTGTACGTATATTTTGGTCTGATGCAAAAGCTCTCAATGGCCACTCCTCGAGCATCCCGTCCCTTGGGGCCACTTTTTTTTCGCGTACGACCCCCTTGATCATGTTCGCAGTGATGATGACGTTGCACATTTGCAAATACAACAATCAAGTGCAATAAAATTCAAGGTAATTGCAGACGACATGTGTATGAGGCGTACCAAAGCGAATCTCAGATATGGGAACAGTGCCAGATTTAAGTAATAATGGCTACTAAATGGGATTAGGTATGAAGTAGTTTCAGATTAATCGTATTTAGGATGTATGTAGCGTGTAGTTTGCACTTGCATTCTATTGTGGCGATTATAAGGCAAATTGAATATTTCACCGGGATGATAAGGGATTGCATCCGCATTGCAGTTTTAATTAAATATGTATTAGAATGTTCTGCAATAAGTTTACGTCCACGTGGCCAACAGTGTTAGCCCGGCCACCGAGTGTCGAACACGAACACCCACTCTAACCCTGACTTGGTACAAATGTCCTCTGTCCTCCTCAAGACACACACACTTCATATAAATGTGAAGAAAACCGGTCCATGTGGAACATGTTCGTGTTCGAGTTGGAGTTTGACAGTCTGTGAACGTACTTACATACGACTTTTTCATGATGTGGTGAATTGAAAAAATAGGACTTACTTTCGATTTTTTTTTAGGAGCCCATTGTCCTCTAGTTTAATAGAAGATCTAGGACTGTTTGCGGATCATCGACCTGAAATGGGAAATCATAATAAATAAGGAGTTCATAATCATACCCATCAAAACACTTACCTAGTTATATTCCACATAGCATTTGAAGGTTCTTCGTTGACCGTCTCCCGATCCACGTCGTCATCTTGCCCTCCTCCTGTTTGGCTGGATCTCTGACTGAAAGAAAAATAAGCACAAAGAATCAAATTCAACAGATGACATTAAGCGAAGCTACTTATCTGAATATTTACTTCCCACGAAGAGCGAATTGTTGACGTCCACACGAATCTAATGTTGTCGTTTTCGTCTTCGATTAAATGTCAACAGGCTTGGACTTTGACACTGTCCCAAAGCCACTGAACTATCAGCTGAATTAAAGTCTACACATTTTATGATTGTATTAGTATTCTGTAAATTCTTCTAAAAGCCTGTATTCTGCAAATTAATCAGTAATTGAGTAGAAAATTGGCGGGAACCTGCCTGTCTGGTTGGAGCCGTCGTCGCAAACAGTCGCTTTAGAAATCCATCTGAATACATATATCCGAATATCGTTTGTACTTTTATCCTGAATCAATAAAATTGTGCGAAACATTGAAAGCAAATTGTTATCGTTAATCCAACGCAGTGTCTACGACTTAAGCAGACAAGGACTGAAGTCCAAAATCTCAAACAACCACGAACACATCAGGTTACGAACTTCAGGCCAATGGCGTAGATAAGGGGGGATTAAGGAGATCAATCTCCAAGAGGTCTTATGTTAATTGCCATGACAGGCAGTTTTTAATTGCGGCGAGATTTGAACTCCGAGCTCCAGATTAGTATATCGCTTCTATGTTGTCCTTACCTGGGTTTGAGAAAATACGACGATTATACATAATACAAAAGACACACTATTTCAGCATATTCCCCTTCGAAATGTCTCTGCTTCTTAAAATCGACCCTTAGTTAACCGTGGAAACCTACACCAAAATCTTCGATTTATTGTATTTTCACATAACCACCACAGACACAAAAAGTTAACTAGAAGTAAAGCCAAAATCATCCGTCATCAGTCCGATACATCGACGCCACTTTATTTTACGGCATTTTTCTGTGACCTAATTTGTTTTTTCAGTCATTCATCCATGATGACATGAACGAGATGATGGCTATATTAAGGCTTTTTGTTTTGATCCTACGGCATTGAAAATTCACAGTAGAAAATAGCCGAAAATATTTCACGTCCAATGTACTCAATTGCCCTAACCCCTTGTGGGGCATAGCGCGGCAATTGTTCCATGTGGCCCAGTTGACGTTTCGTTGGCATAAACTGGTTTCGGAAAATGCAGTTGTCAGCATGCACTTCCTGCACATCCATGGCTACGAACGTTGTCGTGGACGGGATTCGAACCCGCAACGCCGGTAGCTAAACATGAGACTGATGCCTCAACACTCTGCGCTACCGGTCGCCCTCACATTGGACGAATGAGCCTAATTTGTCGGTACGGCAATTGCCGAGCATTTGTCAAATTGAAAGATTCGTGTCTTTGGTTGCAAACCATAGACTCAAACCGTTTGACATAAAACACGTGAACGCGACAAACGAACGTGAGCCAACGTGCGCTCAGCGTTAAGGTTACCTCGTGGCTCTTTTATCCTACGTTAGTGAGAATTTATAAACCGTTATTCACAATCGAATTGGGACATGGTACCGTTACTTACGAGACACAAAAACTGAAATGTTTTTAGACCTTACCTTAAGGATATTACCACAAATCCCTTATGATTTTATTGATGACACTGTTTGAGTATTTCATCAACTACTCGTTCTTAATGGGAGAAAGAAGAATCTTAGAAAGTTTCCTTCTGATGCCATGAACATAATGCCCAACTTCCCCCCCCCCCTCTAAATATTCTTGGTGAACAGATAGCCGCTTGTAAGCTGTTCGTATCGTGAATCAGGTCAGTGATTGCATATGTTTGTCAAATACTTCAATGTCCTAATGGGAGAAAGACTGGTTTCCGGCATTAGATACCATTCATATCTATTGTACATAGATGGTTCTAAATCCGACCGTGGGGTATTAGCTGGCGTTCACTCCGGCGGTTTAAATTTAATATAATGTAATGATGTAATCTACATCCTACATCCAGGATGGTGGTGGAGAGCCGCGCAGCGCTCATGGTGATGAGTAGTTTCTTTGACATTATTCTATGCTGAGTTCCAGGTTCCGCGGGTCATGGATTCGCTGGCAATTCTAGAGCTGACGAACTGGCTCGTTGGGGTACTGCGGAAGAAGCCGAACGTACTCGCTGGAAAGTTGGAATGCCTTTCAATTCATGCAAACTGCCATTATGCAGGCTGCGATTAGCAGGGTGTACTCAAGATGGTTAAGTGGCAGAACATGTTATATAACTAAGCCGATGTGGTCCAGACTGGACATGAGCCATTCTGCTAAGCTGTTGCCGTTGAAAAGGCAGTATATCGTTACGAACTCTTCCCGGACGGACTCATATCCAAACATGGCGACATCTCGTAGCCTACAAAATCCGCAAGCGACTTTTATCTTTGGGGATTTCTGAATAGCAGTGTGTACATTGATAGATCGCAAACTATACCGGAATTTAAAACGAATAATTATGTATCTGGCGAGAAATTGCACAAATTCAACCAGGCCTACTACTACGACTACTACTACTACTACTACTACTACTACTACTATTATTACTACTACTACTACTATTACTACTACTACTACAGACTAAATTTACTTAAATCGGAAAAAAAATTCTAATAATTTAGTTTCATGCGTACTTTTTATTTTCCCGCTTCGCCAGGTGGACCCTGTACATAATAGAGACAAGAAAACTCAAGAAAATGGCAAATTCCGGAAAATCCTTTATTAAAATTAATTTTTTTTTTCATTATTCTGACAATTTCTGATGATTGATGAAATATTAAAACCCATAGAATTTTCCACGATTCCTGAAAAAGTCATAATTATCCTAAATACTCAGTCGCCAAGCAGTCTATCGCCTTCATGCCTGTCGTGAAAGACGACCCACTTACAACCTTCCACCACCTCGAGATGCGACTATAGTATGTAAAATTAATTTGATTTCACTCGAATTGTTCGAGCGTTTTCTGTATCATTCATACTGCTTCATGATTTATTCAGTATCCATATTTTTGTTGGGTATTCTTGGGTTTTTGTTTCGGTAACAATGTCAAGATATTGATTTTTTCATTCCTTCTCGACATAATTCTATTGTCGGCTTTTTCTTCTGTTCTATTCACATTACAGTGAAGAAATTACTGTTTGATTGCATGCGACAAATTAACTTTCATTATGCCTGAACCAGGTACAATACGAACGTTTATAACGCTTGTATGCGGATTTCAATGAGAATGGAAGGTAAGAGTATGATCCGTTTGGAATATATTATCCGCTTTTCTTCATGCGCATTCAAGACGCCTGTCTAAACTAACCAATTTATTATCATTCACAACTTTTTTAATACACTCCATCGTAAAGGCGACAGATGTAAGTCAGGGATGCCAATGAGGTAATATTGTTCTTAAACCACTTTCTGTTTTTGGAATTTTTACGATAAAACATCTGTTTTGGCGTTTAAATCTTCTGTAAAGAAAAAAAAAAACTCTTTTATATTTGTATTGCATTCCCGCACTTCAGTCAAATAAAAAAAAAGTTTACGAATAAAAAAATCCCGAAGTTCATTGGTGCCTACTGCAATTCCCGATGGGGGAAGGGGGTGGTTATTATCTATTCTTCCCGGACAAAAAAAAATCATATAAAATGTTATTACTTGAAAGAGACTACTACTACTGTGCATCAAAAAAAGTGACGCACCCAGTTTTCCTCTTGCTGAAACTAACAATTTTCGGGCAATTTGACGCCTTGTGGTGAATACTAGTATTTTTTTGGGAAATCTGGATATTACGAGTAGGTCATCTTACCTTAACTGTTTACGATAATCTTGAGACGAAATAACGGTACTCGGGGTGCATATGTGGTCGTTTTTGCTAGCAAAAGGCATGTTTCACGATTTTTGAGGCCTTATATTCGGTTAAATCGGCCCCACCTATTGATGTCGCTCTGGACCGGTATCGTAAAATAAATAACTGGCGCAACAGTCCAATTTGAACCACGGCCTTGAGATGAGTTAGCATCATCTCATTTTCTAGATCGTGAAGGTTTTTGTGCAGAGGTATGTGATCAGCAACACGCTCAACCGAGTTATTTACCCCATAATGGGTACTCATTTAACAGCTGAGTGGGCTCATAGTCCGACACGTAAATCCCCGGAATCGAACCGGGGCCCAGTGCGTTGAAGGCGAACGTGCTAACCGTTGCGCCATCCGGACTACAGGACCGGTATCGTCCTGGTCTCTTATTGAATGATCCTGTCTAGTGGTACATATCCCATACATTCTATATTTTAAAATGTTATCCAGAGGTCGTCAACTGGCCAAAGTACCATACGATACTTCTGTATTAAGTGAAAAAAAGTGAATAAAAATTTAAATTTTTTTCATGGGAAAATGACCACTGTTTACGAAATCCACCAAACTGATCACAAGGAGAACAAACATTTCGAAAGAAAAGTAACAGTCTGATTTTACTGTGAAAAGCCACAAAATAAAATTTCAATTAAAATAGAATATCGTAAATCATTTTTATTTCAATATATCCTCAATGGAAAAGCATACACATTTCGAAAGATATTTAAATCATTTCTTGAAGAAAAAAAACTTACGTATACATTTTTAAGGTCATCCTATTCTCATCTGGATCGTCATAGTACTCGTAGTAGCATATTTAGGTACAGTAGAACCTCGATTATCCAAACTAATTTGTCCCGGGGGTGGTTCGGATAATCGAAAAGTCAGCTTAATCGAGGTTGAGTACATATGTAAATAAAAATTGCAAAAAATCAATAAATTATCCATTCTGTATTACTTTCAAGGTACATGTTATGTAAAAATAATGAAATTACGAAAATATAAGTGCATACTGTATAAAATAATTGCCATACATATTCAGATTGGCTTGGAAAAATCTTCAATCTTCGTCTGCTTAAACATTTTCATTTTTTTTAAGCGCCAAATCCTTTTATTTTTTTGAGTTTCACCACATTTGCTTCATCTTGCCTTTCAAGCCATTGAAAGGTAACATCAATGGCCTTTAGTGCTTCGTCGTGGGAAGGTTCAGATGGAGGCTCCAAGGCGCAGTCATTCATATTTTCTTCCTCATCATAATACATATTAAATATAAACCAACACTTAATTAAAACCGGGTGACGACTGCCATCATTGCCACCTTTAATATACAGGCTGGCTTGTTACGTCACAAAATAGTCAATTTCGTCATTTTAAGATTCCGATTTTTGCTGGTACGCGCGAGTGAGTGAGGCGAGCGGGTGGTGGGGAAAAACAATTTCCAACTCTGCGAGTTCGGATAATGGAGGTTCGGATAATCGAGGTTCCACTGTATGTATATTTTTTGTGCATGTGGATATGTCACTTAGTTTCCAGCTAAAGTAAATAAATACAGAACAAAACGAGACCGAGTCCCGAGTCCGAAGCGTGTATACCCTAGACCTGTGCAGACCTAGTGGTGATACCAAAACTACAAATTGGCAACGGCCATAATTATTAAGGCGAAATACAAACTAACTACATTTTCAGCACCGACTCCGACACGCAAAATAGCCAAGCATATTTCGGTTGACACTTGGCCATGCCGCTGTCGTGTCGACTTAGTATCTATAGGCCTGACTGGAATGGTCACATGATTCTTTAGGAATTGTTGTTTGATAGCACAGAATAATTATTAAAATCTGATTTATCTTCAAATAGGAATATATTACCCCCGCCCCCAATCTTATTATAATCATATATTTGGCAAAAAAGATCTATAATTCACAGTATAATCAGTAGTCATACTCAAATTGAATGAGAAATCTTAAGTCGCGATGTAACTATTGAAACCTATGGCCGTTTGGCTTTGGGTAATATTTTCTTTTTGGTTGGCTTCATAAGCTTGAATTCGTTTTATTTTATTATGATTCCAAACATATGTATGGTGTACAACGAATTAAGCCATTTGCAACAATATTAAACAGCGCCCAAGAGCACGAAAAACAACAGTTAAAGATGGTTCGATTTATAGGGCCTCAGTTAAGAACCCTTTCAATAGCTCAGCCATAAAAAGGGGATATTTCGTCAGAATTTGGTATCAACGTATCTACAAGGACAATTATGATGACTCGATGAAAAACATTTGCGTGGGTGCATGGCACAACACAAGCTACTTGTGTAAAAAAAAAATCGGAGCTTCGAGCGGGGCCCGTAACGCTTAACATGATAATGTTTGTTATTATATAAATTTGCCAAATTTGACAGAAATTCCTTACCACATGTTTTTATATGAGTAGAAAACAGGTACTGTTATTGCACTGTTAGTGTGCTGTTAACATATTGATGATGTGCCGTTAACATACTGTTAATGCACTGTTAATGTACTGTTAATGCACCTTTAATGTACTGTTAACACACTGTTAATGTACCGTTGACATACTGTTAATGTACTGTTAGATTAGGTTAGGTAAGAGGGTTGCCGCTAGTGCTGCTCGCATTAGGCCTCTGATTTGGACCCATTTGCCACCCTCCGCTGGCTAGTTAGAGCTAACAAGTGACCAATCCGCTAAATTGAATCAGCTGATTCAACTTGCTACCTCTGCTAGCTTCTGAAAGCTGTAAGCACTGTAACGGTGTTGGTCCCATACATAAAATTCACACAAGAATGGATAAGCACGTTTACGGAAACATAATTCTAAACGCAACGATGCCATTTGTTGTCGATAACATGCCCCTTAAATGGCGTTTTACACATGATAACGATCCAAAATACACTTCACGCACAGTATACAGTTGCTTGGAAGAGAACCGGATTGATGTTCTAAAGGCCCGAAATACATGGAGAAGTGGACGGACGGACGTATTTTCTTTTGGGTATTATCACGGGGTCAGGGGCATGATTTCAATTGAACTCATTTGTTTTCAATTTCATTCAGCGACAATCAATTGTCTCCCTTGGATCGCTTACGAAACAATTTTTTTTCAAAAGTTCATTATGTTTATAGATGCGGGACGTTGCGAAGTATGCTACTTCCTCACGAGGCGAACATTTCAGAGCTTTGTGCTTGCATTTACCACCCACTGTTAAGAAACTTACTGTCGCTCATGGGGAAATAGATCTTCGGAAATCATCGTCGTACATATCCAGTATAAATTATGCATACATAGTGTTCGTCGACTTTTTGCGGAGACCAATGAAATTTGTAAGCTTTTAATTGCAAGTAGTACTTGCTGTTATGAAATTTGCATAATTTGAGAAAAAGTTCATTCGTTGTGTGTGCAATATTGACTGCGGATGAGGATAATTGATCAAAAAAACGATCAATGAAAAATTGCCGTCCGTTCGTCCGTCTACTTTTATTTCGGTCTTAAAGTGACTAGCCAAATCACCGGGTCTCAATCCTATTGAGAATCTTTGGAATAATGTTGAGCAACATATTCACCCAGTTAAATCTAAAAATATGGCCGATTTGTGGACAGAAATTCAAAGCGCTTGGTACAAGATCCCTAAGGAAGGTTGTGTGGCCCTGGTAGAGAGTCTACCGCGGAGATGCGCTGCTATCATTAAAAATAACGGTTATCCAAGCTTATACACATTTTTGTTGTTGCTACTTTCTTCTTCGATTAGAATAAACAATTTTTGGTTTTGTGCTAAATTCGTGTACAGCATGTTTTCATATTAGTTACGGTCAAATTAAAATAGAGGAGAAAGGGATGGTAATAATCAAACGAGAAAAACGGGACATGATCCTCACATCGTGCGCAGCACTCAAGAAAAAAAAAATGGAATAAAAAGCATAAAACAGTAGGAAATATTTTACATATTTGCATTTGAAAGTTACAGATACCGAGTTCCGAGTGTGCTAAATTCGAGGCCACCACTGTACATATAAATTGCTATACCTCCGGAGCCTCCTTTATAGTGTTACATATTTTCGTTGTAACAAAATAAACTTTATACCTTATAAGATCTAAGGTATAAAGAAGTAGTTGAAAGCAGTTATATACATACTATATACAATATTATTATATCTTGCAGACACCAGAAAAACCACAAATATTAAATAAGATTTCGCTTTTAAGAATGCTTTTTACTTTCGTCACAAATTATGTGATGATTGAAGCTTTCAGTGAGCGCCCAGATTGACAGTGCTGATCAAAATATATTGGCAAAAAAAAAATGATTTATTGTACGCTTGAATCGTTGTGTATTCTTCTAGCGTTTGCACGCCATGAATCACATAATACGATAAGCTTTTTTTCGTGGGCAAAATGCCAACTTGACGCCCAAAACTTAATAGCTAAGTCTATTAGCTATCAAAAATAATAGAAACCTTTACCTTCACGTGTATACATATTTCATTGAATATTATTTTTTTTTTTTAATTTTTTCAAAGCTTAGGTGAAGGCTCCACTTGATATTTGTCTACGGAACGCAAACTGTTTAATTCTTTCTTTTCTTTTTTTTCCCTTCCCTATGCCTAACAAAAAATGTTGATTTTTTTCAGTGGCTGACATGGATTTTTATTTAGTTTGACATTATCGTCAAAATTAAATTTAGAAGAGTTATTTTAAATCGACCGGGCTACATTTACAATGATTGTAAAGATGAAGGTTTCATTTCAATTCAAACTCATTTATTGTTTATTTAGAAATTTAATTTTACAATTTTATGGGTAACTACTGTTTCTACGGACATTCAGCATATCTCAAACTAAAGCTAATTAAATTATCTGCAAACTAATTTCTAATAATTTTCCCCAAACGATGACTACTTTTCACGATATTTCGCCAAAAAAAAACAACGAGCACGTCACATACGGAAATTATTTTTATATTAGAAAGTTGAAATATTATAGAAAAACGCCAGAAGTTTCTTCTTTGTCGATGTTTTCCACGCAAATAGTATAAGTAAACACGTGTGTTGGGTTTCCTAAGACGGGATGCTTCCTTTTTTTTTTTATTGTACGAGCATATGCGCATTTCGAACACCAGTTGTGCTTTTGGCGGCTATTACACTATAAAAGTTCTTTTACAAATATCTTTTATGAAAGCTATTTTCAAAGGACTTTTATAGTGTAATAACCTCCTAAGAAAAGATTTGCGACATGGACGTTTCTTGTTTCAACTAAAATACTTTTCTAATATGCTTGCACACCTTCCCCCTTTAGCGGCTAATGTCATTCATAAAAGTTCTTTTGAAATATCGTTCGTCAAATATATTTGTAAAAGAACTTTTATAGTGTAATAGCCGCCTTTCCGCAGAACAAATTCAACATGTTCAAGTTGTTTGAATTTGTACTGAAGTAGTGTGGAAAGCGCAACGGTTTGTATGTTGACCTTCCAAGCATTGGGACCCGGGTTCGAAACCTACTGATGACAGTCGGTTTATTTACATAAAAAAAGAGGATTTTGGATGCCAGACTAAGAGAGAGTGGGAGAAGGAGTGCGACCAATTGAAATAAATACTTATCTAAATAATTAAATATTGGAATACATTTTTTAGTATACTATTTGGACTTAATATTATCCTTGAAAAGATATCTATTGGATGTCTTTTTGAAGAATACATTAGGATAATTTCCCCTTTTGTTATTTTTATTGCATTAAATGTCCAGTCAGAATGATATCTTCTTATTTTTATCTTTTAGTTCAGCTATTGGGTGATTTGGGGAAACAAATTGTGATGAAGAATTTTTGTCTTTAATTTTTTGTGGGATACTGAACACGAATCCGAAGCTTCCCACCAATTTTTTTTTGCGGAACATGATCAAAATTTAAAAAAACCTCGAAATTTCGGTCCTTTTTTTAGTTTTCGCTATAAAAGTGTAGCGATAAATTAAAGAGCATAAAATTCTGCGTCAAATGAGCTACCTAAACGTCAAATTTAGTTAAGTGGTGTAGCCACAATCAACAGCCGAAAAACGTCGATTTTTCGCAACTTTGCGAAAAACCCTGTTATGGTCACATTTGAACGTCTGTAACTTGAAAACGGCTACTAATACGTAAGAATGCAAAAAGTTAGAGTTGTAGAGCATGAAATTCTCCATTCAGAAAGTATCTAATCTTTTTAATTACATCAAAAGAAAATTCAGAAATTCGAAATAACTAAAATCACGTTTTTGAATGAGTGTTCCCTTATAACATATTTTAATACTTTTTTTTTAGAAGGCGCTGGTAATTCTTCAACAATTTGAATATTGAAGGTTGTATTTACATGTATATATTGCAAGAAGTTGAATAAAAAGTACACTACAAGTTTACCGCCTTAGTTTTTTTTTAAAGAGCGGGTTTTGTTTTGGGGACGGTGGTATGGTTTCCGGTGGATGGGATTCGTCGGCCGACTCATCAAACATCTATTTGAGGTCCTCGTCGTCGTCCATGGCTGCGGAGAGGTCCACATTCTCACACTTGCCCTCACTGTTGGCACAATGCGAGGAGCAATATAGACCTGCCTTTTGCAGCCACAGTGTCCTACACATGCCTTCTTGCATTTATAAGCGCAGTAGGGCATCTGGTGCGGCATTCCTCGTGGTTGCTACAGGCAGGAGTCCACTTTTGTTGATTTTCCACCCCATTCTTCGTGCCTTTTGTCAAAGAAAAACCACTTCTGCACTTGGTGGTATACCCTCATTGAATGCTGCTGAGCTGCGTCCTCAGTTGATGAAAGTGAGGCAATGTTGAATCGCGCCTTGAAGGACGACGTCACATAGATCTTGATTCTCAGCAGATTCAATGAGGTGGCGTCTTTTTAGCCGTACAGCGCCTTCAAGAAGGCCTCTTCTGGCGTAGCTTTACTTGAACGAGCTGCCTGGGGATCTTGAAAAACTTTTACGATGGGTGGCAAATGTAAATTTCTCCGGAAGACGTTGAGAAATTTCTTCTTCCCCTTCCCCACCACTGTGACGGATTCATTTGATGGGGCCAAGCTGTCGTGATTATGAGGGTATCTGTGTCTTCCCTTGCTTTCGTGCACTTCTTCTAGAACTTTGTAAATTTCTCCATCAGCATTGAGATCAGGCTCCTTTTGTTAAAAGAGTTGGTCTGGAAAGTGTGTTAGCCAACTGTGAGTATCATCAATTCAGTGAACTTCTACAGATTCTTTCTTGGTTAGTCTTCTCAGATGTTCCATGTGCTTCGTACTGGTGTCAGCAACTTCATCAAGGTAGCCGTCAAAAACTATAACTGCGATTGATCTATAGTTGGACCTCACGTACCTCACGTAAATTTCATAGATTTCCGCATATGTCTATCCTTGATGCAACTTCACCCGGTGCAACTACAACCCTCCATCAATGAAATATTTGGTGTTGCTCAAGTTCCATTGTTGTTGATTCAGTTCAAGAGCCCTGTACAAGCTCGATTTTGTACATTTTCTCATTCCATTAATGTCAAGAAGAACCTGAGGGTAGGGAAACAGTCCGTATGTTAGAACTCTACCAACTCAATATCTAATTGTTTTGCAATACCTATTCGATGGAATAGCGTGTCAGGATTTACAACTACAGTATTTTCGTGGATTTGGATAGCACTGTTCATCAATCGCCACGTTTATACTGTGGAACTAGAAGGAGTATTAACTAGATCATACTAGATTTAGTTCTAGTCCGTGCAGTGCTTATACGGACCGGTACTAAATATGACAAATGTCAGATGTTGGCTTATCTCTTGGGTTTAACGAAAATTTAAGAAATGTAAAGAGCCCAGTAGCTTCTTGTGGAAAGCCCTTTTATACGCCTGACTCCAACAAAACATACACATTTCGAGTTTCCGAATTTTCTTTTGACCAAATTAAAATGATTGGGTACTTTCTGAACAGAATTTCATGTTCTCAAACTTTACCTTTTTCCATTTTTACGTATTATTTTAGTAGCCGTTTTCAAGTTCCAGACGTTCAAATGTGACCATAACAAGGTGTTTCGCAAAGTTCAGATACTATAAATCGACGTTTTTCAGCTGTCGATTGCTGAACGCCACTTGACCGAATTTGACGTTTATGATGAGCATAAAGCTCTTTAATTTATTATTTATTCACGGTTTTCAAGTCATAATCAAAAAACCCCGAAAAAGTACCGAAATTTCGAGGTTTACTGAGATTTTGATGAATGTTCCGCAAAGAAATTTTGGTTGGAAGCTCCGGATTCGTGTTCAGCTCCTCAAAAAACATCAAAAATGAACGAAAAAAAATTCTCCACCACAATTTGTTTCCCCGAAGCCCTTCTGAGCTCCTAATGATTGGATTATTTTGCGATCATAATAAGATATCATTTGCGATATATGATATCTAGTGGAAGATACCTTTAAAATATCATTCGGAAACTTATTGTTTAGTGGGGATAGTCCTATGTAAAGTTATCTTATTTCTATCCTCAAAAAGATAGTTTTTAGGGAATTAGAGTATCGCCAAAATTGTTTACTGGGTATAACCAATTTTAGATAATAAGGCATTTGCATAAACTAAAACATGAACAAAGGTATAATGACAATTAAATAGCATCTAAAATAAATTAAATAAATAAACATGATTACAATTTTCTTTCTGTTTCATTTCTTTTTAGGGGATGTCGGCTTGTGACGATACAGCAGTTGATTCATTATCAGCAGAAACAACCGATTCACCATATGGAACCGATGATTGTCTTAAAGTGCGAAAATGGTGGTGCTTTCTCTTATCCAGCATCTTCACATTTCTCGTTGGACTCACGGTTGTACTGCTATGGCGTGCATTTGCATTCATGTGCTGTCGCAAGGAGCCCGATCTGGGACCAAACGATCCAAAGCAGAAAGAACAGAAAGCATCACGACAAAACAAACAAGAATTCGAAGGAACTTTTATGACAGAGGCGAAAGATTGGGCTGGCGAACTTATATCCGGTCAAACAACAACTGGTCGAATTTTGGTAAGTTACATGTATGAATATTTCCAAATCAGAGTGGAAGTGTTGGCTCAGTGCTGATCATTTTTGTGGTAGTGGATAATTAAACTAAGTTATTACGACTAAGACCCCAGTCCACTTCATTCTCTATAAAAGGTTATTTTACGCTTTTGCGTGATCAATCAGAAAATTTTCATTGAAAACACTGTTTTGTGAAATTTTCAAGGTGGATTAAAATAAAATAAATTTAAAATACTAATCCTACTATGAGAACTATCGATATTTAAAACTTAAAGTAATTTCGACATTGTTTAATGTCCCTCGGATTTGAAATCATAGCGAGCAAATTTTTGTTTTATCTCGTGCCGATAAACAGAAATAGACCATAGTGTCGCAAAACGTTCTAAAATTGTGCCTATCCTTATATCACTTCATTTTCATATTTATTAAAAGATACGTGGGTGTTATAGGCTATTTAACTTTATTTCTATTTAATATTCATATTTTTCTCCGTAATATATATTTATAAATAAATATATAAATTTTTCAATAGTAGCGCTTGATTGAATTGTATATTATATTCCATACAAGCAGATGTACATATTATTTTATATGTACGAATATGTATTTTTTTATTTCTTTGTCATATGCACACGAGTACATATGTATTCATATGATTGCATATGGATAAGTATATGTTCCTGTGACCGTAGTATGGTTAAAAATCGTATGTGCTGGGACTTGGGGAGTTCTTCTTGACATGACAAACGTAGAATGTTCAGAACGTGACTAGTTGACATGGTATATTATATATAATGGATGCCGTTGAAGTACGTATTTCTGGCATTCTGAATTATTCACAATCATAAATTAGTTTCGGTGTGACGACAAATAGAGGCAATGATGATTCTGGATTATAAACCATGACGCGATACTCATACATGCGATTATATGAGTGTCTTTTAGGCTCACATATACGTTCATCTGTCAAATTGTATACGTCCAGTGAGGACATTTGTTGGAAACATCCGTATTAAGTTTTTTTCCTGGTTTTGATATTAAGCGCTTTAATACGGCCCATATGTTCTTAACCACAAATAAGGCGGGTGAAAATCAATAAGAATATGATCGCACTATGTATGAATCTCTATAAATCCAGTGTAGACGGTTGTTTTCATAAAAATAGCCTAAGGATCTGTCCACCGTTTTTCATTTAACGACTGTTGTCGATTGTCTCAAAATATATAAAATATTTCAGTATCGTTCCTTCTTTACTATATTTGAAATTTTGACAAGAAATCCGATTCATTTCTACTACTATAATGATTATCTCGAGATTGCCACTTCTTCAATCTAACAAAAGCGGTTTAATAAGATTCAGCAGGCAACTGCAATCCAATCAATTCAACATGCCATAAAATTATGACATTCGTAGCATGCATTCATGCAAAATTTTTCAACATGATAATCTTTCATGTTCAAAATGCATTATGGATAATAACTTTAATCACGTCAATACTTTCCATAAAAAAAAGCTTAGTGAGCAACTGAAATATGTAAGTTTGATGCAGGATATAAAAAAGGATTTGCCGTGGTACGGTTTTGAATGACTTTCTTACTTTTATACCATCATATTTCATCATGTTTTCAAGGAAAGTTATTTTTTAAATGCACTTTCTATCTCTACAGTATTATGCAGTGTATTAATGATTGACGTTCTGTAATTCTGGAGCTTGCGGATAATATGAGCTAGATATGTTTTCAGGGGTAGAAAAAAAGGAGGACTAGCTTTTGTAGAAGAGCATGCTATCACTCAAATTAAGCGTAAGATGATATTCATTAAAATAAATAATTATTATCATGCAGTGAGTGACATACTTTTATTTAAGAACGCAAGTCGTTAATTGTGTATTAGATGCCATGCTACTATCGAAGCGACCTCTACTACATCTTTTCCACTAATTCAAAATCACTTGGCATGGTAATCTCAAAGGGCAAAAGATTCGTAAAATAAAGTCGCTATACTCGTTGGTTGGTTGCAACGACGCAGCAACTGCCACGTAAATATAGAGCGTACATACAGTCAGCTCTGATTCCGAAACGGCCCACTCACCCAGCAAGTTGAATCTTGTCTGTAAATAGTTAAGGTCTTTTTACACATTAGACCAACCATATGTTAGCCAGGGGTCGGCAGCTGATAATGCCCTTCATTCACAAGAGTACTACTGAAATGTGTAGAACCCACCTAAGACTACTAGTGGGGTACTTATCTGGCCATCACCTGGCCAGATATCACCTGGACAAGATGGGTCTGTCCAGCGAGACTTAATGCCGTCTCTGTCTGGAGGACCTCCATTTTTCGTGCAAAATCTCGTACAAAAACTGTCAAAAATCACATACACAGACAAAAGTCTCCACACTGTTGTGGGCAATTTCCACGCGAAAACAATTGCTTTGGATTTTATTTCGTGTGAAAACCGATCATTACAGTGGTGATTGCTCTCTTTTGATTGAGAAAGGGAAATTCAAGTTTAGTGTAGAGCGCCGCGGATATGTGCCGTGTACACTGTCACTTTTTCGTGGGGGTGATAAGTGTAACATTTTCGCACGAAGAAGTTAGTATGTACCAGTGACGTGCACTCGTAGTAAGCAATTCCAAACTGCTTGACTTACCGAAATAAGCAATTCAATAATAAACTTTGCTTACACCAATACACATATCATCATTTCAGTCAATGTTTTTCTTTAAGCTGAAGAATACATACTATCATTCAAATATTCCTTTACACATTCAAATTCTGATCCGCGCCTTCTTTTGGTTAAAAAACATTCGTTCAATTACTTTAGATAATATTCAAACCTCCCACATTTTGCACACCATAGACACCAAACTTAGAATAGGAAAATGTGCCTAGATCTTTAGATGCATGTACCATGTGTGCATCCAAATACTAGAGACATGTTGATTCCAGAAAATGGGAATCTTGGATTTCGGTAGTACATTGGGCAACGATTTTTTTGGTTTTGTTCGCAAATTTATATGAGACAAGTCAAGCACTGGCGCGACTGCTTTTGTGTGTGGGATAAAGCCCAATGATGCTTGTTAATGAAATGTTGCCAATGCAGGGAATGTTTATGGGAATTTGATTTTTCCAGTAGAGCTTTTGTTTTTGTTATGTAGTGGATTTTCCGTTGCAATTTAAAAGAGGAAATCAGTGCAATCGGGTGATTTTGATTAAATTGTGATTTGAAGTTTTTTTGACCGTTTGTAGTGATTTAATTGATTTGATTTGTGGTAAAAGTGGTAAGTTTTCTTTTCGCATTATGTCGGAGTATTGCTGCGCGACGGATTTCGTACTAAAAGCGGGATTTTCAACTCTTTCCTTTGCCAAGAAAAGAGAAATTATAGAATCGGATAGACCGCAGCCAGATCTTAGTTTAGAGTTTAAATTAAAAAATATTACGCGAAAATTCCATATCGAAACGTATGAAAAGTACATTTGGTTAACGGGAAGCTGTAAATTAAATAAGTTATTTTGCTGGCCGTGTCTTTTGTTCACGAATGAAAAATCTGTTTGGAATAAAGCTGGATTTAGTGATTTGAATAATTTAACGGGCTCAGCAGCAAAGCATTCAAGTTCCGAAAAACATCTTCAGTCGTTAATTAAATTAGATAATTTTGGTTCTCAGCGTATAGAGTTTATGCTTAGTAACCAGGTGGCAATATCTGTTAGTTTGCATAATGAAAAAGTTGAGCGTAATCGTAATATTTTGAAACGTTTAATCGATACTGTAATTTTTTTGGCAAAACAGGAGCTTCCTTTTCGCGGAAATAATGAAGACTCTTCTTCAAATAATCGTGGTAATTTTATCGAAACCGTAAATTTCTTGAGTTTGTACGATCCGATAATTGAGTCCCACATAGATTCTATAAAAGCAAATGCAGCGTTTTCGGGTTTGTCTAATAGAATCCAAAACGATCTTGTTTCCGCTATAGCTGATGTGGTTCGAAATAAAATCAATTTGGAAATAAAGGAGGCTCCATTTGTAGCTGTAATGGTCGACGAAACGCCAGATGTTAGCGGTCGGGAACAATTAACGATGATTTTTAGATATACAATATTAAATGAGATTGAAGAAAGATTTATCGGATTTTTGGATGTAAGCGCTAATCGTACAGCTACAGCAATAAGCTCTCACATTTTAAAACAATTGCAAAATTTTAATATCGATAAGAAATTAATTGCACAATGTTACGATGGCGCAGCAGTAATGAGTTCTCAAATTCGTGAAGTTCAGACTTTAATTTGTGAAAAACATAAATCGGCAATTTTCGTTCCATGTTACGCTCATTCACTAAATCTAGTATTGTCTAAAGCAGTTGAGTTTATTCCGGAAATTAAATTATTTTTCGCGCACATCAATAAAATCGCATCATTTTTTAATACATCCACTAAAAGGTCGGACCTTTTTGCAAATATAGTAAATCGTCGTTTACCATCGGTTTCCAAAACGCGTTGGCATTATCATTCGCGTATTATTAACGTTATATTTGAACATAAGCATGAAATTTGTACAGTTTTTGAGACAATTTCCGATATATACTTACAAAAATTCACAGAGTCAGATTTTCAATTATATCTGTTAATTTTTTCTGAAATTTTTTCGAAAACTGATATATTATTTAATATTATTCAGAGCAAAGTGGTAAACATTTCATATGCAAGCCAAAAAATTATTGAATTTGAAAATTGGCTTGAAAATGACTTTTCTAAAAAGTTTGATAATTTCTATTCGACAGTTACAGCAGAATATCAGCCACCACGTAAGAAATGTAGAAATGCGATAGATCCTTTACAAAATTTACGGCGGATATTTCGGGAGATTATAGATGTTATTCTCGGGCAAATTCGAGATCGATTCCATTCGTTTAAAGATCTTTCATTTTTAGAGTTGCTTGAACCGAATTATTTTTCTAAATTCAAGTCAAATTTTCCCGATAAAAATTTCGACTCACTTATTGAATATCACGGTCAATTTTTCGACAGAATAAAGTTGAAAAATGAGCTAAAAGTTATTTATTCTTCAGATGAGTTTAAAAACGCGAATCCTAGTAAAAATCTCGATTATTTTCAAAAACGGCCTTATGTCGCAAAAGGTTTTAAGCAAGTTCATATTTTAGCAAAATTATTAACGTCAATTCCAGTCACAGTGGCAACTGCGGAAAGGTAATTTTCAACACTAAAGCGCGTTCACACATTTTTGAGAAATCGCCAATCCCAAGAACGACTTTCGGATCTTGCTTTAATTGCGGTTGAAAAGGATCTTCTTATACAAATGCGAAGAGAAAACGATTTTTTTGATAATGTGATTAAAGAGTTTTTACTTAAAGAACGGCGCATAGATTTGGAATACAAATAAATGGCAATGGCGAAAGAATATTTATTTATTTCAAATACCCCTGAATTTTTCTTAGTCTTAATTAACATAATATTTATTTATCATTTTTTTTATTAGTAATATTTTATTTATTTATTTATTTTTTTGTATTCCGAATATATGTGCCAATATTTTATTTATATCTTTCCTGATTTCTTCTTTAAGGCTTAAAGCCGCTTGGTATAAATGTTTTTGTGACTGTCCATATTCTATTATACAGTCCATTTTTGTTTATGCTAAATTGGCTTTAGGGCGCCCAACTGCTTGACTATGAAAAATTTCCACTGCACGTCACTGGTATGTACCAGCCTTTACCGTTAAATATCTTATAACGCGTACATGTGATTTTACGTGACTTTTAACCCTGTGCTAGAAAGGTCAAAAGGAACTTCTATGCAAAGATTCAGCTTATTATCTTACATTCCGAGGTTAAATCCTTATTTCCCTGTTAGTCCAGGGAAATAAGGATTTAACCTCGTAGTCGGTAGTCTTTATTTTATTAACGCGACGGGAAAGTAAGCACCTGATCTCTTGATGGAAGTATTGTAGAGTGGCGACCGAGACGGCTACAGAGCGCATCACAT
This sequence comes from Chloromyia formosa, assembly GCA_964017055.1. NCBI lineage: Eukaryota > Metazoa > Arthropoda > Insecta > Diptera > Stratiomyidae > Chloromyia > Chloromyia formosa. The sequence goes on along the minus strand of OZ024813.1, from coordinate 12,838,627 downwards.
GTCATGTAAATGACAAATATTTACCCTAATAAATAGGAAGCCTTTTTAAATTTTATCAGAGACTATAGCGAAATATAAAATTCAACCTATGTAAAATGAAAGAAGTTGGCTTTTTACATAATCACATTCTTGTAACGGTGCCGTAGATAATCTTGTGATACTCATCATCATCATCATCATCGTGGCGCGACAGCCCGACGTCGGGCCTTGGCCGCCTGGATCATTGTCCTCCAATTATCTCGGTCACGTGACCGCGTCCTCCAATTTTGGGAGCCCAGCAGCTGCGCGGCGTCCACACCTACTGAGCTCTCCCAACGAGATCTCGGTCGTCCTCGCAGTCTCGCTCCGTCGACTCGTTCTGCATTCATTACTCTCTTAGGCATGCGATCATCGTCCATTCTTTGTACATGCCCTGCCCATTGAAGTCGTTGTAGTTTGACGATTTTCGAGACTTGCAGCTCATCGTACATTTCATACAACTCATGGTTGTACCGGATGCGCCATCCATCTCGATCGCAAACAGCCCCGAAAATTCGCCGTAGAACCTTACGTTCGAAAGTGTCTAGCATGTTTTCGGAGGCTTGAGTTAGGGTCCATGCTTCGCAGCCATAGCATAGCACTGGTCGTATAATGGTTTTGTACACGCGGAGCTTCGTGTTTCTGTGCACATGCTTCGATTTCATTATGGGGAGAACCGAGAAAAAAGTCTTATTAGCTAACTGTATCCGTCGCTTGATTTCGTCAGTTTCGTTGGCGTCCCTTGACAGGTTGCAACCCAGGTAGTTGAAGTTGTTCACGAACTCGATGTTGAGGTCCCCCACGTTGATGCTCGGTTGTGCAGGTGTCCTTGTCACCGATTGCATCATTATTTTAGTTTTACCCTCGTTAATACGTAATCCAACTTCCTTTGCAGCGGTATCGAGCGTATGCAGAAGTTCTTCTGCGTCAGCCAATCTTCGGGACATGATGTTGATGTCGTCGGCGTACGCTGCTAATTGTGTCGACTTGATGAGCAGCGTCTTGCTGTTGTCCATATTCATGGCCCGAATAACGTATTCCAGTGCTAGGTTGAAGAGCGTCGGTGCCAGTCCATCGCCCTGTTTCAAACCAGTGCGTGTTTCAAATAGATCAGTAAGTCTATTCTGGATCCTGACTTGTGAGACGGAGTTGGTCATCGTCATCTTTGTCAGTCGCACTAATTTTGCTGGTATACCAAATTGCAGCATGATGTTGTACAGTACTCCACGATCGATACTGTCGTATGCCTGCTTGAAGTCGACAAAGATTTGGTATACGTTTACGTTGTATTCCCAGCACCTCTGGAGTATCAGTTTGACTGAGAAGAGCTGATCGGTTGTGGAGCGACCAGGTCTGAAACCGCTTTGATATTCGCCAATGACTCGTTCTGCGTACGGTTTTATTCTATTTTCCAGAATTTTCGTCAAAATTTTATAGGACGTACAAACTAGTGAGATGCCCCTGTAATTCTCACATCGCAATTTATCTCCCTTTTTATGGATTGGACAGATGATGCTTCTGCGCCAATCGTCTGGGATCTCCTCGTTCTCCCATACTCGCAGGAGTAATTGATGTATGGCATCAACTAGACTCGTTCCACCGAATCTTAGCAGTTCAGCTGGGATCTCGTCAGCGCCCGGCGCTTTATTTCGTTTTAGTGACCGCAACGCGAGATCAACTTCCTCTACTGTCGGGGGTTGAATGGGTGGGCCTAGATCAACAATATCATCGAGAGCTTCCTGTGTGGGGATGTTAGATGGTCGGTTTAGAAGCTCTTCAAAATAAGAGGCCCATCGTTTGTTAATACCATCGGTGTCGCTGATGATGTTTCCATCCTTGTCCTTACAAAGGCTAGTCCTGGGTTGGTAGCCGTTCTTAATTGTATTTACTAGTTTGTACGCTTGTCTGGTGTTCCTATTAGCTAAGTTTTCGTTTATGTTCAGCAACTGCTCGTCAAAGTATTTACGTTTCTTACGTCTAATTATTCTATTCGATATTCGCCGTAGCTCGTCATATTTTTCTCTTCTGGCTCTGGTTCCTCGTTGAATCCATTGTCTGTAGGCCTCGTTTTTCGCGTCAAGTGAATTTTTGCATTCTTCGTCGAACCAGTCATTTCGCGCTCGCCGGGCTTTATATCCCACGACCTTCTCTGCGACATCCTTGATGGTACCCTTGAGTTCTTCCCAGAACCCATGGACGCCTGTGTTGCTGATGTTGTGTAGCATAGGTGATAGTTTTTCTTCAAGGGCGGTAGTATACGCCACCGCTGTAGCATCACTCAAGAGCTTATCAACCGCAAAGATTTTGGGAGGGCTGATTCTTGACTGGTGCACTGAGGAAATTCTACATCTGTAGGTCGTCTTCACCAAGTGATGATCTGAGTCGCAGTTTGCTCCTCGATAGGAGCGGACATCCATGACACTAGACGCCCATCTCCTGCAAATGAGGACGTGGTCAATTTGGTTGACGGTATGTGCGTCTGGAGACTTCCAGGTCTGCTTGTGAATGCGTCGATGCGGGAAACACGTAGAGCTTACGACTAGATTCCTGCTGCAGGCGAAGTCGATAAGTCGCTGGCCGTTATCGTTACATTCTTCATGGAGGCTGTGGCCTCCAGAGGTCCCCCGATGCCAACTTTCATTCCCGACTTTCGCGTTAAAGTCTCCCAGCAGCAATTTGACGTCATTTGTTGGAAGTGAGTCGAAGAGAGTTTCAAGGCGGGCGTAGAACTCGTCTTTTACTGCGTCTTCTTTAACTTCAGTGGGGGCATGCACATTGATGAGCCAGAGATTGAAGAATCGAGTCTTGATGCGAATCGCACACAGCCGTTCATTTATGGGTTTGAAGTCAGTAATATGCGGTTTGAGGTGATTGTCCACTATAAATGCTACTCCAAACTCCTTGCGGCCCGATGGTTTGCCACTTGTAAAAATTGTGTGCGATTTCTTGTCATTAATCTCGCTGCCAAGCCAATTTGTTTCCTGGACTGCAGTAATGCTCAGTTTGTACTTTTCGACCTGTTGAAGGAGGGCCTTCTCGGCCCCCGGTTTGTTCAGGGAGCGTACATTCCAGGATCCGAAAGAATAATCCTTTATTCGTTTGCGTGGTCGTCGTTGTTGATCCGTCCAATCCGAGGCTTTTGTTCCAGGTTTCTTGACATGGAGTGGTTTTTACAAGGACGAGTTGTCAGCACGTCGCTTAACCCCATTCGGGGGATGGCCTCGGAGATAGCTGCTTCAGATGGTTTAATAAACGTGCTGGAGCCCACACAACTATGTAGCAGGTCCAACTACGCAAGTCATTCCATCCTACTAGACCTGAGACGCTTAGGTGTTTGTCAGCCATTCAGGCTACAGCTATCTGCCTTTTCCAAACTGTCTTATCGCTATAATCTTGTGATACTAATTTTTACAAATATAACACGTTACCATTATGTCTTCATTAAATTGTCTATTGATTTTTCTTCTAGTTCCCCGAACCTCCCTGGGATCTCTTATATTCGTGGAAACTTGATTAGAAAAAGGTCTTTTTCATTTCGCCTTTCTGTCAAATTAAAAGTAGGACGATATCCATAACGGCTATTTTCGGTCTATTATTGAAAATGTGTGCGTGTGTGTCGGTGAAAGGATATAAGAATATTGCTTTTTCTCCACCGTCAACAACAATCTCCCCCCATCTTTTATTTACCATTCACCCGCCAGGGATCCACCAGAAGTTTTACCTACTAGTATGTATGTGTCTATTATCCTATAGGTATCTGAGGTAATTCCTGTATATTCTGTAGACAGGCCGAGAATAATGGAATAGATAAGGGTAGAAAAAGGGCTGAATACGTGAATACTTAATGTCATAGTGTCTTGTGCTTATCACTTTTACTTTTTAGAAAATCAATGAACATGGGCTGATGAAGAGTCTACAAAAAAAAAATTGAAATTGCACATGGTTGAGTAGGGATGATCGAAAATTGAATTTGGTCTACTAACGTTGTAGGATGTAGGGTTTTTATGAAGACCGAAACTGTTTCACAATAGATTTGAATAATCTAAAGTGAGTACTAGCTGCCAAGTATAACCTTTGTCATTAATGTGGTTTATAAGGTATTCGGTTGAAACCAACAAAACCCATAACAAAAGTTGAACAGTAAGTACTGAGCAATACAGCCGCCTCTCTCTAGGCTTTTAGTGTACAATTTACCTGTTCGCACATAGCTTTACAGGGTCGACCGGTAGCTCAGTGCGTACAGGCATCCGTCTCATTTCTGACTATGGTCGTTACGGGTTCAAGTCCCATCCAAGGCGTTCGTAACCATGAATGTTTGTGTTGTCTTCCCTCTGTGGTGCGGGGCATTATTACGCCCCGCCACAACATCTCCCGACTTGTCGCAGGTAGGCGACGAAATGGGAGGAGGAGGTGCATGCAGGCAACGTGCATCGTTGGAAACTGGTTTATGCCAACGAAACGTCAGCTAAGTCACATAGAATAGTCGACGCTGTATGCCACATTAGGGGTTAGGGCAAATGAGTAAAATCTCGTACCCTATAATCTTTCCAAAGTATTGCGCTAGTTCTTTTTTCAGGCCACATCGACAAGAAGAACCAAAAAGCAATTAAACAGTTTGTTTCACCATGATAATTAAAATGGGCTCATTGCAGTTAGTAGCACATACGATTCTAATCTTTGATTCTATATTCACAAAGTGGCCATCATATTTATCTTGAAGAGTCCTTTAGTGCATCGCTCATTTCCTTGCTCATTATAGTCATGCTTTTCCTATTTTCTTATCCTTTGTGTATGGGTTCTTCCTTGCACTACGTCCATTTGCCACAATTTGTTGCAAAAAGTCGATCCGGGATTTTTGCTTCTTTTATCTGTTCCACTTTCGCTTCAAGCTCCCATGGTGGCGCACAGAGATATACTTATAGTATTGTACATAAAGGACATACATATTATAATATACATATGCGTGCTGATGAGCATACAGACAATAGGGTTGTGGAGATAAGGAGTTGCAAGGAATTCTTCTCATTCTTTTACCATGTCATTATATAGGACAATAACAATAGAAGGAGATCAGGGCTAAGAGGAAAATAGTCATCTTACTTGTAGCTACGAGTATATTCTAGTTGTGCGACTATTTCAAGACCTTATCTGGCTTGTGATGTGATACTAGAGGATCCGTAGTATAATACTATGCCATTTGCATCTTTTAAGTATATAATTTATGCGGGATAAACAATGTGATGGCGGAAAGAAGAAGTTGAGCAGAAATTTTCCTGGTAAGACCTGGATGAACGATTGTCGTTTGTTTCTTAGGGCGTGCAAGGTTGTTCTTTTAAGTACAGCAATTGCCGGTTAATGTTTAAAGAGCTCGATGGTATCATAAAGGTACATTTAAGCTTTTTGTTTTTCAAATAGAAGATAGTTTCCTGCTATCGCCGCTGAACCAAAACTTAGCCTCTTTATACGCAGTTTGTTTTCAAGCGCTGGTTTTTTGTTTCTTTTTTGAACGAATGCATTAAGGCCCGCTCAGAATGCCCAGATTTTGGACATTATTGAAAGCCATGAACTCTTCAAACCTCCGTCTTATGACTTACACTGATTGGAGAGGTGTAACTAGAGGCCAAATTGTGCTTCGGCTTATGAATTCCAACACGGGTAAGATTCAGCATTTTTCGATGCAGTATTCTGGGTATAAATACAATAGATTTTCCGATCAGGATTGCCTTGATTTTATGAATTCTGGGCACCTTGCTCTTCAGCTAATTCCGTAAGCTAGAAATTGACAATCAATCGTCTCCATTACGAGTTAGGTTGGGTCCCGACGCGGACGACCGGTAGCTAAGTGCATAGAGGCATCAGTCTGATGTCTGACTACTGGCGTTTTGGGTTCGAATCCCGTCCAGGACGACGTTCGTGACCATGGATGATTGTGTTGTCTTCGTAATAATAAACCACAGTATCTCCCGACTCGTCACAGGTAGGCGGCTAAATGGGACAGTAGGAGGTGCATGCTGGCAACTGCATTCCCCGAAACTAGTTTATGCCAACGAAACGTCAACTGAGCCACATGGAACAGTTGATGCGCTATGCTCCCAAAGGGGTTAGGGCAATTGAGTAGTAGTATACCTCGAATCAGCCTGAGCGCACAATAGAACGTTGTAACTGACCAACGTCAACGTTTTCCACGTCTCCCAACTCGTTGAAGTAGTAAGAACCAAGAATTAACCTCCTCGGCCAAGCCATAGCACCCACAAAGATGATGGAAGGTACTTTTTTCTTCATCCGCATCTCCACAACTTCTACAAATGTCGTTTTAATGGCAGCCTAAGCCTCCTGGCGTGCTCTCCCATTGGACAATGAACAGTGATGTCACCGACGACAGCACCGATATATTGTCCGCTCAGCAACAGCAAGAGCGACCCATGGTCAACCTGGGCCACCATAGTTTAGTTAAATAACATGTGCTTCCGCTTAGCCATCTCGAGTTAGTTCTGCTGACCGCATGAAGGAAGGGCATGCTGGCAGCTTGGATCGTTTGAAACTGGTTTATGCCAACAAAACGTCAGCTAAGCTACATGGAACAGTTGACGCGCTATGCCTCACTAGGGGTTAGGACAAATGAGTATGAATCGAAAGGCATTTCAACTGTGCAGCGAGTACTTTCAGTTTCAACCGTGTTACCCCAACCAGCTAGTTGATCAGCTCTAGAATTGCCAACGAATTCATTGTGACCTGGAATCCAGCACACAACAATGTCGAAAAAGCTACACAACTTCATGAGCGATGTACGGCACTCCAATACAATCCTCGTGGTAGTTAGTATGGATTCGAGCGATCTAATCGCAGCTTAACTGTCCGTCAATGTAACAATGTTCCTCACTGGTAGGACATGACACTCCAGTCAGGCCAAAGCTTCCATTGCGAGATGCTCCAATCCCCTAATGGGCTTCATCGCCTTTCACGGGACTACAATTCTGTCTTGATTGTTCATGTAAGACATATCGATTTGTCTTGTTCTAATTTAAACCAACTGGGGTTTATTCGCAAGAGCAGCGCATTTAGGCTCCGGTCTCCAGTTTCGTCGCCATCCTTGACAATAATTTCCCCAAAATGGCATATAAAGTTGTCCATCATCAAGTAAACTTACATCACTAGCTTCATAACTGGGTTGTGAAGTACATCAAGTTCGCAACCTTTCTTTTAAAATTTATCAACATAATAATGACATAATTCCTTTTCCCCGTTCAGCATTCACGTGATCCACATTTGCGTTAAACCGCAAAGAACTGAATATTATGGTACTTGTTGTCCTGATTATTAACACCAAGCAAACATTCATCACGAAGTTGTTCTCATTATATCTGCGAATTACTCCCTTCAGAAAAAGAAGTGGATACTAGGGGATGTATGCATATAGCCTGTAATTTTGTCATTGAATATGTAGGCGAATTTTTAAAACAAGGACCCTTCAGACTGCAGTGCAGTACACTGAAACGTAGCCATGGATTCTTTCGTGCTGGCACTCGCTCCGTTGCATTTTGCAATGCACCCCCATTCGTGATGGAGTGTACGAGTTTGCATATTGTTGATGCTGTTGCTCCTGGCTTGTATTCCTAATCATTACAGTCAACCCTCGTATAATGCGATAGATAAGTTATAGAAATCGTGTAATATGAGATTTGAGTTTCATATAAATAGAGGTGATATATTGTAGTATGTATGTTCCTTAAATAAATTAGGTACATATTATACATGCAATGATATTTATAATGAAAGCGTACTTGTGTTAACTTTTAATTTAAAATATTTTATTCAGATTGATACTTTCAATTCCAATAATGTAGTCACATTCATATAAAATTGTTTTTTTTTCATAATTTTCCGGTGGTTTTGGGCACCTTCATCTGGTTTAAATCTGGCGCGAAGTCGCATTAATTATTTCCGCGTCAGCGATTTACGCCATTGGGCTCACTTCAAATGCGTAAATCCGACTCTCGTCTAAATACTAGTCGTTTACATTCAACTGAAAAAATTATGAGAACGTTTAAACGCGTCTTTTTTTTTATTAAGACCTTAAGAGTTCGAAAATGAGTTTGTGTCAAAAATTATTGAGTAGAATGTGCCGAAAAGGACGAAAAGCGAGGTCACTTTTGTTTTGGCTTATTTTTGATCCTGACGCCGGCGTCGTTGTGGTTACACCGTATTAGAAAAAGATGACAGAAATGAAACGTTTTGGATGTCCACTTGGATGTGGCACCTTGTATTCTAATCCAAAAAAAAAAAAAAAAAAAATTTTTGATCCCCTTGACCATCCTTTTATTAGATGTCGTATTGTATGGCGCGGTGTGTACATGTAAATTTTGTCCAATAATGGCGTGTTTTGACGGAGTAAAAAATATTGAAGTTTTTTTTTTCTCAATTTTGGTTTATGTATGGTGGGGCGCTGAGTCCGACTTTCAACTTTACCACCTCGAGAAAGTGTTGCGTTCCATTTAAACTGCTCAAAAATGTATTTTTTTTGCGGTTTTTTGTCTATAACTTCGGAAATACTAACTATTTAAAAAAAAGCTACATCGAATTCCCTACAAAAAACCTCATACTTAGTTTTTTCGTCAAATGGATATTTAAGGCGCTAGAGAGCGTTCAATTTTGACGAAAATTTCAAAAACGGTCAAAAATATTGTACAATTCTTTGCTTATAACTCGAAACCCAATATTGCAAACTTCTTAAATTAAAAACCATAAAAATGAAGTACCATTCGAAAGCCACTTTTCGAAGAATTTGCAAACTTTTAGATTTGATGACCGTTATAAAATCTGAATTTGTTTATCCAATGAAAAATTGAATTTGAAGCGTTATTGTTTTGGGCTCTAAGAAAAATTTCACAGTGTTATTCTATTTGAAATAGTACATAGGTTCAGAAAATAAGAATGAAATGTTGGTTTCAAAGATCACTCCACTGACGGGCACCTCTGCGTTCCGCACTTCTTTCACGCACCACTGTTACTCTTTTTCGATCAGTGTGATCAAATTGAAGTCCACTTTCAATTTAGGATAATATCAACAGTGAGCTGAGAGCGCTTTCAATCCTAATTCGTAAGATTTTTAGATTGTTAGTGTGATAATCGTGATGAAGCGTTGGCATGTGAGACTGTGATAAAATGACGCGACGATGATAACGGAAGAGTTTGATCACTTCCTTCTGTGCTCGTTCGTTGAAGCTAGTACGAGGCAAGGAGATGGTAAGAAGAGAGTATATCCCTTCATAATTGCTGCTCAAAAGCCTGACGTCAGTCATTCGTCGTCTCAATCGCTTTCCTTAAATTGTCTTGGTTCAATTACCGCGTCCTCCAATTTTGAAAAACCAGCGGCTGTTCGGTATTCGCATAACCACCCGCCGAACTCTAGGTCTTCCTCTTCCTGCCCTGATGAAGTTGATATTTTCTTCCGAAACCCGGTTAGACAACCACCTGTCGTCGTGCTCTAGGCGCCTCGTCCATTATAATCGTTGCTGACGATTACCGATACTTGCAGCTCGTCGGAAAGGTTTTACAATTCATGGTTGTACCGGCTTAACCATTCATCTGAATGATCTTACGCTCGAATAGGTTCAGCATATTTTCGGATGCTTCGATCAGAGCGTCCAGGTCATGGAGCTATACTAGTCGTCGTAGAAGAGCTACGTTTTTTTTTCGATAATGAAATCGAAGCAATACTTGCACACCAGGGAAAGTATCTTATGTGCCATCTGTATATCTTTTGATTTGTCGATTGGTTGTGAGATTTCTCATAAGGCGTAAAATAGTATCGCTTCAAATCCGATTTTTCATTGAAAAAATAAATGCGGATTTTATAATATCATGAAATCCAAAAGTTTACAATTCTCCTAAAATGTGCTGGGTTTCGGATGGTAATTCATCTTTATAGTTTGTGATTTATAATATTGGTTTTCGATTTATAAGCGAAAAATTGTATTTTTGACCATTTTGGAAAATTTCGACAAGGTTGCGCCTTAACCCCCCATGAAGAAAAAACAATTTCTACGTTTTTCGCAGGGAATTTGATGTATTTTATTTTTGCTTCATTCACTTTTTTTTTCGAAAATTAGTATTTTCGAAGCTGTGCGTAAAAAATAAAAAAAGAGCATTTTTCGAGCAGGTTCGGGCAGTTTTCACGAAACACATCACTTTTTCGAAGTGGCAAAATTGAAGGGCGGATTCAGCACCCCAAAATACATAAACGAAAATTGAATTTTTTCCTGAAACCGGTCTTAATTGACACGAGAATACTGGACTAATTGTATGGAGTTCTCAATTTTCATTTTAGTCCGGATGGCGCAACGTTGGCACTGGGCCAGTTCGATTCCTACTGAATGCGATAGTTTTCGATAGAAAAGGGGATTTACGTGTCAGACTGTCAGCTGTTAAATGAGTACCCATTTATGGGGTAAATAACTCGGTTGAGCGTATTGCTGATCACACACATCACATCACAAGACATACCGTCACGGCCTAGGAAATGAGATGATGTTAACTCATCTCGAGGCCATGGTTCAAATAGAACTGTGGGGCCAGTTATTTTCTTTTATTTTCATTTTACCGTGGTTATCAGGGTAAATAACGCGTAATACAAGGGGAAAGTACGATTTATATGTAAATCGCATTGTAGCGAAACCGCGTTACCAATGTACCGCATTTTATGAGGATTTACTGTATAAATAATTATGTATGCATATATACGAGTGCATACGCGTATTTAAAAAAATAAAATAAATCGGATCATACATATGTACATACTGACCGTGTGATTGCCCACATGAGGGAAAAATGAAAATAAATTCACATTGACCCAATTTAGTATAAGTTTGTCATCGTATTTGCCACATTATGCTTTCTCAGTGGAAATCACAAAACTTTTGTAGGTTGTTTGTGCATTTCTGTTTCAATGTTGTTGTTTTTTTAATCCTGCAACGTTTTTTTTTTCTCCCTATTAATATACAGAAAATTATGCATTTACATGTACACGCATTTAAATCAAATCGTAAACAAATTCATTGAATTGCAGAGTTTATACGTACTTGAGGACTGAGCACTCTTAAAGGGATGCACGGTTTCGTCGACGCAAGGAATGACGACATTTTTATAGATAGAATTTATCATGAGCTATTTCTGTGGCGTTCTGTTGACATTTTCATTATAAATAGATACAAATTTACGGTCAGTGATAGATAAAAACATTTAGTAGTGAAGGATAACCACGACGGTGATTTTTTTTCCGCGAGAATATCGCCGTTGCAACGCCTCTTTTGAAAGAAGCGCCAATATATCTGTCTACACTTGCTAACAATTCTAGTTCAAGTTCATGTAATGAGTATAGAAATATTGTACATAAATATGTAGATGCATAGATTCCGATGAAATGACATTTAAGAGTGATAGATACCCGCCACCGAAGATTGATTTGACTGTTGAAATAAAAAATAAACATATGTGAGACACCTTTTTGATGGGATATTACATAGTTAACTCCTTGCGATGTATAGTATAATCACTTACGGTGTTTTACGATTGACTTTTTTCATGGTCGATAGTTGTTATTGATGGTCGAACAGTTCTTTTTGTTTGAGTGTTTGTCGCCGTGTAACTTCAATCAGAAATTTTCTTGAACGGAAACTCTGTTCATTGTAAGCGCTATTGCCATGCTTGCGGGTCTCATTAATGTATAGTAGAGGTATTTTTCTTTTATAACTGCTACAGATAATGGCCCATCGCGATGGCGACTTTGATGGCCGCCATCATACACCGAATGTCAACAATTGAAATATTGTCCGTCCACACAATGGTATCCGATGCGCCATCAGGAAGTTGCGCATAGCTGCCAATTGAAATTGAAAGCTGACAGATGGTCGGTGATAGTCGCATTGCGATAATCGTGTCGTAGCCTGTCGGCTTAAATCAGCTGTTCTAAGTAGCGGACGGGATGGGCCATCGCGTGGAGGAAAATGACTCTCGATGCCATTTGTGGTCATCCCATGGCCCATCGCTGTTGAAAGTAATGACGGTTATGCGCCATTGGCCACTAAACACCATCCGCCCGTCCACACAGTGGAGATGGCTTCAAATGGCCGCGGATGGGCCATTGTCTGTAGCAGGTTTTAATTGACGTATTTAATGGAATAATTTTAAATCGGTACGGCTTATACTAATAGAACTCTCACACATTCGTCGCCGTCTTGCACACGGTTAGCTGCAAAGATGCAAGACCTGAAAAGTGCTTCCACTCGTACGAAACCAGCTTGGAGAAATTAAATAGAGGGAGTTTAAGAATAAAAAAGTATTTGTCCCGTGAGGGGCTCGTACTTCAACGCACAATGTTTCTAGTAGCAACAAAAATGCATGGTACATTACCAAACTAAGCTAACTGAGATGGTATGCAGAATGAAACCAGGTCACCAATGCTAATTTTCACTGAAAAATAATTCGCACCTGCACATTTGCAGGAACCCTGAATACATATAGGATTTATAAAAGATATTTACGTCTGCGAAAAAAAATGACACAAAAAGAGTGATGTTCATCGGCAATTTAGGTCTGTCTGGTTGTAATTTTAATCCTTTTGCTTACAAGTTGTCTATGATTTTCTTTGAAAAATGTTGTTCTTATTTCCCGATTCAAGAGAAACATATCTACCAGGAGAAAGCAAGAATGTCTTTTTTCCCGACCATAGAACTTAAAATACCATCAACAGTAGTCTACTGTATTCGCCTCATGACTCCCAGCCATATGATACCCATCTTGCCTATATATTACTTAATTACTAAAAATGTCCTTTTTTCGCCGAAGGACTTAAAGTGCCACGTGCCAGCAACGCTAATTGACCAGAATCTTTGAATATATAGCCATGGAATGAGCTTGTCCTATATGTCTCCATAGAAACAGTGGCTCCAAAATCTGGGTACTAAGTCGACATGTGGTCGACAGTCAGCTAACTCAGTAAACCGTTTAGAAATTATGAAATTTAAATATTGACAAAAATTGACGTTTGTTTATGCACAATTCGACAGCGCGGTCAACATTATGTTAATACCGAAACGCCAACTGAGTAGACTGACTGTCGATAATCTGACAAGAACTGACTTTTATTCATGAACAATTCGACAGAACAGTCAACATATGTCAATATCAAACAACAACCGAGTAGGCTAACTGTCGACTTATTCGCCAAATGTTGGAGCCAGAAACATACAATACAAGCTCATTCCATGGCTCTATGTTCTAAGACCAGAATGTCCTTTTTCCTTACCAAAGGTTTCAAACTGTCTTCCATAGTAGTCTGGTGCATTCGCCTCAACAAACCGTGTCATATGATAACTATCTTGTTTAGCTATCACTTCAATTCACAACTAACGCACAAACGCACAGCATGGATCATTTCAAATGCCCGCCTATCATATGAAATGTATGTGGGACGGCTCAAAAACGAAACGCCCATCTCTATTCTCCATTGAACTTACCTTTGCTACCAAGGACAATTTCTTGGAGGCATACGAGTAATTACCAATTTTTTTTAATGTTTTTGAATATCTTTTCCATGTCTGCTAAACTTTTCATGTTAACCTATTCGTCCTATTTTCAGTGCGCTGAAAACATTTAAACTTTTATATGCGTACATTGTTTTATGTCAGGTGTTGTAGTAACGGTTGTAGTACTTGCCAGTAGGCAACGATTATTACATTTTCTCGCTTTCTATTCACTAAAGTTTCTTCAGAATTTCTTTTTGCAAGAAGTATAAAAAAAAACAAATATCTGGAAATAGCTAAAATTCTTATGTCACTCAGCATTAAACTTTTTGTATGTTTTCGAATTTGTAGAATCATGTCATGCATTCTTTTTTTTCAAGAGAAACATTTTAAACAAAAAATGCTTGACATTGGCGTTGGGGGCTTTGTTCAATAGATTTGAAGAGTTATAGTATTTCCCTTAAATTAAAAAAAAATATGATTGTGAACTCTTTGTAATTACTTGTCGGCTGTGTCCGTGCTCTATTAATTATCGGTTCGATTCGCAGCCATCGATGAACTGACAATCAGCTAACGCTATCTGCTGAAAAATATTTTTAAATTAGAATTACGTATCAAAAGTAGGAGGCGACCGGTAGCGCAGTGTTTTGAGGCATCAGTCTGATGTTTGACTACCGGCGTTTCGGGTTCGAATCCCGTCCACGACCATGTTCGTGACCATGGGTGTGCACGAGGTGCATGCTGGAAATTGCATTCTCCGAAACTAGTTTGCGCCAACGGAACGTCAATTGGGCCACATGGAACAGTTGACGCGCTATGCCCTAAAAGGGGTTAGGGCAATTGAGTAGTAGTTGTATACATATAAAGTTGAAATTGTTGTCCATCGTTCTTTCAGATAGGTTTAAAAAATAGATTTTGACCTTATACTACAAGCTTTTTCATTTTTCGGCATACACATTTTTCGGAAGCAACCTACTTCCTCAGTGCTAACCTTATTCAATTAGGTTAGCACTGCTTTCAAAACAATTGTATGCCGAAAAAAAACTGGTTGTGTAAGATGAAAATATAGGTATATGCTTGTCGGTGCATCCTCCGGTTTGTTGTAGCGATTCCAGCCGGAAATAAAAGCACTTTCTGAAACTTTACCATGGTTAGGTTAGAATACCATATTGGTAAGGAATATCACCACCTAAATCGATACTCAGTCAGCAATTAAATTCCTGGACGCTTTCCTTTCCATTTCGAAAATCGTTGTGGGGTGTCACACCGCTCTTTAGGAGTTTAACGAATTTTTCAATATTACTCATTACTACTCAGATTCCGGACCGCAGTGGCCTTAGCGGTAACTGTACCGCAGACGTGCTAGCTTGCGTGGGTACGACTAGCGAGGTCATCGGTTGCTTTCGGACTGTCAGGATGCCAATAGCAGCACGCCATGCTGCGAGACAAATCTGGCAGGTATTTAATCTTAACCGCATCCCAGGCTATTGGTACTAGAGAGAAGGCAGTTCAGGAAAGTCTAGGGGCCATCGCGGGACTCTGACAATTAAGTGAGAACGCTAGGCTTCTCCGGCTTTCATGTATTACACATAGAAGCTGTGTGGACGCGGAGGAAGAGGAAACCATCCAACACTTCCTATGTAGCTCTCCTGCTATGGTCGGTAGAAGAAGGTCCCTCTACTTTATCAACCTAGATACTTGAATTATGTAAGTGCTAGTCATCTAGTTCGCTTCATTGATAGTTCCAGCTGGTTCGACGACTAGGTCTCAAGGCGTTGTTTATAGAGCATCACAATGGACCCGGTGGTGGTCTATTTACGCTGGGTTTACATGGTAGCCTAATTGAGTTTAAGTTTTGGGAAATCGGAAATGCCCACCAAAATTGTGGAGTTTTATTTTTCATTATTTAAAGCAAAAGACAATTTTTAAAAATGTAAATGAGCAGATGACATTTGAAACCTTTTCCACATCAAATTCCATAGAATGAATATAATCGGTTTTAATTGAAATGCTAAAAATTTATTTTAATTTTATTTATGGAAATGAAATATGTATTTCAGTTTGTTTGCGAAATCCTAAAATAACTTTGGACATGCAGTGCTCAATTTTATTTTCTTAATGACACTTTAATTTTTGACCATGATGATGTTTTTTTTTTTTTTGTTTTTCTGTTAATTTGTATTTTTTAATTCAGGGGTTCCAGTTCCCAACAGGATACCTAATTAAGATACAAACAAAGAAGATTTTGAAAATGTTTTAATTTTCAATTCATGCCATGCTGTTGTAGAATGTATTATGTGGGCGTGTTTCGAAATCAAACTACACTTGTTAATACTATACTCACTTCATATGTATACATGTGAAAATTGAAATCTATTTTAAAGTGTTTCAAGATGAACGTGTATAGGACATGTTTAATATCGTGTTTATTTTAACGAGGCTAATAATGCCGTCAAAACGTCTCCCTGCTGATCCAGCTGAGATGATGACGCCTTCGCGAAATTGTCACATATTCTAGTTGTACTCCGATCTATTTATCTGTGTGTATCGAGAAAAGGGGAGATGTATATATGTGTGTGTATTGCTAGAATAATGTTCTTGTTTATGTTTATAATTAGACAAGAAAAATATTCAGCGAATGTTGAGAATTTTGGGGCATATGATTTTGTTTGTTATCATATCACATTGAACTTGGTCCTGATCAATGGATACGGGATTTTTGTTTTGCCAATATGTATTTGTATGATGAACTGAGATAATATACTGAGATACGAGTACTACCAGAAAGTGTGGGAACCCAGAAAAAAAATTGTAAGGCTTATAAGGTATAAGGGATAAACAAGGCATATTTTTCCCCTTATCTTTTTTAAAACCGTATTCTGACGCTGATTTATGTCATAATGTAATGATATGAAGCCTATACTAATAGTTATGTAGGCTCTATTAAATTTTTCATTTAAGCCTTAGTATATTTTTTATATAAGCTAATGCTTAATTTAATTATACACAGAAGTCTTACATAATCATTAGTAAAAATATTGGCTAAGGTGGGGAAATTTACAGTTTCATAATGCGTAGATGTAGATTATAGTAATGCCTCCATAATCATTAATATAAGAATTGGCGAAACTCTGTGAAATTGCAGTTTTATAATGCTTACATATGTAGTAGATTATAATAAAGCTTCTGTAATCATTATTGTAACGAAATCGTAATGGTGTCACCGTAGGAAATATAGTGAAATTCGTCTGCGCAATATTGGGGAAGCCGGTAGCTCAGTGAGTTGAGGCGTCGGTCTTACGTCTCATTATGCGGTAAGCCCCGGGTTCGAGTCCCGTCATGGCATTGTATGTTTATGACGTAACAATAAAAAATGAGCAGGAAGTGCATTGTTCGAAAGCGTAGTTTGTTGACTCACCTCGCGTGTTGTCGTCTTTGCTACCCCAAAGAGAATGAAGTGCATTTGCGTCGCTGCCGATCACTAGTTTGGCTTTCTTCATCATTGAGGGTTCCACTAGCGTCTGTAGCTCCTGCGGTGGTGCCGTTTCGTCGTGGGCCATATAGGCTGAAACAAGAATTATTATTTCAGTGTTGCCATCCACATGAACCACCGTTAGATCGTTCGTGTAAACATTATACATTATGATAATTTATTCAAGGATTTTTTATGCGAGTATATAGTAAATAACTTTTACCTAAACCTTAATTGCTTATGTAAACATTATTTAATATTAACAAAATATTGTTAACACGCTTATTTAATCGTATTTATTACCCTCCAGTAAGCCTTATTTTAAAGCATGAAATGATAGTTTCCCCTAGACCTTGGCGCCAATGACATGGCCCATGTTGCGAAATCAGTCAGGCGATTTATCTTGCAAACTACAATTCCTTAGCGATAGTTTCCTTTACCTTTTAAGGGATACAGTGTATGGGAATAAGTCACAAATAAGCCTTCCATTTTCTGCTGGGAAGGAGACTTCCTTTCGATAGTTGGTTCTTTTGGTAGTTACCATCTCATTGCATTTGACACTGAAGTTGGACCTTTCATGTAGGCTGAATTCGCAGTTCGACCAGTCTTTGGGTAATAATCATTAAAGGCCGATTTCCTGCCCAATATCTTTTCGAAAACGTAGTAGCTAGTTCCGGTTGTCAGACATTCGTTTATAACAGCCACTTATAGATGGTCGGTCGTCGTTGTTGATCCGTCTAATCTGAGGCTTTTATTCCAAGTTTCTTGACGTGGAGTGGTTTTTAAAAGGCCGAGTTGTCAGCACATTGCTTAGCCCCATTCAGGGAATTGCCTCGGAAGATATCTGTCTCAGATGGTTTAATAAACGTGCTGGAGTTCACACAACTATGTTGCATGTCCAACGACACAAATCATTCCATCCTGCTAAGCCTGAGATGCTTAGGTGTTGGTCGGCCATTGAGGCTACAGCTATCTGCCTTTATTCAAACTGTCTTATCGCCAAGACTTGACCGTCAGCGGTTTGAGATAGATATAGATGGTCGGCATAATGGTTCATATAGAATTTTTGCAGTGAATTGTTGTTGTTATGACAACTGGATAGTAGCTATTTCCACAAGAAATTTTTGTTCCTTCGCGTGTAAATTTAAAATACGCTTAGGGTGCGTTTTGCTATACACACGATCGTCGCACATTGTTCGCGATAGCGATCAAGCCATAGAGCACGGAGCACTGTTTGTGTGTATCTCTGATAATCGCCTGCGATCGACGGGGAGTGGTGTCTAGCAAAACAAACCTTTAGTCTCTTCTAACAAATGGTTTCTATTTCTATTTATCCAACAAAATTTTTTTAGGGCAACTCCGCTTAAATTTGTATTTGGATTGTAACAAACGTCCCTGCAAACAATTTCTATCTTTCGCGATAAGAATGCGTTTCCTCTGGGAAGATAAATTTATTGTCTGCGATATCGCTTTTTTTTATCTCGGAAGTCACCGCCTTCGGGAAAGAATGGTTAATGTAGGCGATACTTTCAGAAGAAATTTTGGCTATGAAAGTCAACTACAAGAACGATAAAAATTACATTGTTGTGTTTCTTTTTTTTATTAAATTAATCTTGATCTCGTGTCTGACTACCGGCGTTTCGGGTTCGAATCCCGTCCACGACGACGTTCGTGGCCATAGATGCTTGTGTTGCCTTCCCCCTGTGGTTGTGGTGTGGGGCATAATAATAAGCCACAGCATCTCCCGACTTGTCGCAGGTAGGCTGCTAAATGGAGGAGCAGGAGGTACAAGCATGCTGGCAGCTGCATTCTCCGAAAATAGTTTATGCCAACGAAATGTCAAATGGGCCACATAGTGGCTAGGGCAATTGAGTAAACTGAATATAGAAGTACCGTGCAGTACTTGAGCCAGTCGATGACTTCTGGATGACATTGTTTAATCCAGGATGTATAGAATATGTACCAAAAGACAGAGCGATTCACGAAATAACCAGGATAATTTAATTTCTATCAAGAGCAATATCAATTGGTGAGAACGGCTTCATTCGGGTACAAACCCTGAAAAATCGCGAAAGCAAATTTCTATCCTGGGCCTACTACTTTGAATAATTAAAATTTGGCAACATTAAGGGTGGATTAACTTATTACTCGAAGATTTGATTTTAAGATGTCAAAGCCGAATAACATTAAACACGAGTACATACCTTGTCGACGACATCAACTCAATAAACATCTCCTTCCTTGAATTTTCAACATAAATCGCAAAATTACTTGACGCTACGAAGAGTGAAAATAGGATATAAATATTCTCTTTTTTGGCAACTTATTTCCCTGTTTGTCCATTTGACAAATTGACATTAGCCACTAACCTCCTATTTCTTTCGTTCAAAGAAATAGGTTGCTGGCAAATGTGACTATAGTTGCTCCAGAGTACGTGCAAATTGTATACACTCCATCCATGCGAAGAAACTGAAGCCTCTTGAACGAAGGAGCAAACCATGAATTTATGGGGTAGGATATCTTGAGACCATGCCAAATTCATGGTTAGATTGTTTCTTATGTACGTACGACTAGGGAAAAAATGTATGTACTCGTACCATTGTGTTTTTGGCTGTGAAATGGATTAAATCGTATTTAGTGCATAGGTTGAGTTAGAAGTTAACCCTTAGTTGTCTCGCTATGTATGTTTTGTTTGGCGATAGCAAGTAAGTAGTAAGCTCCAATATTTCAGTATATTTAAGCAAGAATTTTTGAGAGAGAACGAGCGTATCGGCTGGTTTTTAGTAGCAATTACACTCAACTATCTTGGTCACTGTCCCATTTAATTAAGTCTACTTTTAACCCTCGGCGTTCGCCCGCTATGCATAATCAGTCATAATCATTCTAAAACCAGTCCGAAGCGTATATACCCTAGACTTGTACAGACCTAGTGGTGATACCAAAAGTACCAATTGGCAACGACCATATAGTTGTTATCGCCTTGGTCACCTTCCAAGTTGAACAGCCATAAAGAAGCACATATTTTACACCGGTTTCGAAGATCCTGAGTTTGGTACGTCTGCAGATGTTGTTGTTTTGCCAGAAAGGAGTCAAACTGAAAAAAAACTACCCGAATCTTATTGATACGAGACAGTACATCAGCATCCGCTCGACCATCTGCTGTACCTATGCCTCCGAGGTAGCAGAAATTCTCCACTTTTTCCACCGTCTGCCCCCAAACACAAATTTCGCTCTGTCTTCCTGGCTCCAAGCTCAAGTACTTAGTTTTGGCAGCATTGATTTTAAGCCCCGCATTGCCACTTTCACGGTGCAGGGCATCCGTCATTTGAACTATACTATACTTAACTATACTACTGAACCGAATTTTTACTTTGAACAGTGCATTTGGCGCTGAATTTAACGCTCTTTAATTTACTTTTAAATTATTAAAAAAAAAAGGCTCACATTTTTCAGTTTATCGGCTGCATAGCTGCGGGATGCAAGATGGCTCCATTTCTTAAAATTAATGTATGGGGACCACCAACAGTCGCACCAAACGGCATCATATTTTGTAAGCTCAAATCGCCTACCATCCCAACTAGTCTGTAACAGATACTCTGCTATCGATGTTTTAGGAGTTATGTGAGTGTAGTCTAACACTTACAATGGGCGTAATATAAATTTTCTCCATTCCCACATTCGTTGGCAAATGAGCAATGAAGAATTCGATTTCAAGAAAATCCTTAGGCAAATATTTACATTCTTTACAGAATACTAGGAAAATCACTTCACTGTGAAATTCTCTCGTTTGCTCATAGAAAGCATTTCATAGCATCGTCCTTAAGCATGCATAACTTTACGAGCAGGAGTCTGAATTATTTCCTGTTATACGAGTATACCTATGTATATACACAAATAGAAGGATTCTATCCTTGCTTATCCAGAAAGTGGCATGCCAGGGCGTTTATTCGCTTCTTTCGGTCGATCGTCTCCCTTATCATTAGTCCCGACTCTCGGTGAATCTGTCTTGGAGAGAAGACATTTTCAAGAAACTATAAAATAATATCCTCGTATTCACAGTGAATATACATACATAATATCCTGTATGTATGGATATTGTCCGAAAGTGGTCCATTTTAAAATTGTTCTTGTTACTAAGAGCATAGCAAAGCAGTAGCATATTCTACGAGTATTTATTTATGTACGTTTGGTGGAGTGGAGGAAGAAATGAACAATTGTCGTATTTATGGGATATGGTGTCGCGAGCGAACTGGGACTATGCCTTTACAGACATTGCGAAGTTTCAGATTACTTTTTGTATGGTACTACGTTAAGAAAGTTTAATCTGTCGCAGGATGTTGATTGTGTCACCTTTTTACGAACTTTGTTGGACCATTTATTCTAGGTAGCACTTCAATGATTGTGTGTCTGCCTGTAATGGGAGAATTTGTCCTAGAAGCAGCTGAAATTTTGATGAGTACCAACTGTTGACTTGTCAGGAATGGGTTAAGTAATTTAAGTAAATGCCGAAATTTATATCGTATAAAATGAAAAACCTTGCCATTATTGTGATCAGCAAAATTCCCAACACCAATCAATGACTTTACAAGAACTTTTTTTTAACAATGAAAAATGTAAAATAAAAGCATTCATAACCGGACATACTTTTAATAGCAAAAAAATCAAATCCTGTCACATCCACACATTTATTATGCGAACTTGAGAACCGTCGCGTTTAATGTAAGTGCGACATTTAAGTGCTCCAGGCGCCACACACTATATGCCATGTTTATTTAGGACAATGTCTATGCATACATGGAAGCGTGAATGTTGCCATTGATTTTGTTTAGAATACCATGAAAAGCATCAATAGCAATACATTAGCTTTCGGAATTGCGAAAGAATGACAGGAAGCAAGGTTGCGCCCGATCTGGGAAACAAATAAAAATACTGAATTACATAAGTGTAATTTGGAAAATTCATAAAATGAAAGTATATTGAAGTAATGGATGTGTCATTCGGTAGAATGTAGGATCTACATCTCCCAAAAACAACCCTACCTGTAGAGAGGTAGCGACCGCAGCTATCACGCGCTGAAACCCGTCCAGATAGCTTCAAAATCCTCCGCCAAGAAAAACTTCTCAGCCGCAAAAAGGATTGATATGTAATATATAATCCCGCCGAAAGGGTAGTATACTCGGAGCTTCGCGCCTCGGTTTTGGATGTCCATATTGATCCCTGCTTAAAGTCGTCAATTTCATTAAACTCTGTTGACTTGAAAGTCGATTTCAATATATAATACTCGTATTATTTTTAAGTTTCGTGGAATTAAAATCTAAGTCAGGTTCGATGTTCCAATACAAACGAAATTAGAAAGTATTGTAATTATGTTTGTATTACATTGCAGCACCATTGACTTAAAATGTAATCCATTTCGACTTGCATAATGAAAGGAATATTTCCTTTGTTCTCTTCATATTGTTTGTGAATTTATGGTAGTCCGGATGGCGCAACGGTTAGCATGTTCGCCTTCAACGCACTTGGACCCGGTTCGATTCCTACGGAATGCAATAGTCTTTCATAAAAAAAACTTTGAGCCCACTCAGCTGTTAAATGATCACGAACTAGTAAATGAGATGATGCTAACTAATCTCGATGCCTTTGTCCAAATTTGGACATTTGTTTAAGTAAAAACTTCTAAGTTTCAATTACAATTTGTTGAAACTGTTTCAATATTATTCGAAATACATATGTATATGTAGCCAAAATTTTATAAAGTTTTAAACCAAAACTTTAAACCGTATAGCATTCAAACGTCAACTCAAATTTCAAGAGGAAACTTAAATCCTTAGTCCAGGTAAAACCGGACTAATTTCCTTTAGGCAGCAAAATCCTTGTATTTTTACTTTTCCATTCCATATAATTACACAAAACGAACATTTTATTGACATGAAATGCACTTTTAGTGCTTCCCAAACTGTAAACTACCCGAAAACTTCGACATCTGCGCCGCCTGCATTTCAAAACGCAGACTACTTAACCGAGTATAATTCTTGCACTAACCTTCTATCCAGAGCAGATCAAATTGGTATTGTAATTGTGTGGTCTTAACCTGCTTTGTTCTGCATAGATGGTAAAAAAACGCGCCTGGCGTTTCTTGGTATAAGAAGCTTTTGTTTTTTTTTGCTAACGGAGCGCTCCCGTGTCTCTAGATACGCTCGAGCATCTAAAAACTATGTAGGTCGATCCATCGGTATCTTGCCGTCAATCACCATCTGAGAGAGGACAAATACAGAAACACATTTAGCATGCACCTTCGCATCCTGGCTCGGTCGGGTGTGAGAGACGCTCCCGGTAATGGTCTACAATCGTATTGGAACAAGTAAATTTTAAAATATAAAAGCTAATTTTCGACAATACGTACATGCACAAAATCTAAATCTAACCAAAGAGGTTATTTAGATTTAAATTTTATGTCAAACGAAACGATTAATGTTAGTGACATTTATATTATTTATATTATAATATATGCATGTTGTACATGCATTTACATTTATTCTCCTTTCATTCAACATGTTTTATTACTTATCCACTAAGTATTTACTGAATCGCCTCGTTCATGTCTCGTTCATATTCATTATTAGCCTCTGTTGCGTTCAGTGAACTGACGCAAAATTCGTGGGAGAGACAATTTCAGATAAAAGTGTACAAAATTTATTTTAGTAATACGTAGAATATTTTTAACTTTCACTGCAGTAAATTCTGTGGAATTTGATATTAGAATTTCTACGCGCAAAGGATTAATTTTAAAATATTGAAAATGTTCCGTCTATTAATTTGGTATTCATAGATTTGAGAAATTCATGAATTTGGAGAAGTACCTCACTGCGTTTAGATCACACTCACACAACATAACTCGGGATTAAATGATGGACTTCTGTCAAAAGCGATATGAAAAAAACATCACTTAATCCAAATTAAGTGATTCGGTCTAAATGTGGTGCTTGACGCTCCCTAAGTGGATAAGATAAGATTAAGGAAGTTTACTGTCCTTCGGTTTCATCGATCTCGAAGAGCAGAGGAGAGATTTGTTTCACATATTTTGCCCAATAACTGCGTCGCGGTTATTTGGAATTAAAATAAATAAGTAGTCTTCTCAAAATTATCACCGAAGAATGCTTCATACAGTGTCTTATTGCGGTTACACCTAGATTTTTTATATATTGTCCTATCTACGTTTAGCCAAAGACATTTGCACATTTTAATTTAGATTATATAAATAGTATATTTGTATAATCTTCGGTCGTACTTTTGTTTCATTATTGATAACATCGATTTTTTGACATGGATATGTCTTATAGTTGGGGGTCATCCTAAAAATCTGTCCGTCACACGAAATGTCTGTTTTGACATGGATATGTCTTATAGCTGGGGGTCATCCTAAAAATCTGTCCGTCACACGAAATGTCTGTTTTTCTACTCGGGGGTCAGAAGAGGAAACAAGCCCATTGAAAATTTTTCCGAGTTATATGAATGTAGTGGCCGATCCTCAGTCAATCCGAGTCAGTCATCAAAGGGAACTCACGAAAATCGAAAAACATCGCGTCATGAACTGACTAAACAACCAGGCACCCATAATTCAAGTCAACATCATTCAACTGCCATCCCCTCGTAATTCAAATCTGTTCACAACACCAGCCACATCCAGACAACCTGTCTCCCTCACTCGTGCACAGCGCTATGGCTCCTCCTTCACACCAACTTTTTGTTGTCATCAATTAGTCACTAACCTGACCCAGTAAGAAAATCGTTGGGGTAGGTCGGGAAATAGCTTCAACTTCACACACACACACACATACACACACACACATACACACACACTCGTTTGCACGCAATGGAGAGACGGTTGAGTCGAAGAAGTTCAATGGATGGGTGTTGCTTCGTCATCGGCGACAGTGCGAAAGAGATGCTTGCTCCACGGACCTTGGACTACACTTCCGCGGCGGATCCACCCCTTTCTTGTGATGGCCAATCCCATCCAGCCGACTGAAATCAGTGTCACCAAGGTCACCAACGTGTTTTTCCCGTGAGATGTAAGGAACTTAAGACCGTAGTTGTATCGCGTATACCGCGTACTATCACGATCGATGATAAGTATATCAACTAACAGTGCACAATTCTGATTTAGTGAGGAGAATAATGCAAATGATGCAGTTTGTGCAGCGCGGATAACGTAAACGTTAATGCAATAAAATTGTGTTGTCGCGCTTACCGTCTTTAGACTTAGACGAGTACTATCTAAGTATCTTATAGTAAGTGTGTTTAGCTAGACCGCGGCTTGACGCGATTGCGGATTTACGTACTAACGAAGCACAGGCGCATATAAAATATGTAGAGTGTATGATCGCTTGATCCACACACGGGGCAACGGTTGGGTTAATTTGTATTCTCCTGTACACTATGCGGGACGGTATGTCTCATGGATATGTATTATGCCTACCGAAAGCGTGGGACGTGTTTTGTCGAATGATTTCATCCAGTATAACTATACTGGGATCTTTATAAAACTTACGTCGATATCTTCAACACAACAGGTTCCACGCAGCCGGTAGCCAAGGAAATATCCATGTTCCGATGTATCTGCATGCAGTGTAGATATTTTGTATAATTTTTTACATATATGTACATACAGACAAATACTTACGGATTGTGAAATTTTACCTGGGAAAGGGTGGTTAGTCCAGTTCTCACAGGAGGTACATACCCTAACTCCTATTGCCTTGCATTTTTGATTGCAAAGCTCATAGGACCTGCAAAAAGGTCGCCATAACTGACAACTTTTTTGCTAACAAATATATATGGTCTACTCGCTAATCACCGCTCTGTCTCTATGAAATAAGCTGTCTTTTGAATAAATATAAATATATTTTTTTTTTTATTTCAGGTGGTGCTCGTTTTTATACTCAGCATTGCATCCCTTATTATTTATTTTATCGATGCATCTAGTGAGGAGGTGGAGAGATGTCAAAAGTGGAGTAATAACATTACGCAACAAATCGATCTCGCATTCAACATATTTTTTATGGTCTACTTTTTTATACGAGTAAGTATAATTATACGAGAAAACAACGAATAAAAAAAATGACCAGACCACGTTTCGTCCGCGTAAACCCGACGTACGTGTCGTTTACGCGATTCGGGTAATCACGAGCGCGTATACGCGTCCCGCTCATCAAAACCCTTATTCCAAAATGAGTGTGGATAATATTATTTGCGTCTTAACTTAACTTTCAAATCAAAAAAATAATAATAGAACAAGATTTCGGCCCATCCAGAACGATACTACACCCTACTCCTTGTCTCTTTCCTAGTATCGTGGAAAAATACAATATATGTATATCTCGTCCACCTGGCAGATAGTTCGTAATTTTGTCGTACATGTTTCTATAGTAACTCCCAATTAATTTATTGTAGGGGATGACACTGTGTATATTTAAAGTTAATCAAATTTTTTAGGCTGTTTCGAAAATTTTCTGTTTATGCAGTGTGAAAAACGATTTACTAGTTCAATTGAGTGTAGCTAAGTTAATTTGACATTTATTGATTTGTTAAATAAAATATATTTAAATTGTAAGACTTACATCTATTTATATATAAAAATTTTCCATTTCAGTTCATAGCAGCATCAGATAAGCTGTGGTTTATGCTAGAAATGTACAGTTTCGTAGATTATTTTACAATACCCCCGTCCTTTGTATCAATATATTTAGATCGGACATGGATCGGTAAGTATTTAACAGTATATACAACATGTTTTTTTTTTATATAAATTTATTAATTTTTTATTAATTATTCCAGGTCTTCGATTTCTTCGAGCGCTACGTCTTATGACTGTACCCGATATTTTGCAATATTTAAATATATTGAAAACCTCGAGCTCAATTCGCTTGGCTCAATTAGTCTCAATTTTTATATCAGTATGGTTAACAGCAGCAGGCATAATACATTTGGTAATAAATGAATGAAATTCATGCCATCAAGATTCAGATGATGACATTAATGGATCGGTGTCTTCACTTTTTTTTTTATGTTAACTCAAAGTTGGCACAATCTCGGCCCTAATGCCTGGATTTGGTCTGCAACATAATGGCTGCTTTCACACCGAACAGACCGATCTAATCGATAGGTCTAAAATAGATAGCAGGCTTTGGGGATTCTGCAATGAGTAGACCCACCGATCTAATCCACATACAGCAGTCTAGTGGTCAACAGTAGAATAGATAGAAATTCAGCCTTATCGACTGATCGTGTCTAATAGGCTTGTAAATCGCAGTCTACGCAGATGAAGGACCGTCTGAGTTTAGTCTTTCGTTTAATTTAGGCCGTCAATTAGATCGGTCTTTTGGATGTGAAAGTGGCCAATGGGTGCAAACACTAAGTTGCAGAGCTTGGACATATAGGGCTCATGTTATGCCTATAGTATAATGGATGAAAAATTTACTGATTTATTGTCTATTATTCTTTAAAAAAATACACTGCGAGCGTGGAAATAATTTGTGGATTCTATCTCAGACTCCAGACTCGTTGAAAATTCATTTCCTAAAGTATAACTACACAAATAGTAGGAATGAATTTTTAACTGCTCAGTATTTGTGTTAGTGAGGCGCCGATTCATTTAAATGTCCACTGAATTTACAATAATGCCTGATTTACATTGGTCGAGAACTTGCTCTGATACTTTGCTTAATACGTGCCTATAGTACACTTCACAGCCCAGTCATTACACAAATATAGTGAAAAAATCCCAAAGATTTAAAATTTGGCACAATTACCTTTGTACTCGTATATTTCACGCTCTATATTGCTGAAACTGTTAATCCTACTTTCTTTGTATGAAATTTTTACTCCAACAACCATATCAGTTTGAATAAAACCTAGGCACAGGAAAGCTTAAAATTTTACTGATGCGGAAATTTCGTAATAACGTTTGTTGTCGTCAGCATATTTGTACACAAATTAAATTTTTTTCATTCACTTTTATAGCAAAGTTGTTGCTTTAGGTTTCAGCTTTTAAGCTGCTAGTACTACAGCAGATTTTAATAATTTTATAAAGCGCCTTCAAAATTTCACAAAACGTTAATGGCTTGAAAGAATTGTTACGGAAGGCCATCACCTTAAAATAATGCCAATTAAAAAGTTAATAATAGCTAAAGTGTTAGGAAATTGAAAAATGTATTCACAATTCATGCTTAAAGTTTAACGACGAATCGTGTTGTGAAGACTGGGCGCGCCACTCATTCCGCATTTGTCACTTGTAACGGACGGATTGGTGGGCATCCAAAGAT
Source organism: Chloromyia formosa (assembly GCA_964017055.1). Taxonomy (NCBI): domain Eukaryota; kingdom Metazoa; phylum Arthropoda; class Insecta; order Diptera; family Stratiomyidae; genus Chloromyia; species Chloromyia formosa. The sequence goes on along the minus strand of OZ024813.1, from coordinate 12,810,293 downwards.
GCCCGTGGGGACGGAGCCTTAGGTAGCATAATGACCGTAAAGATCGGGCTGTACCATCTGGCGAAGAAAAAAGGCCCCTCAACGAGCTAAGCAGCGGCCTATGCTTGCCGTAGCTCAGTTGGGGAGACGTGGGCGGGGTTTTCGCCGCTCGTTGCCCCTGTCCTTTACGCATTAACAAAAATTCTTAGGCCTGGGGTGGGGAAGACAACACAACCAAGGGAGGCAAAAATGGGCAATGGGGTACAGTACAGTACAGTATATTAATTGAGATCTACTTGGAAGGATTTCAAAGTATGGCTCTGGGCTGACGAGAGGGGTTGCAGAAGCTTTCCTAGCCAACTTGTCGGCTGTCTCATTTCTTGGGATACCGGAATGTCCTTGGGCCCAATAGATGGCAACTGTGTTTGCAAATCCTAATCTTTGCAAGGCTTGACGACCACTAAGCGCCAATTTCGGTGAGACGGAGAAGTTACGTGTATTTAGTGCTTTGATGGCAGCCTGGCTGTCTGTGAAGATTGCAATATTGCCGCGGTACCTGGCTGCTAAGCACATGTTCGCGCAGGCTTTGATTGCGTGAGCTTCCGCTTGAAATACCGTATCGTACTCTCCCATACGAATGGTTAACTTATGAGACGGGCCTGCGACGCCCGCTTCTGTACCCTCTTCAATTTTAGATCCATCTGTATACCAGTTAACGATGTTGGACGGAGGGTGTTGAGCCTCGAATTCCAATCCTCTCTACTCCAAATTTCGGTTGAGAATGGAAGTTTGAGGCAAAGCCAATAGCTAGATGGTCTGATGGCATACCAGATAAATAGTCCTCATTTAACCTTGCTTTGCTCTGGGTTTAGTTTGAGCGAGTTCTGGCATGATTTCAGTCTGGCTACTGCTATTTTTGCCTGCGCCTTTAGATGAATGTGGACCGGCGGAAAGTTTAGTTGCACTTCAAGAGCTGCAGTCGGGCAGCTGCGGATGGCCTCCGTTACGGTGAGACTAGTCTAGTCTCTGTATTTTACCCAGTTTTATTTTGCTATCATTGGTGGTTGAGTTTTTCCACCAAACAATAGCTCCATATCCAATTATTGGTCTAACAATCGCCTTGTAGATCCAGAGGATTATTCGAGGGCTTGTTCCTCAAGTTTTACCCACAAACTGCCTGCAAATGAATAGCGCTTTGATGGCGTTATTCATTACGGTCCGTAAGTGTGAATTAGGGTCATCTTTGGGACGATTGCCCATTTTTCGTACGTCGACCGAGTAGCTGATACTTCCAAAGTTACGCACCCAGGAAAATGTATATAATACTACCAACTTATCTCCTAAGAGTGTTGACTTGATTGGTGCCTTGTTGTTTAGCTAGAACACAATCGATTCTGGCAGCAGAGTATTATCGACTCCTTCGCATCGCAGTACCACCTTTGTTATAAAGTGTGAGCGACTGAGACTTTATGTCCACCATATTGAGTTTGCCACACAGAGAGACTGAGTATCGTTCCCAGTCAGTGCGTTGTGGAATTCTTCTGCTCGTATTGATTTGATTCAGCGCGATTATATCAAATGGAATGTGCTTATGATCCTACAGAGATGGCTCGTCCGAGACATACTAACTCTGTATCCGGCTCGAGATGTTGTAAGTCCCAAACGTAATGTCAAGAACCTCTCGCCTATTCCTAGTGGCAAAAGTTGGGCTGTCTCCTCTGTTAAAATTGTTGGAATCTAGACTAATTCTAGAAGGTACCGTCACCCTTAGGTCCTCCTTAATAAACCGGCTACTAGAATATCCGAGGCATTTTTGGCGTGATGTAAATTAATGTGGATCACGCCAGTGCTCAGATCAGAGGACTGTCCCATCGTCGGTGTCATCGAATTCGTCGTCGGAGCGTAATTGGATGGGTTCCGTCTCCAGGGGATCTTTTCGGTAGATGTAGTTAAAGCAGCATTGTCCCTTATGCACTCCCTGCTTGTATCAGGCTGCGGTTCGGCAGGTACAAAGGATACAGGTTTGGATTTGCGTGAACTTGAAGCAGCGAGTTTGGGCTTCGTGGATCCTTACTCATTTTTTTGCTGGGGAGGCAGGTAGAGGAGGCAGCAATGGCCACCTCGAGCATATAATTTCTCTGGTTCCTCATGCGTACGTTGATTTTTGCAAACCTGTAGGAGAGAAACCGTGGGTCTACTGAGGCAATGACTGATAGGCCATCTCTTCCTTTAGCCTCTCTGATGATCCTCCAGTTTTCTGATTGTAGACATCCATTTTATATAAGGGATGATACTGCATTCGTAAACGCAATTTTTGAACTCAAGTCGTGCCCTTTTCAGTACATTGAAAAGCATATTACAACAATGAAAAGATTATTTTCGTTTCCATCTATCCATCCCTTGTGTTCTTCTTGGCAATTATTGCCTTTATCGATTATTTTCAACCAAAAAAAAAGTCCCGTTATTTTTTAACAGACCTCATTTACTCGTTCTCGACCAATATAAACACAGCATTGATATTATATTCGATTTAATTGTGCCATAGCATCGCGCATTCTTCAAAAACTGTTCGTAGTTTTCATTATATTAAATATCCTGCAATGATTTTTGTTTTGTCACTGTAGCTGGAAAATTCTGGAGATCCATTGGATTTTAATAATCCCCATCAATTATCTTACTGGACGTGTGTGTACTTTTTAATCGTAACAATGTCAACGGTAGGATACGGTGATGTCTATTGTGTTACTGTTTTAGGAAGAACATTTCTCGTGTTCTTTCTACTCGTCGGTTTGGTAAGTACATTTTCATTCTACACTTTATTCGTTTTATCACAAACAAATCGAACAAGAAAATATCTTTTTTTTGTTGTATTGCTTGAAACATTTCTCGATTTTTCCAATTTATAAAACAATGTATTCGATATTATATGATACTAAGGAATATTCAAATGAACATTTGAAAACTGGAAAACATTTTTCCTGGTAATATTAAGAATGTGATCAAAAAAATTAAATGTTTTTTTTTTTATATTGAAATTGGATTTTGTGACAGTTTAAATAGGATAATATACTTGAAGTCAAAACATCAATAATACATGACGTATATTTGCGTAATATGAAAAATTATACTGTATGCAACAATGTTATATGACAAGAAAACAAAACATGGTAACAACATTTTAAAATACACAAAAGAAACGGGTGTAAAAGATAAAATCTATATAGTTGTTAGGACTTATGACAAGAAGTTAAGGATCGTTAGACATATTTTTTCTGTTGCGCTTTTGCAATCCGTTAATTTTTGCTTTAGTTTGCGTTTTACCAAAACGTTTTATATACGTTTATATACTTGATATGTTATATATAAATTTGTTGTTCGTTCGTCCGATTAGTTTGCAGGATACATAATGATATGAAAACGAAATATATCTTATAAACCAGAAAATATATATTTTAGTAATTGTTTTTTACGCAACTTAATAAAATGCTTTTCGTTCATTTAACATGTGATTCAAAAGTCTAGACATTGATATATACATATATAAATACGAACAACATTAATTACATATGAACACTTGAAATGATTTTGTATTTTCGAAAATATTTTAGGCCGAAATGTTTGCTATACATACTTGGAAAATATAGAATAAATATTTAAAGTAACTCGCTATTGAGAAACGATAAGGAACTTAATATATCATTTATTTCCATATTTTCGGTTAATTGAAGATTAAAGCAAATCAGGACACTCAATCTAAGATCTTAAGTTTTCCTGAATTCAAAAACCAATTTAAAATTCCCTATTTTCAAATCTTCTATTTCTTTAAAATTTAGAAAACTACATTTTTGCTTTTAAAAAGGAAGTTTTGAATAGTCTACATTGTACACTTATCATTTATTTAGTAAAGAGCGATATATCCTATAATATTCGTTGATTCATTTAGCGTTTCGTTAGGCATATATTATATATCATGGCGACAATTACAAAACATTGTATATATTATGATAAACTGTTCAAATTCAAGTAGGAAGACCATCATTGAATACTTTTGAAATTAAAAAAAAAATACTCCAGAACAACTTCATTTTGAGTTTAAATGCTCGAATCCGAATTTCGACTCTTTTCGTTACATTATTTCATTTAGTATTTTGCAATGCTTTTAAGCTTTTACGAACACGACATATTCGTACTGGATTATAGTAAATATTCAATTAAGTTTTATTTTTATCACAAAGTGATTGGGGATAAAGTAAATAGTCCTAAAGTTTAGGTGAAATAAAAGCATGATGTTGAATACATACTCTTATATCTATGTTTCTATAAATATAATTTTAAACCCCTTGAATTAATTTATTTCCTAGATTTAAATTCACAAAAGCTTAAAAGCACTTCAAATTTTTTACTAAAACACTTAGGAACTTATTATTGTTTTTTTTTAATGATGCAAATACATATTAATCAAATAATTTCAAAAGTATTTGATTTAATTTTCTTTATTATTATTTAGGATGCATGTTAGATATGTAGATTTCTATAAACCATATTTGTTGTCTTAATAACATTGCTTTAGTTTCCCAGCGTCGTTATGAGAAGTGACGAGAAACAAACTAATTATTTCAGCTGAAATACACTAGATTAATTAATTGCGTATTCGGACAGAAAGAAATGAAATCATTCGTAATCCGTAATGAACTGAATTTTAGTAAATAAAATAAAATTAAAAGAAAATAAATATATAAAGAAAAACCCTACAATACGAAAATCAACTCTCGTATACGGAGAGATTTGCATGAATGCTGGCTGCCGCATATTGTGTAAATGCTTTTTTTTTATTTCCAAGCCTCTGTATACATATTTACGTACTATATTGTATGATGACATGTTCAAATGGTTTTTATTATTTTCAAGAAAATTGATTTTTGTTTAATGGAATATATGATCGCGTTTAATAGAGGGTGTATAGGCACAATAAATAAATCCGTCTTATAATCAAATATTATTTTTCAAAATCCATTTTGCAATATTATATTAAAAGTCGTTTGTATAGCTCCATATCTGTAACTATCTGCAAAATCTGTGATAAATATACATACATACATATTTTCATTATTTACCTTACCAAAATTTTGATTATTCAGATTTTGCGGATTTATGCGGATGGTACACAATTGCTCGCTGATTGGGTTTCAGTCGATAGGGTGGAATTCAAAACTTTACCAGTTTCGAACTTGCATTTTACGGAATTTTATGTCATCATCATCGTGGCACTACAGCCTGACGTCGGGCCTTAGTCGTATAAACCATTGTCCTCCAATGATCTCGATCAAGTGACCGCGTCCTCTGAATTCAGAAGCCCAGCAGTTGTTCGGCGTCAGCATCTACTGAGTCTTTCCAATGAACTCTCGGTCTTTCTCGCCGCCTTTATCCGCTGATGCGTCCTTTCAATATTTGTGAAGGCATGCGGTTATCGTCCATTCGTTGTACATGGGTGTATTCTCGAAACTTCCAGCTCATCGTACAGTTCGTACAGCTCATGGTTGTACCGTTTTTCTCGTTGTAGATTTTATTCAGTCGTTATTAACAAGACCAAAAATGACTTCTTTTCTGTTTCTTTTCCTGCACTGCAAGCATACGGTTGTAGCTGGTCTATTGCAAGAAAGTTACCATAATTGCAGATTCCCAAAGAAAATTTATTTTTTCATTTCCGTTATCACTACTGATGTTTCGAGTGTATTCGATGCATGGATTTTTGGAGACGGATTTCTAATCAATAATTGTCCCAGTCTTTCCCTAAGCTTTAGTCTGTTTTTTTTTTCGATTAGGGGCTATCTCATGTTCATTTCGAGATGGTTATCCTTTTTTTGTAGTGCAGAAAATTATATCCTTCCATTACCCAGTTCTCAATTACCGATAGTTAGGTGTCCAGCGCACTTTAAACCTGTACACGGCACGGGTTTGGCACTTCGGTTTCCTGGACGGTCTATGGACCAAACCTTTACGCTCCGACCTCATAAAGACTCGCATTTGTTATATATTACGAGTGTAAGCTGAAAAGTTCTCAGCCTGACAATGATAGACTTCGATTTTCAGTTAAATGATGATCTTATTCTTCTTCATTATCTCCCTTGACTTCAAAACACTTGGTCCAGAGTTTCTGCAACATCAGTATTCCTTCCCGGAAGTGAGAGTCTGGAAGAAAAAGCCTACGATATATACAAATTATTTAAAGTCATTGTTTTTTTTTTGTAGTTTCATAGCTCCGTTGCTATTAAATAAAAAATAACTGACGCAACAGTCCAATTTGAACCATGTCATTTTCTAGATCGTGACGGAATGTCTTGTGCAGAGGTGTGTGATAAGCAACAGTTTTTTACCCCATAAATAGCTGAGTGGGCTCATAGTCCGAGACGTAAATCCCCTTTTTTACCACCGCATTCAGTAGGAATCGAACCGGGGCCCAGTGCATAGAACTGTTAACTGTTGCGCCATCCGGACTATTGACTGTAGAAAAAAACTTGTAGAATTAAATTTATAGAACATTTTGTGGTCTGCAAAAATGATTTGTGAATTTTTTACGTTAAAATAGACTGAAACGGAGTTATAAACGAAAAAACTGATAAAAGTGCCAGTTTTTGGAAGTTTTTCCAAGATGGCGGCGAGGGCAAAGTGGGTGGGCTGGTTCTAATTTGGATTTTTGACTGCTCCACCTACCTATACAACATATAAAAAATTCAAAATTTCCCTCATCTTTTAAACGCTAACCTTGGTTTCCATTTCCTGGGTCATGATCTCTTGTCGGTTTTTTTTTACAAAGGAACTGGAATCTCGTATCAGTGAGGTTATTGTTTACCGTAGCGTACAAACGACTTTTAATAGATAAATTCGCCTCACTTTCAGGCGTGTAAAAGTACATTTTACGAGTAATAATTTAAAAAATAGTCCCTAAATTAGTTTAAAGCGTTTTGTCCGTGATTATAATAATTAAGTTAAAATTATTACTAATATAAAATTAATTGGTTATTTTCGTCTTCTTTTAACATATGTATTACTATAAAATCAATTAAATTTTAGGCAATGTTTGCCAGCAGTATACCGGAGATTATTGAACTAGTTGGTAGTGGTTCAAAATACGGTGGCGAATTAAAAAGAGAACATGGAAAGAGGTAGACATTCAACTTTTAATTAAAACGAAATCAAACAAAAACTGTTTACCAAATATCAAACAGTCAATATTAAAACTAATTAAACGGACATTATTTCAGTATACTAACATTTAAAATGCAAAAAAATCTGACGATCATTTTTAGTTTATTTATTTGATTTTTTAATTGAATATCATAATTTGTAATTAGTTTTCATATTACGAATATTTTGGCAATTTGCGTTTTCAGTCATTCTAACATTCCATTATTATCGATTATGATTTTTGTTTTAATTTTTTCGTCAAGTTTATTGGCAGTACATTCTATTTAATTAAATTCACTTAATGATTTATATTGTTCAGAAAATAATATGATTAATTTTCACTAATAAATGATCGGAGCGACGAAACAGCGCGCAGCGTAAGCTGGGATCGGTGGGATTTAGAAAATAAAATTCTTTTTAAATTGTGTTTTTGTAGATTAGTGTTTCCCAAGAGCATATTTAACACATTTCGGGATTACCTCGGTGAAAAAGAAACTAAACATTATTTTCAATAACGTTGGGTGTAGTTAGCTGCTGACGATTTCCTGTTAGTCTGTTACCCCTTATGATTTAATATATCCCATTCGTTAACAATTCAAATCGAGTCCCTCTAAAAAAAATTAAAAGCCTAAGCAAAGAGAAAAAATTCGAAAGACGTTAACAAACACCCTGTCATTAGTAGTCTATTATTATTTTCATTTCTATTTAAGATTTGAAAAATTCGATAATGTTGAAACTTCCTTTGACAATGTAATTTTGTTAAGTAACGATGATTATGATTTTTGTTAAGCTTAAATAAGCTTAAATCCTTCCACGTTAAATCGAGTTAGGGACTCTTCTGTTTTATTCGTTATACACGGTAAATTTGTTGTTGTTGAAATTTAAAATTATTGAAATGCCAAGCAATGAAGCAGAAAAGTCTTCTTTAGATAATTATATTATTTACGATATATTTCCAGTTTTTACTAGCGACAATAATTAGTAGTGTTTTTATATTACATTGAACTTTGTTAATAATTTTCAATTGGAATTGATACATTAGATAATGCTGTTTTTTCACATTGGAAAGCGTTTTTTTTGGTTAGTTTTAGTGATAAAGCAACGTAAGATATATATGTATTGATTGTTTTGATAGTGATTAAAAAAAGATGGATTTCAATTCAAATTCGTTCTTGTTGAAGCGACTGTGGCCACGCATTTTTTATCAATTAGATATACAGATTCGTATGTTACATATGCAGCGATGATTGTTGTTCAATAGTACCGTTATTCGTTAAATTGTTCAAAGATATATATATAATAATAATATGCTTATTAAATTTTCAGTTTACTTAGGCTGATTTAAAATATCCAATTAATACAGAAATATTTACTGACCAAGAAATCCACTTACAACCAAATACAATACAATTCAATTAAAAGAATGTATATCAGACACTACGTTTAAAGATTTGGCATAGTATATCTCTTACGTTGTTTGTAGCGCTGACACGAAAATTGCTCACCAATATTGTATAAACTGGTTCAAAAACCTACCTATCAGTACACTAACGCATTTTGTAGTCAGTTATAGATACATATTGAAATTTTACTCCTTCTTATATTTAATTTTCAATCCATATAATTATGAATATTGATCAAAGTATTATTGATTGACAACACTTTTGTTTCCTTTCAATGTCATCACTTGATTTGCTTTTATGAAATCTGAGTTTTAACCGGCGGATGATGAATTCACAAATCCCGATTTTTATGATACTGTTACTAACATTGAGTCTAACTATGCGTTTTTTTTTATTTTATTATAATTAATTAATTATTTGTTTGAATCGAAATACTTTTCGCTAATATTTGAATCTCGGCGGAATTCTATCTAAGGATATATACCTTAAAGTTCAGTTTAGAATGGGTACATCATTTTGACAGTGTTTTATTATTATTTGATGGAAGGTCAACTATATTACATTCGTACGCATAAGATATCAACAGTTAGGTATTTATACATTTTTATGTCCTGAGCGTAAGGTAACATTAACATAAAATTAAAATGAAGGTATATTTACACCTAGGTTTAAGATATATTTGATTTTTGCAATTTGCAAAAAAGAAAAAGAAAATAAGAAGAGTGTTAATTTGCAAACAAACAAATCAAAAACAACCAACAACAAAAAAAAACCTTAAATCGTCTATCGAAATATATTTTTCTTATAAATATATCGTATGTGTGTTGAATATATTTAGGCTGTGTTTGCTAGCTGGATACCTGAAATCACAGAACTGGCTGCGCAAAGGAGCAAATATGGTGGAACGTACAGCAAGGATATAAGAAGAAGGTACACATCATGATGTACCAAACGAACAAAACGATATAATATACATATATATATTTTAAATCAGATACATACAAAACAATATGAATTTTTTATTCTTGTGTTTTTTTTTATGTTAATTTATATAATTTTAAATATTTGTCATTTTGTAGTTTTTCTTTAATTTGGTTCACTATTTTTTTTAGTTCTTAGTGTTGCGTTTTTCTTTTCAATTGAGAACATATGGCGTAATTTTAGTCGGAGTTAATTTTAAAATTTATCGGTTTCGTTAGATTTGTATTTTTGGAATATGAAGCTAATTTCATTAATGAATAAGCATTATGTGAATTCTAAAGCTATATTTGCATTTATCATCATATTGGACTGTTGTTTCTTCCTCAAATCGGCATTGTAAAATTTGGTTGTATTTATTTTTGTTCTACTAGTGTTTTTTTGACTAACCCTAAAAGTGTGTTTGATAAATGCAGGAAAGTATTTGCATTAGTTCTATAATTCATAGTAAATGGTTGTTCTAGATGGATATTTATTGCAAAATTTACTGGTTTTTAAAGTTGAATAATCTGAGTTTGATATGATTTCCAGCATCACGGTCGGATAATTTTTATGTCAACCTATATTGACAGTTTCTAAAACCTTCACCGGGCCGGAAGCTCAGTGCGTTGATCCGTCGTTTGTGTGATGTCTCATTATACCGGTTCCGTGAGTTCGAATCTCGCCGCGGCAGCAATTGCTTGTGTGGCCATCGCCTTGTGACATGGGCCTTTGGCAACATGTCGTAGAATCTGGCTAAATGGGCAAAAGAGGTGTATGCTAGCAATATAGGTACATCGTCCGAAACTAGTTATATACTATAAAGTTAAACGTAATATACGAAATGCCAACTAAGCATGTTAGGAGTACTTGACGCGGTATGCTCCGATTCAATTCAGTGGCGGATCTAGAAATCTAATTCAAAGTGGGTCCAACTTTGTTTGTTTTCAGAAAAGCTAAGGGTATGCCCATACTTATTCAGCATTTGGTCTTCAAGAGGCGTATGATTATTAAAAATGCGGACGCATTTCATATTCGAGAGGAGGGCAATGCTGAATGTACAAAACCATCGTTAGGTATAAGGGCTGCAATGCTTAGCACAGCATACATGAGTTGCAAGGGTTCTGTTACCGCCAGGACCTCATCGGCTGATAATCCTAATTATTGAATCAGACAGAACTTCCAGTAAAACGATGGAATTTGGCCATCAACCAGTTCAGTGGAGTAATTGAATCCATGAAATGTCTTTTTCCTTCTTGCCAGAGCAGAAAAGGTGCAAAGAAATAGAAAATACACTCCTCCACTTTCCCTCGTCACCGTAGCTTCTGCAGCCATAGGCGCCGACTATGGAGGCCAAGGCACATTTTTCCCCCTCAATCCAAATATGGGGGGGACGCCCCTCCAATATTTCAAGCCCAAATATCATTTCGCAAGAAAAGCAATTCTCACTCGACTGCTTCGTTCAAACAATCAAACACGTATTTAGCTATGACAAATAGAGAAGGAAGGAAGGAGCTTCTACGGACATATACATATGTGGCCTATTAGGATTGTATAAGGTCGTTTAAAAAAGGCGACGCCCGATGCCCAGAACAGAGTACGATGGCGCACAGGAGTAGTTGACGCGCTATGCCCCACTAGGGGTTAAGGCAAAGTAGTAAAAAAGGCGATGCATTTTGTTTTTTGTGGGTTAATTATGGAAATGATTTTTATTTCAAATATTTCAAGTACAATCGATGCCAATTATTATGGAATACGATATCGTTCAAATGTCCACCGCGGAAGCGCTGGCACGAGTGAATACGCTGGACTCAATTTTCCACAACTCGAGCACATAAATCGGCCGAAATACCAGAAATTTTGCGTTCAATATTGGCCTGCAGCTGTTCTAACGTTGCTGGCTTATTGGCATAGACCAGCGATTTAATGTAACCCCAAAGAAAAAAGTGCAGATGGGTTAAATTGCACGAACGCGGCGGCCATTCGCGAGAACCGTTGCGTAAAATAAATCGCTCGCCAAACTTGCTCTTCAATAATTCGATTGTGTCGTACGCCGTATGGCACGTTGTACCGTCTTGTTGGAACCACATATCGTCCAAGTCCATAGCGTCGAGCTTGTCCCAAAAATACTCCGATATCATGGCCCTGTAACGATCGCCGTTGACGGTTGTTGGCGCTCCGTTTTCATAAAAAAAAAATAAAAATAAAAATGTGTCGATGACGCCGCCGGCGTGCAAACCGCACCCAACAGTTAATGTTTTCGGATAAAGTTGCAGGGGCAATGCATGGTGATCATGCGAGTTGCCTTTGGCAGCCATTTGTCAATCTTCACCTGTCAAACAGGTGTTTTCGTGCAGGATACCTTTTTGCCGAAACAGAAGGATCGATAGTTGCCATTCAGGACGGCGTGGTCCCCAAACGTGCATATCTTCAGCAAATATGCAAACAACGGGTGGATGACGACCGATGCAGAATATGTGGTTCGGAAACACTTGACTCATCTCTGGTTGTTCTACAATGGCACCGATAGAGTACACGGACAGACACAATGCTGTATGCAAGTTAATATCCACCAACATATTGCATATCAGCACGGGCTGATCAGTGAAACCATACCGATCTACCAGCACAGTCCACAGGCGGTGCTTGATAGCACTCACATTAGAATGTACTGGGATCACCAGGTATACACTGATAACCCAGGCGCCCACAATAAACCCGATATACTTTTAGTCGACAAGAGTCGCTATGCATGAATAATCTATGTTGCTATCCCCCACAATAGCAATATCGAAAGAAATCATGCGGAGAAAATGCAATGGTCCGAGAAAACAAACAACTTTGGCATCTTGACAGTGTGCGAATGGTGCTTGTAATATTCTCGGCTACCGGTGTATTACCCAAAAAACTTGACTTTCCTCACCAAATTAGATCTGCCGCACAAATTGATTAACACTATGCAGAAACACGTTATTTATATAAAACCGGTCAATGGGGCCGATACTATGCCAGCCAGGCAATCATGAATATAATGCCAGTTCATACCGCTTTTTTTAACTGTTTACTTTGAAAATGACTAAACTTAGCGACAAGCTTTCTTAGAAGAAATAAAAAATCCTGAGATATTCCACAAGGTAGGTTAAGTAATAAATCTATAAATTGACCCTTTTTTAAATATTTTAGAATATGGTGTAGTATACGCACCGACTTTAGGATACAGTAAATTTACTGCGGTAAAGCCGGCCGCATCTTGGACGTAGGTAGGGCAGCGCAGCGCGCACATGGCATTGTTGTTGTAACAATTGTCAAAATCTGATTTTACAACAACTATGCCATGTGCGCACTGCGCTGCCCTGCCTACGTCCAAGATGGGGCCGGCCTTATAGCTGATTCGCGTACATAGATACTAACTATAGTTGGTACCCTTTACCCATATCAAACTCAGATTATTTTCGATGACCAGTCCTACAATTTGGGTCCCATTTTTTGAAACTTTTCAACTACAAAATTTGCATTTTGCACATTCATCTTTGAGATAAAACGGCTCACCTTTACCGTGTGAATATCTAGTTTTCTGCCAATTGTTTCGGTAATTTGACCGACTATCCAAGCGGCCAAGGTCCGATGACTAGTCGTTGTGCAACAAAGATTAAAGTACAAAATACAATGTTGGTAGTTGAAAAGCTAAAAAATGGGCCCAGTTGGCAGGATTAATATTATTTCTGTTTTTAATAAAATGCCATTTGTCAAATATATTCAATAATGAAATTAAAATTCGCGCATTAACATTTTTCTAGCTTGGTTTTGGTCCACATTAAAAGACCATCATGACGGATAACAACAATCGGCCAAATTCGTCATTTTGAAAATATTGGGTTTTCAATTTAATTTTTTTATACCACTCTACACCAAAAATGGTATAGAGTATATTGGTTTTTTGTTTTTCTTATTTTTTTTTCTATGTTTGGTAATATTTCTGTATTATTTCATTCAAAACATGGATATATGAAGTATGTTATTTTCAAAAGGCATTGATTTCTTGGCGGCATGTCTCTCGGCTCTCTTTTCTATAAACATATATAATGATAGTATTCTAACGTGGCATTATTATCATTATCCTTCTGTAAATTATTCCAGCCAAAATGTTAATTACAAAATGTTATATATTCATATAGCGGTTACATCTAGAAATTTTAACATAAAATGAAACAGTAAAAAAAATGAGTAGACGTCGATGTTGTTCATATTCGTATTATTTTACTATAGTTTTTTTCTTCTTTGTTTGATAATTTTCAAGTATGAGTCCCTGTATACTATTTTCATCCAAATTCAACGGATGTATAGTGTAAAGTGCTTTTTTTTATCACTGTTAAAAATCAGTGAGTGGCGAAAATATTTAGCGGATATGGAATTGAAGAGAATAATGAGCATGGCAGAAATTCATTTATAAGGGAAAAAATCGTTAACACCGAAAAGTTACTGCTAAAGTTTTATTTTATGTTGAATACTTGGTACAACTAAATTTGAATGTTGTTTAGTCAATCAGATCCGTTCCTGTCCTATTTTTAGTTTGTTATGTTCGTCAATTCAGATTAGAATGTTTAAAACACTTTAAAAAAAAAAGATATTCAGATATTGGTATTATCTATTCTATAGCAGACAGGAAAGTGTTAATTTGAAAAATGGACTTAATTTCACTATACTCACACTAACTTTATTTTTAATTCCTGTTTTGTTCTGTTTAGTTGGTATAATTTACAGAAGAATCTCGTGTTTGTGTTTATATACATATGTATGTACGTACATTTATGCTGAAACGCACTTTCTCAAACTGTGTAAATTGTAGAGTTTAATGGGAATGTAATTTGTAAAAAAAAATTTAAATTTAAACGTAATTTTGAAGAGAATATTTCGGCATTTAATCGTCCCCAGATTTGTCGAGTTGGAGCATCCTACATTGTTGCTTTTCTTTATAACGACCATATGTAAATGGCCCGGCATTAGAAATCGATGAAATTTGAAGAAAACTACTTACAAGTCAACTGAAAAAAAGCTATTTAATTTGCAAATTTAAGAGTAGTTGAATTCATTAAAATATATTTTCAATTGTCAGGTTTATTATTTTTCAGTTTGTTTTAGTTATTTGCCTTTATTTATTACATATCACGTTATCCATTTAATTTAAACCAATTATGTATCTTTCGGTTTGGTCGTGTGTTTTACTTTAGACTGTGTAATAAATTTGTTGTCCCAAATTCAGGAATCAAGATGATTGGCATTTCGATAACATTAAATTCATTAACTCATTGTAATGTTTACTAATATTTATTATCATATATTTCAAGGTTACATTCTAGACATTATACATATAATTATCGATTAGCTGTGCTAACATTCGTACTATCATTTGATTGTGTTTTTCATTTGTTTAGAAAAGTGGTTTACACGCATTTAATTTATGAAAAAAAAAAACAATACGAAAGCAAAACCAATTAGTAATGCCTTTTTAGATATTTTGACAGTGAGAGAAGCAAAAGAAAAAAAAATACAAGAAAAACACTGCACTGAAATGTTTGTCCTGTTTGTAACTTGAACACAATAATTATTATGCAGTTTAACATTAGTGATGAACATAATATTCATTTATTGTTCGTAACTGATTTTATTTTGACGTTCAATTCCTTTAGGGACATGCAACTTTTGACTTTATTGACTCCTTCCCATAAACTTAACTTATCCGATTGACCAACTTTTCGATTTATTTCAATTCTAGCGAACTAGTTTTATTCAATAGCCTTAATCTTACTTTTTCATGGAAATTCTACTTTTTAGTGTTTTTTTTTTTTTTTCGTTTATGATTCATAGACGATGTATCTATATAATATATGTTTTGATTTGTTTTGACATTATATTTGATAATATGATTTGTCGAATTCAAACCAGAAAAAAAACATAGTAGTCAATTTTTCTGATATATATGAATTTTTTGCTTGCACAGCCTGTATGCCGCAGCCACGCATCTTAGAATTAATCAAAGGATTGTACTTTTTTAATTTTGTTTTCTTGAATTTATAAAATCTATATACATATATACAAAGTTGCACTGATTATTTGCATAATATTTAAACGATCTTTCTGAGAAGTTGATTGAGAAGCTGTTGAGGTCGATTCGAAGTAATATCAAGTGTAACTATAACGATAACTATACAATTCTAATTATTTCAATTCGATCTTATCTATTTTAAAAGAACATGAGAGTTTTAAACAAGCGCTCGTACTCGTATACGAAAATGTTTAATCTGATAGCGTCTTAGAGTTGAGTAGAGGATATTGTCCCAAGAAATCGTCGCCTTTGAAATTGGGTGTAGTTTATTTGTCAGCACCCAAATAGAATAATAACATACCCACTAAAAAGAAAACACTTATGATTAATATCTGTATTTCATAGTAATATATTTCGTTTGCTATTATAATTTCTTTTTATCTATATATACATATTTATTTATTTTTTATCATAAGTAAAAACAGAGATCGTCTTGTGTGTGTGTGAGATTTTTTTACCCACCTTGTGCGTGACATCACCAACTAAAAGAGGAGCAAAAATGTTGTGTTCGTTGGTTTTTTTTTCATTATCAAACAAAATTTGTCGTGCGAGGTCATGATTTCAGTGATTCTACCCAACGAGATCCTCTAGGCGAACCGTATGATGATTAGGGCGAATCTTCCGTTACCTGTGCGTGTTGTATTATGTCTTAAGATTTAGCTATATGGAAACAGCATACGTCGTTTGTATAAAAGTAGTTGAATTTAGAATAATTTACTGTATAACAACCACTTCTAATATCTACAAAAAAAGTGTCAATTCAAAATTATGTTAGATACGAAAAAATTGAAGAAAAAAATCTGTAAATATATAATATTACCAAATTGGAACAAAATCTGTCAATCGAAACTTATTTTTTAATTATGTTTGCATATGGAAATTTTCAAAACTATTTCATTGTTTATTTAAAGAAATTTCGATATTACTATTAAAAAAAAATGAAAAGAATACTTCCCGAAAAAAAATATAAAACAACCAAAACTGAAACGTACATATTTGATTGTGCACTTGACAATACGAAAGAAAACCTTAAAATTTTCATAAACATTTTCATATATACAATAACAGGCGATATTTGCAAGTTGTATACCAGAGATAATAGACTTGATTGGAACAAGACCCAAATATGGGGGAACATTGAAGAACGAACGGGGTCGAAGGTGAGACAATAAAATTAAAAATTAACACACACCAACAATTAACAAACAGATAATACAAACAGAAAAGAGGAACGTATATACTTATATACAGAATATCGTTTTATTCTTTTTTCTTCAAACACTAGAAGTCGAGACTCGTAATACAATTAGATTTTCTTCTAATTTCTTCATATTAATTTCCCGTAGACATTCTCATGATTTTCCGGATATTATCTATAGAAACAGAGAGAAAAGGCGAAGCTTTTCTAGAAAGTAAATTGTCAATCATGTGATTGGCTCTGTACTTTCTCGACAAGCTTCCAACGGAAAATCGTAAATTTCTGGAGATCATTTAATTTTACTTTTCCGAATATACGTATATAAATATATAAAAATTAATAGTAGACATGAGTACAGAAAACACACAATTTCTTTGAGAGAGAGAAAGAGAGAGATAGAAGACAAAAGAAAAGTAGCTAATGAATTTTGATCAAAACATTGATACAATTTGCAACACATCACGGTCTATTGTTACAAAATAATGCCATGTTGTAATTGAAGGTGTAGTTGGAGTGAAGGTTGAAAAATGTCATTCGCAACGATGTTTCATCCCGTATACAGTCGAAAATTCGACATCAATGTTGTCATTGACGATTCGGCACGAACTCGAGAGTCGATGTCGATTCGAATCGACAATCACCATACGTGGGTATGAGCTTGCAATCGAAAGTTGACCATGTACGTGGGAAACCTCAAAATGCGATACCTCAGTCGATATTTTTCTAACTGGAAACAAAGATCACACCTTCATGCACAATATGGACTCGAGCTCCGAATATTGTGGAGCAATCAAATAATTTTCGGAATGATTGGGTGCAATACGAACCAACCAAAAAAAGAAAAAAACACAATAGGACATACCCGACTTGGAGCCGCATATTCGACACATGTGTGGGCCGCTTATTGACGCTTATCGTTCCGCAAATTATATGAAAATCGTTCGCACATTAATATGTACAAAAAGGATAAAAAAAAGAAACAAAACAAAACGTAAAACTGGCTCGAAAAGCAACTATAGTCGACATGAAGAGCATTTCTGTCTTAGTTTTGTGTCTAATTTAAAAAAGAATGACCAAACATTTACTATATACGTAGAGTCCTTCTGACACGAGCGACTATCATCATGATTAACGTAGAATCGAAAATACCACGGAAATGTAAATCCGTAGATACAACAATATTTTACATTTGAAAATGATGCACGCTTTTTTCTGTTACGTTTTCTGTTCTAGTTCGTATATGTTGAATAAAAGACAATCAGTTTTTTTTTCTATATTAAGTTCACTAAAACTAGCACAATTATTAAAAAAAAAATAAGAATATTATACAATATTCTGTTAAATTTAATTAAAATTGGTGTTGAAATTTTTTTTTTTTTGTTTATCTTGATTTTTAAGTTATATTTATTAATTTGCTTCATAAGGTGTACAGAATTGAAAATATTGTCTCGCATTTTTGTTGTGAATATACTAATACTACTACTCGTATTTTGACTCAATGTTGTACACACACACATTCACATTTGCAGCAGAATTTATGGGTTGAGAAAGACATTCTAGAATCCACGTACTATAAATACGTAATAGTACATAATGACTTGTATTCTTGCTTTTTTATATTTATGGTTTCTTTGAAATAGTGTGTAATTAGTTTTATGTTTTCGTTTTTCACTCTATTTAAGAAAACAAAAATAGCCATAAAATGTGTATGAATGATTTACTGCCCGTCTACCTATACTGCCTTTTTATGATGCCAAAAAGGATAATTTTCATTGATTCTTTCCAAATATTTTGCGTGTATATTTAATTTACATCACGCCAAGGCAGCCTCGGCTGCACTTCGTCTTCGTCTCGCCTGGCGAAAATATTGTTTTGGTTGGGTCGGTCGTTATCTTGTAAACGACCTGATTCACCAAATTATAACTTTTTCTATGTTTTCATCAAAACAGCGCGTTTCCATAACGAGATCTTCATTTTTTCTTTTTCGAATACAATTGTAACGAGAGACACTTGCTCTCTTCCTCAGTTCGTGGTGACCTCAGCAGGTCAGCACTCGTTCTCTGATCATCGCAAGCTCCAATTCAGTATTGATGAGCTCTTGAGCCCAAGCCTACCATTCTCAACCGGAAAAGGATAAACTGGGTCGCGTACAGGGAGGTTCAACTGGAAGTACTACCCCCTCTGCAAGCCATCAGTCAAGTGGGAGCTGGATGAGATGGTGCAAACTTTGACTGGAGCACTTAACAGAGCTGCTTCGAAATCATGCCTGTTCAGTAGAAGAAAGGGTAAAATTAAACCCGTCTGGTGGAATGGAAACATTTCTGAAGCAATACTTCAATAAAGCGAAATCCACACGGTTGGAATCGGATTGGGCGTTATATGAAAAGGGTCTTAGCGTATTTAAGAAGGAACTATGAAGGGCTAAGCATAGTTCTTTGAAACTTTTCTGCCAGCAAACTTTTCTAGACTGCGTAAAGTCATCACTTATGAGTCTGTTACTCCCAGGTATTTAATGAAGCATGATGGTTCCTGGACCACCTGTAGTTCGGAGACTATTGGTATTTTATTTGATACCGACTTCCTGGGGAGCTGACTTTTCGCTCGCTGCCACTTCTCCAGAGGTGACTGCTCCCTGTGACTGGACTTCCATTATATTTACTGAAAAGATTTTATGGGCTATCGGAAGCGATTGACAACGCACATCTGATATTACATCCCCCTACATCGAAACCATTTTTAGGGCCTGTCTGGAACTGGTCTATATTCCGCGTATATGAACTGCGGTGAATGTGACTTTTATCCCGAAAACGGGTAAAAGTTCACACGCCCGCCCTAATGATTTTATACCTTTCAGCGTATCATCTAATCTACTGAATGTATAATATTTGAAAGGCTGATTGATGTTTTTTACGGAATAGTACTCCAGAGCGGCTCTTATCTGCATCCCAACATGCCTATTGCAATGGCAGGGCGGTAGTTTCAACTTTTCACTCCTTAGTTAGCTACATCAAAAAATTTCTTTGTTATAAGAAGTATACCATGGTCGCGTTCCTTTATTTTGAGGGTGCTTGTGATTACGTCAAACCAGAAGCTATCATCGACGCACGTGAACACATCTCTCTGTGAGATTATCAACGTGGTGTTGACATCGAGGGTTATTCATACTAGTCTGGGCTCATAATCAGAGTGCGGAAGAGTAAGTAGGGCCATTCTGCAAGGCGGCGTTCTATCTCCTCTTCTTTGGAATCTAGTGATTGACTCACTGCTTCTTGACCTGGAAGGGCTGTGTTTGCAGGGTGATAGCCAATGCGGATGATGTTGCTATCGCTATTTCAGGTAAGTTCTGCAGGGTCTTTAGTGAGGTACTTGAACAGGCACTTTCTCTACTTTAAAACTGGGCCAATATCTGTAGCTTAACGGTTAATACGAGCAAACCTGAACTTGGTTTTTTTTTTACCAGAAGGCATAAGGTACCCTCTGTTTTGCCTCCACGGTTGGGAGAGACTAGACTATTTTTTCGGAGACAGCGAAATTTCTTAGGCTCATTCTCGACAAAAAGTTGGGATGGAAAGCCAATATCTAGGAACTAGTGAACGAGTTGTGCACTGGCTTTACGTTTCTGTTGTACGCCCCATACTCATTCATGGTATTATGGTTTGGTGGAAAGCCACCCGTATTGCTCCCTATTTCAACCTGTTTAGTTAAGTTCAAAGGATAGCCGATATCCTCATTAGCGGGGCATTGAGAACTACTGCTCCTTCTGGACATCATAGGCGAGCAAACTGCTGCAATCACTCCTATACGGCTTAGAGAAACCAGTCTGTGGATTTCGTCAGCCTATATTACTCCCAAACATCTATTCGGCAAGAACTTTACAGCCGGTATCCCTAATCGGGAGCAATGGGGGATGTTGAGTTTCCATTTTTCGGTTCTATTGGCATTTATACAGACGGATCCAAGACAGACGGAGGGGTCGGAGCTGGCGTCTATTGCGACTAGTTAAATTTGAACCTTACTTTCCGTCTACCTTTTCACTGCAGTGTTTTACAGGTGGAGATCACGGCAATCTCGGAAGCACTAATCTTCCTGAGACGACATGCCATAACTGCTAGAGACATTATTATTTACACAGATAGCCGAGCTGCAATCGTCTAACGTCTAAGACAGTGGCAAATTGTTGATCATCCCTTTCCAAAATGGTCAGATATTTTAACATTGTCCTTTGTCGGGTTCCTAGTCATAGTGGCTTAGAAGGTAACTGTAAGGCTGATGATCTTACCAGACTGGGCTGCCCGACTGAGGAGCTACAGCAGTATGGGAATATTTACCAGCCTATCTACAATATTTATATAAACCGATTGTCAAATATGAAGCGTTTGAACTTTATGTATAGTATTTAACCTGGGAACAGTATTGATTACCCGAATTGTGTATGTCAGTATCCTAAGAAATGCTGATGTCATTAGCCACAGAAGTGAGTTCTGCTGATAAAAGATGCCAATCAATTAAAAAATAACAGAAACGGAATGTTCTCTGCATATTGTGAACTTTGATATGACTTCTCACATGCCTATACCCGATGAAATAAAAAGTTGACCCTTTTTCTCGCTCGGGAACACATAGGAGGAAGACTCGAAAACGTCCCTACACCCTCTGAGCAATTTATTCCAGCTTGACTGTCCGGAAAGATTGCAATGTCCACAGCGGTTTTTGCACCCCCCCCCCCCCCCCCCCCCCCTTAATGAGAGTACTTTTTGGCTCGAATACACTAGCGTAGGGCTTTTTAAATATTTTTACTCGTTACCCCATTTTACCACCATTGGATAGAATGGGAGACCGATTCAACAAAATATAGAAGTAGATACTTTTTAAAACTTAAGGTTTCGCTGACTTTAGCGATAATTGCAAAGATTCGTAGCAAATTGCCAGGACTATAATTCTCGCGACCCCAAATTTCGCTTAGGTAACCCCACCTGGGATCCATGGTTTAAGAAAATCCAAGATCCCTGGGCCTGGCTACATACTCTATATATTCGTACTCTCTAAAGTGATAGTCCACTCCCGTGTCCCGTGTTACGCCCGGAGTGGACTTTAGTATCCAGCCTGGTTGGGGCAGTTTTTCGCTTGTTTTACATCAATGTTGCTAGGCTGTATCGCGACTGAAACGGGGTAGCTCTGATGACCGCGAACAAATCCAAACCATTAAATACGGTGTTATTGCACCAGTTGGAATGGAGGCAGCCGATAGCGCAGTCCGTCGAGGCGTCAGTCTGACGTCTTAACATATCGGTTCAGGTCCCGTTTACGTCTTGGATATTTGTGTTGTCTTCCCCTGTGGTGTGGGGCGCAACAATAGCTACGTTTTTCTCAACAGTCCAGATCAGAGTCGAACAACAATACTAGGGATTTGCTGGAAAAATGAGGTATCTCCATTTTTCTAATTTTTTTTTTTAGCAAATCGCAAAACAACGTTTAGAAAATTGCTGAATAATATCTTTTGAGTGAAAATATGGTCGTGAAATGCGGGACAAGTGAGCGAACTTGTTAAATTCATAATTTTTGCATAACTCTCTATTTCGAGTTTCCAGACCTTTTTGGAAATTTGCCAAAAATTTTATTGAAATAGAGCTCCCTTTGGCAGCAAACCCCTGAATTGCCCGTGCTACACTAACAAAATTTTTATGGATAGAGCTGGTTGTTAGTGTAGGGCCCAGGGTAAGGTGGCTCGCATGTTGAGTACGCGCCGCACAATACGGCACGTTTCTGTCGTTACTGTTGCTGTTTCTGTTCACTGAACACAAACAAAATCAATAGAAATGTGCCGTGCGATGCGTGCCCAACGTGTGAGGTAAATGGGGCCTAACTGATTGTTGTTCAGTTTTTGAAATGAACTGCCAAAAAAACGCAGCTAATAAGCCACAGCATTTCCCCGCTTGTCGCAGGTATGCGGCTAAATAGGCAGGAGGTACATGTCAGCAACATGCATCGTTCGAACGAAACGTCAACTAAGCCACATGGGAATAATCGACGCGCTATGCCCCACTGTGTAAAGCCCGCCATTGACGAACCGGAATTCTTCTCCGGAAAAACTGATCAGGCCTGGCCTTCCTAATTGCCTGAATTTGGCCTTCACCACAAATAATCCGGAATTCCTCTCCGCGAAAACTGATCAGGCCTGGCCTTGAGGAATTCCGGATCGGTTCAGGCGGCCTCAAGGTGGCCAGATTGGCCTTTTGGCGGCTGGATGAACAATAAAATAAAACTCAATTGACTAGGTGTACGTATCGGAATATTCAACAATAAATGAATCTGTGGATTTTTTTTAATGTTCATGGAAGGCAGACGCTCATCGACTTGATTGGCTTTTGAAAATCAACTTTGCATGGCGAATACTCCGAATGACATTATGATTGGTACATACATTGAAATAAATTCCTCCAAAAATTCAATTCGGTCAGTTTTTTCGGATCGATTTTCGATTGTGGATCCGGCCGCCTTGACGCCACCTGAAGGCGACCTGAACTAACCAAATTTTGACATACACGATCCGGAATTCCTCAAGGCCAGGCCTGACCAGTTTTTCCGGAGAGAAATTCCGGATCGTCTATGGCGTTCTTTAGGGCAAATAGTGGTATAGTTGGAATGGAATATTATGGGAGCTTCAGTATTGCTGGATAATGCAACGACAACAAAGTAACACTGTGAAAGACAAAGAAATCTGTATTTTTTTATCAACATTCGATTACCATTTTTGGTTCGTTGGTTTTTGGAGATTAAGTTTAAACACGCTACAAAAAATTCTGCAAAATTATAGTTAACTTTAGCATCCATTGTGGGCTAAGGTGTTTGTATATTTCAGCTATTTGGCATATGAACGAATTAAGGACATACACAAGGTTTTGTGAAATAAGAAACAGGCAGTAAATCCTTTATTCAAAAGTTTAACAATCATCTAAAACATTTCATTCAAACACTACAACTGTATCTCACCCCTGAATAAAACAAATTTAAATAACGTATTTAAACAATCAATGAGGCAGACGAATTTGATAATGAATAAAACATAAAAACTATTGTTAAAAAGTTTTTGATTTTTGTTTTAACTTTTTTCTTATACTTATGAATGTATGTGGGTATCCTATCTATATATATGTACCTATATATGTGTAATTTAATAAAATAACAAAATAGTGTATACATCTGTATCTGTTTTCTAACAATCTAGTGTTGATATTCATTGTTCAAAGTTATAGTAACATTTATATTCTAAACTCGTTTATCTACGTTTATCTTTGTCATTTAAATTTTATGTTTCTTCCTGTTCTGTTATTCATTTATTAATGTGTAGACGAATATTTCGAATATGTACGAGTATTTTAAGTTGTGAAAAGGAAAAAAAGAATCAAAATCCTACAGAAGAAGGTTTCAGTTGATCCCCAATTATTTCGGATTTTAGATTATTCTACCTTCTGTTTGAATTCGACGTAAAAAGTATAGATAAAATAGATTTAGTGTTGTAATTGTTGTGATAAAATAAAACTTCCATTCGTCATCGAGAAATGAAAAATCTGAAAGAACTTTTTTAGTATGAACTGATACGCATACATCTATATACTATAATAATTGTAAATGGAAATGGTTGTTGATGTAACTGAATTTGATTATTTGTAATATTTCCGATATTTGTTTTTCTTTTTGTCAGTTCTAGTTTTTATAATTTAATCTTTTTTTTTACTAGACGTTGTCAAACTGTAACTTTTTGTTATGTCTATGTTAACGAAAGCTCTTCGAATTACTGTTCTTATAAATGATTCTGTTGTCTTCTTAAACAATTTTGATTTCAATGATTCATATAAATATACATTTAAAAAATTAAGCGAAAGCAGGGGTCTCAAAAAATTAAATAACTAAATAAATAAATAATGAGTGTCAGAAATGAAATCATAGATATGTAAAAAATTAACAGATATTGGATAATTAAAAGTAATTGTCAAATCTTAAATAGTGATGGCAGTTTCCAGGCTCTATTGTTGTTGAAATAATTCGTATGAGAGTCAATGAAATTTATACCACAACAAAGCGTTGTAAAGAGTTATTCAACTTAAGATTAAATTAGATAAACTACTTATAAACCTCGAATTTTCCATACAAACGCTCTTTACATAAGCACTAATTATAACAAATCATTCTGTTTCATATGCTGAAGAAAATATAAATCATAGTAATATTGAACAATAGTGGGAGATTTCAAAGTTTAGACAGACATCGTTTCTCAACTCGGGGTGGCGTGTAGCTATAAAGGAAGTCGCAGTCGGCCCAGAAAATAAGACCCGTATACGAAACATTCTTTTATTGAATCACAAATGCTTTTATTGAGTTACATTGTTACGGTGTAATAAGAGCGGATAAGACGCGGAACACTCTGTAATTAATGGGGCACTATTAGACAGCAGGGGCGGCGCGCTAAAATAGTTATTTAGTTTAGATTACACCAATCGTCAGCTCGTTCAACGTGTTGCGAAAATACTTCCTGAAATTTCCCACTTCCTTCCTGTGTTATTTGAAAATTCCCCAGTAGGTTAGGTTAGTTAGGCTTAAAAGGAATACTCCGACATAAAGAGCACACTTAGACCATCATGTGGTCCGCTGTGATACCACCACCATGGATTAATCTACTGACCAGAAACCTACTCATCAAACCAGCCGGAGCTGACATCGAAACGATGTAACTGACCCACATGCACCTCCTTCAGTTCATCTAAATCGGTTAAGTAGTTGGACACAGGAGTGTCCTTCCTACCTCCAGCCAAGGCAAGACAGGCACAGAACAGATAAAAGGAGCTCTCTTCCTCATCCTCATAACCACAGCTTGTAAATGTTCTCCAATAAGGCAATGGACAGTGATAACCCCCACAATATTCTTAATGTGCCTTCTATTTAAGAGCAGCAACCCACAGAGAGGTAAGGGTTCATTGTAGGCCATATTTGCCTGGTTACGAAGCATGTACTGCCAATTCTTCACCTAGCGTTTGCTCTGCCAGTCGTAGCCGCCTTTAAGGCCAGCTTACAAGTTACCAGAGGCATTTCTATAGTACGGAAACTATCACTTACCATATTGGTTGTGCTTTCACGAGCAGCCAGCTCATCCGCCCTGCTGTTTCCGATAAATCCACTATGGCCAGAAATCCAACACAGGGTAATATTGAAAAAGTTTCCCATCTTTAAAATTGAATTGAGACAGTTCATTACGGTCCTCAAATGATTCAATCACCGATTGACGGTCAGTATAGATCACAACATCCCTGACAGTCGCAACATTGCGCTCCAACCACAACAGGGCTTCATAAATCGCCGTTACCTCCGCCTGGGAAGCACTGCAGTATTCTGGCAGACAGAAAGACAGACTAATACTCAGCATCTCCGAGTAAACACCGGTCCCGTTTTAGAGCTGTCGGTAAAGATGTTTATGGCACTCGTCTCCAGAACCACATTATCTTTCCACACAATGGGATCAATGTTTTGAAGTTCTTTCCTAACAAATATTTAGGAGAGTGGTAATCCGTGCCTTCAGGGACATCAAATCTGTTCAGTACAGCCGAATATCCAAAGGTGGTAGTAGTGCAGTCACCCGTTTCACGAAGGTGGGTAGCCACATCAGCAGCCACCCGCTCGGCAAAAATGTCCAAGGGAATCAAATTTAGCTGCTGTAGTTTCAGGGGCGGCAGTGGGAGTGATTCTAACAGCTCCCGTGATGGAAACACACGCTAGTCTTTGAACATTTTCCAATATGATTCTATAAGATATAATGTTTAGTGCCGCCCACCAGGCGACGACTCCATGCATGATGCAAGACCGATGTATAAAGCCCAAAAAAAAAAACCTTCGGCCGTACGCCCTATTTCTTACCTACATCTTTTTTGCACGAGTACAAAGCGACTGTTGTCTTTGTCACACGTTCCATAATGTTAATATTCCAGTAACTAAATTTCGATTTTTTCGCGTTAATGCGGTTTTCATGCTCTCGAACCCTCTACCCTCTATCTGGCATTATCAGAGGGAACTCTTTTGAACCTTTGCATTTCCATACCGCGGTCCCTCATGTTACATGACATGGCGGTGCGGTTTTGTCCATAAAGTGGGAGTTGGAATGGTCACTTCGGTAATAGCCAACCAGATATTGCCTGGTGAGAGGCGTATTGTGATTTCTTAAGGGCATCATTCTCATCTCGTGGCGAAGATGATCCTACGATGGTATCAGGAGGCAGCCTGTGTCAGTCCAAAAAGCACTGAGTGTCGCATAAGTTTTATGACCAAATAGGGGCCGCATAGCTGGTCACAGATCTCCCGATAGACTTGTATGTTGCTAGTAGGGTCTGCTTGTCTTTTCCCCAGGAACTGCCAGCTAAAGCTTTGAGGACTTTGTTCCTGCTTCTCATTTTGTCACAAATCATGGGCCGAGAAGGTAACCATGATGTCAAGGATGACACTGAGAATTTTAGGGTGGTTAGTATTGAGAATTGTTTAACCAACGAACTGTTCTCATCAACCCTGCTTGGTTGCAGTGCCGTAGATAAAGGGGGATTAAGGGCACATTTCAGCTACTACTACTGATAGATGACAAATATCGTCAGCATAGTCTAGGTGTTGAAGGTATTTGAACAACTTCCATCTTATACCTTTATTCTGGTGTTCTTGAAGCGCGCCGTTTAGTATTATACATCATTAATGACAATTAAAAACAGTGAAGGTGACCAAATGCAGCCTTGTCTCACTCCGCTAGGCACCTCGAAAGGATCTGATAGCTTACCCTTGTGTAAGACGTGACATTGGGCTACCTGGTAGGACTCCTTGATGATAGAAATTATTTTATCTGGCATGCCTCTCCTACGTAAAGCGCTCCAGATGTATTTCCGGTCAACGCTGTCAAACGCCTTCTCGAAATCGATGAGCATGAGATGTAATGGGGATCTTCACTCTGCGGATTGTTCAATAATAATTCAGAGGATGTTGATGTGGTCGCTACATGAGAAAGCCTCAGGAAAGCCGGCCTTTTCATCATTCAATATGCGGTCAACTGTTTGCTTGATCCGGTTCAAGATTATTTTTGCCACCAGTTTGGAGACTGCTGGGAGAAGACAGATCCCACGCCAATTATTGCAATCTTTCGGGTCGCCTTTCTCTGGGATATTAATAATGACGCCCTTTCTCCACTTTTTAGGGAGAGTTTGGGTTTCCCAACAATCTTCGGTAAGGGGGAGAAGAATATTCCTCCGGAATTCCATATATCCTCGGAGCTTTACCAGCATCCATCGATTTAGTAGCCGCAGCTACTTTCAGCTTTGATTTTGGGCTGGTATCAACTATGGCTATTTGCGGAATATCTCCTGCTACTAATGAAGATGCATTCGAAAGTCCAAAGGTATTGTTGAGGACCTCAATGAAGTGTTCCCTCCATCTCCACAGTTGGTGTTCTTAGGTTTCCAGCAGAGACCCATTTGCGAGTTAATGTCTTAAAAAGCTTGAAAAGGGTTCCACTGTCACCGCGGTTAGCCGCTTTCTCTGCCTTCTCCGCTAATGCGTTGATGTAATTTCGCTTGTCCCGTCTTACGCTTCTTTGCACGCCTTTCTGTAGTGAACGGTATTCAGCTCTGAGTTGGTCTTTGGGTGAGCCGTTAGCAGCTGAGTTAATCTGTTTCTTAACTCTCTTGCGTGCTGAGATTAGATACCATGTAGAGTCGCTAATGAATGGTGTCCTGCCGAATCACCGCCCCCAACCAAGTCTTCCAATCCTTTCGAAAATGATTATTTAAATAACTGCAATTCGCACTACGAAAAATAATATGTAAGTAGTACTCGGACCTATGTCTGCATGAGGCCGGTATGTGTATGTTTTGTATGGATGGTGTCACAATGCCTAACTTTAAATCAATGTACTATTATTAAATATTACGTGATTGTAAGGAAACTTAGAGGTATTATTGCCTATGGTGTTGCTTACCGCCGGCCATCAATGTTTTTGATCTGGGATTTGCTAAGGGGGGAAGGGGTGCAGGGGTGTGCTAACCGAAAATATAGAAATGTACTACTATTAACCCTTTTTTTATGAGATATCAAAATTCTATCATTTTCTATTTTCTGTGCTATTACAATAAAATGCCGCTTTCCTGTAAATTTTCATATTTCTAAGTATAACGGTCTCGAGATGCAAGAGGTGGGGGGGGGACAAACTCTCATCACATATTTTCTCCTCTCCCTCTTTTCTCCTTTCTTCAAATTTGGCGAAAATGTCAAAAATTGAATGTACTCAACGAAACAAAAAAATTTACCTTCATGTCCCCTCTTTGGGGGCCTCCCCTTAAAGTTGGCCTATTACGAGGCATCGCTTTCTCCAGAGAATTATAATACTTCTACATATTTCCACCAAATTTCATGCATGTAGCTTTAGCGGTTCGTGAGATATTCTCGGACAGACAAACGGATGTTTGACCGATTTCATAAGGGATTTGTTTTTACTACAAAACCCTAAAATGTATAAATAAAGCACGTAATATCGAGGGATTCTTTTTTTTAAATGAGTCCTGAAATTAAGCGGCAAATAAAAATACCGAAACGGCATCATTTGATAAATATTATGTTGTTTTAAATAATAGCTTAACGGTTTGAGAAATTACATAAATAATAATTAAAAAACAAAAGCTGAATTTTGTGAGTTTAATAATGAATTTATATTCTTATTAAATGTACAGATTTTAATAGATTACAACTATATGTCTATGATTTCAATTCTCTTTAATATGAGTGATATGTTAAAAAAAAGTAAATAATTAATAATTTATATGCAATAATAAAAGCAAGAAAGCATTTGGCTCTCTACATATGCTTTAAAATAATAATTTCCACTTAACTCTTGATATAAGCACTTAAAACAGATAATTTGAAGCAGATATATGTATCGGATGTGTTTGGTAACTACGAATGAATGTGTCGTCATTGATTTATCTATATAACATCGTGAATTAAATCGGTTTCTTGGACTTAATTTTGGCTATATGTTATCGTCTTCGGTTAGGTAAATTTATGTTCAACCACGCTTTTTTTTCCACCTGACACCAGTGCTATCCTCAATCTATTCCTATCCATCTTAAATCGTTGTAAACAATTTTATGTTTTTTTTTCCTTTGATTTTCCTTAAATTGACTACAATCTTCACGAATCTATACCCAAATACTCAACTGAATCGTTTCAAATAGAAGATCTTCTATCCGTCCGACACTGTCACCTAATATACTTATATCTTTTCCAATCACAACAATCTAACTTTTCAGATATTTTTCGAAAGCGAGGAAAATTGTTTTCTTTTATGTTCGTTCATTATTTCTTATTTGTTGTTGTTGTGAATGTTGTGCTATATATAAATGTACATTTTGAAATTTGTCTTTGTCTTGTGTTAAGATACTCGTATACGTATTGATATTTTTTTAGGATTCTTTAGTATTAATTAAAATTTATCTGTAAATACTTAATAGATTTTTAGGAAGATAGTCGCGAAATCAGTGATTTACAGATAAAATTATGGACAAAAATATCGAAAAAATTGAAGTCGAAAGGATATAAAAGTAAATAAATGCGTGGCCAGGCATAATATTTTGAGTTTTGTATTTGTATCAGTATATTTAATATCGTTAAACGTGTTTCGTGCTAGACCAATAACATTAGTAAAGGTACACTAATTCCATATCTTGGAATAATTTTTTGAATATTTTAAGTAAACATAATTATATTGATTTTACGCTAATACCTATATGAAGCCACTAGATTCAGATTTGTAGAAACAAAACAATAGCGTTTAAAAGAGTGATAAAAATTTTAAGGTAAATTTTTGCTCTAATATCAGTAGCTTTTTTTATTATCTAATGATTTTCATCTAATTGGGAAAAATGTTTTTGCCTGTAAGGTATTGTAAATGTTATACAGACAAGAGAAAGCGACACACGTTTGTATATATTGGCTCAGAAAATAAACAAATAATATGTACAATACAAATTTAAAAATTAAAATCTATACGTGTGCATGAATCAAATGTTTTTAAAATATTTAATCTGGTCAACGTATACTGCGAAATGTGGTGCTTATTTGTTTTAGGTAACTTATTTAATTTTCATACACCACACACTACAAATGAATAGGGTATAAATAGCTTTTGTGCCACTATGAAATATATAACATCTTATAGAACGCTTTGATACAAATAACAATGACGAATGTCACTTCTTAAGTCGATTTAGTGTTGTCTTTCACTATATTTAAACTATACGCCAAATTACTCTGAAACTGCCAGATACATACAAATGTGATTTTTCTGATGAAGTAATCTATCTGCCAGATTAAGTAATTTGACCTATATTGGGAATATAATCGTCCCTCACTGTCCACCTTTAATTTCCCTAGTTTATAAGATTTAGCCCATATCTATTGAATAAACTTACTTGGGGAGTTGATTTTTCACATGTGCGACTCAAACAACCACTCAGCTAAATTGAATCAGTTGGTTCAACGAGACGACACTGGCCGCCTCTGCTTTTTCTTGAAAGTGGTAAGCACCTAGGATGCTGAGGCGTTTCCAATTTAGGGCTGGGCACTCACATTAGGTGTGTTCGATGGTGTCCTCTTCAATCTTACGTCTTCTGCATAAGTTGCTGGAGGTCAATCGCAATCAACTCGCATGAGATGCGGCAAGGCAGTGTCGTAGACAAACAATCGCTTTCAGCCTATTTCTTTTGAGCTTGAGCAGTATCCTGCTCTTACTGAGATCGGGTGATGGACTCAAGGTTCTGTTTGTCCAATCGGATTATATTGTAGTTTAGTCCGTATGGTCTTATCTATTTGATTTGTGTTGTCCACAAGTGACCGTGCCTCAGGTGTCGGTGAGCGGTTTTTGGCTCCCGAAACCCTTCTTGCCAATTCATCAGCTTTCTGGTTACCTACGACACCACCGTGGCCGGGTACTCACATAACTCTTATAGAAATATGTTTAGCCTCTGCATACGTTTACAATTATCGAAGAGCATCTGTATGACGCTAGAGCCAGAATGGACTCTGCCGCCATGTGTATAGCATGTAATTCTGACTGCAATTCGGTCGAGTGTTTCGGAAGTCTATAACTAACTGGCTCAAGCCCAAATCCACCGAGTAGATGCCTGAACCTACTCCAGTGTCCGTCTTTAAACCATCCGTGTCAGATCAGCGCGCCACTGTTATTTATTGCTTCCCTGCTATCTCAGTCTCCCTTTGTTGGGAAGTTCCTTTCGAAGTTTGTTTGTTTGATCATGTGAAAAAAAAATTTCGTCCCGCAATTGCGCCGATGTGGCTCGGGCGGCGGGTAAAAGTCAACTCTTGATCGATCCCTCTCCCGCAGGTTGCGATCCCATGCAGCGCAGGCATCGGCCGAAATTCCCTCACCAATCAAGTTTCATGCTACGGAATTCGCCGTTCGCATAAAATTTGAAATGAATAATTGAGCGACGAATGAATTTCGCTACGCGCTTGTATATTGTATCAATGGCAATGTCGATGACATCCTATCAATCAGTACATTTCCAAAGGACATATAGGTGTTTCCAGTGACGTAGATAAGGGGGTGATTAAGTGATCAATCCCCCGGCTACTTCTTTCGCCGGCCCTGTGGGCCTCAAGAGTTCTTTCATAATCGCTAATATTTTATGTATCACCCTAAATACGGGTTTTAAACTAAAAAGTCGAACTCGTTTAAAACTACGACTTAACTAGAAATAAAGCCATCAGTCATCCGTTATCTAGTCTGAGACAAGAAAGCTACTTTATTTCATGAAATTTGCTTTGTGGTGTATTTCTTTTGTGCAGCCATTCATCGATGCGGCAAGGTTTTTTTTCAATCTGAAGTCAGTGATAATTTACAGTAAAAAAAAAAAACAATTTCTCGAAAAATTATCAAAAAAGCCTAAAAATATTTGGCGCTTAATCATTGAGTTCGATTCAATGGAATTTTATTTCATCATTGAAAACGAAATGGGCAATCGAATAGGCGCGTAGTATCGTCAGTCACAAAACATAAAATCGTAACGTTTTTAGACCTTACCGTAAAGCTACCCAAATCTGCCTTAAGCTACTGGAAGGTCACCTCGTCTTTTTTCCGTCTTACGTCAGTGAAAAGTGACAGTAGAAAATAGTCGAAAAATTATTGATAAACCCTGAGAATATTCGACGCCCAATGTGGGTCGGTGTAATTTTATCGAGAGATGAATGAAACTGAAATGGGTAATCGAGTAGGCGCATGGTACCGTTAGTCACAAGACACAAGAACCGAAACCGTTGTAGACTTTATCTCATTTTTTGTTACGTCTACGTCTGTAAAAACTTACAGTAGATAATGAAAAAATGGCCAGAAAAATAAAAAAAATAAAACAACATAAAAAAATTGGCGCCCAATGCGGGTTTGTTATGTTACTTGAATTATTTTCTAGCGTTAATTTTCACAGATTTACCGAATTCCAAAAGGATAAACAAATAGGCGCGTGGTACCAGTTGTCACGAGACAAAAAGACCTTACCTTAAGGCCAGTTTCACACAGAGCGTACAATACATACACAAAAAGCACCAGTGGTGCATGAGCTTCGTATGTGCGATGCTTGAATTAAAACTGCACATTCGCATTCGTTCATATAAAGTTTACTGCGGTTGGTGATTTTTGCTTAAAACTCGTATACCGTACTTGCCATGTGAAACCGACCTAAGGGTACTTTGTAATTTTAAAAATTTAACGCATTATTTAATTAGGTGGGAAATTTCGCACTCCTGCATAATGACTTTCTCTTCAACTGCACAGTCTGCGCATATGGTAGAGCCGGGCCTTTCTGCTGAGTGCTAACCACATGATTATGGGACATATTCTCAATAATCTCATGATAAATGCCAGACTGAATGTCACTTATGCGCTTTTGTATTATATAATGACAATAATTTTTGTTGCCCCCTCCATGACAAAAATTGGTCAAACTCTGTTCTATTTGACGTTTGACTTTAAAGCTCGTCAATGTTTTTTTAAGCTTCAATCAACAGAAATATCATCAGAAACTTTATGATGACTTTCTTGATAGCACTCATCGCGGATTTCATCAGCTACTCATTTTCCATGAGTACTTCAAATATACATTAAAAAATGACAGGGGGACAGTTTGTGGCTGATCTATGCATAGAGAGCTGATTTTCAGTCAAGAGATAAAGGGTTCAAATCGAGCCCTCAACAGATATTGCAGTTTTTTTTTACCGCCGATAATACTTTACCAAAAGCCTATCTACGCCACTGAGAGAGTTCCATGAGAATATACTGTTTGTAAATGTCAACCACCCGCAGTGTGATATAATGACAGAGTTATCGTTCTTGAGAAATCCCTGATGGAGAATTCGAATTGTCATGTGATATACATTTTAGGAAAAATGTGTAAAGGACGGTTTGGTGGACATCCGAAGATGCCCGTGGGAATGGAGCCTCAGGTAGCGTAATGACCGTGAAGGTCGGGCCGTGCCATCTGGCAAAGAAAAAGGCTCCTCAACGAGCCAAACAGCGGTCTATGCTTGCTGTAGCTCAATTCGGAAATCGTGGGCGGGGTTTTCGCCGCTCGTTGCCCCTGTCCTTTACGTATTAATAAAATTGCATAGGCTTGGGGAAGACAACACAAACATGGGAAGCAAAAAACGGGAATGATGGGTTGGCGGACGGCTCAGGTGGCCTCGCGTTCACATCGGGGTCTGGATGTAATGGGACTGTTGGTCTCTGGTTTCGTACCACTGACAGATCATTACTTATCAGTTGCTGACATCGAGCTGCCGGTGGAAGCAGCGCAACCAGGATAGGGTTCATTACAAATGTTTGACAATCCGAATAGACCACCATAAAAGTTTTTCATTACAAATTTTACTGTAAATATACGGATGGAAAATTAGATTCATTGATAAAATGAGTACCATGATTGGTTAATCTTTAAAAAACATTGAAAATAAGCACTATATTTCGCAGAATGAAGAATTAATTATTATAAAACAGTGAAAATATTTCAGAAATTCTTCTTTTGTTATTTACTTTTCTTTGAAGAAAAAAAAATGGAGAGGCTGTTAAAAACCAATATGAAAATCAAATAAATCCGAATATAACTTATACCTGTATTCCAAATAATTTAACAAACTCAAAAAAGAATAACAGCCCAAAATTAACAAATTTTCTTAGGCATAAGTTTTTGTAACCCGATACCCCCGATAATTAGCATGTGGCTGCAGAATGTTTTTATGGATGATTCTCATAAAACTAAAACGAATGGAATGGAATGTTTTTTATGTAATTCGTGCATTACACAACTCATTCTTAAAATGCAACACGTCAACACATTATCTTAAAAAAAAGTAATAGCAACACTAGTGACAATGAAAATTTGAAACAAACATCAACATTTATTAGAATGCTGATAAGGACAAATTGTAGCTGAAACAAAACAAAAAAAAAATATTATCTTTTCTAAACAAATGCATTCTGTAATGCTCATGTGATTGCTAACAACCATAAAACCGCATAATTTGTATTATTCTTAATGATTAGCATTTAGATTGTTTTTCTTATCCTTAGAAGTGTGCATCGTACATAATTATTTGCATGTGGCAATGATACTAATCAAACGTAGAAATCATGATATGATAGATGGCAAGTTAGTAGCAAACGAGATTGATTCAAATGAAACTATTCCACATAGTTTTCATACATTTTTTTATTTATTCATATGAATCTCAGACTTAACATGTATAGCGTCGAATCAAAATGAAAATTAAAAGTCGTCCTTTAGCAAAACAAATTTTGAAGTTAAGGAAAACGATAAAAAATATACAAATTAGTTTCAAAATTTTGACATTTGGACTAAAAACAATGTGAAATTCCGTAAAGGAACAAACAAATGAACTAATCTTCATTTTGATTGAACTTTTTGTAAATATTATGGGGTAGCAGACTAAATTCGAAAGAATATATAAAAAGAATATATATTTATTATTTTTTTATTTAGTTTTGATTTTCTTTTCTTTTCGTCTATAACAATATAAAAAAAATTTATTCAACACCATTTAGAAAAAAATCTTTCTGGGACGTTTTTTTTTCTTTTAAAATGAAAACATTTTTATTTCTTCACTTTTTTTATTTACATATAGACACACAAAGTATATTTAAATCATTCAATCACCTCTTCACCTCCGATAGAAATTATTCGGATTTTTCCCGAAAACACCGGATTTTTTTTAGTAACTCTCACCAATTAGTTAAACATATAACTTTCATCACTCATTGATAACATAATTGGTAGAGAAAAAAAAAGAACTAGGCAGTGGGATTGCTTCAATATGATAATAAAATTGAATTAGTTGCCCTATCGCTTTCAATGACATACGAGTAAATTCAAATTTTCTAATATGCTAGTTTCATTAATTAATTGAATTAATTTAACAGTTGGTAAAATTATAGTATGCGACAGGATGTTTAAAAAATCTTGTTTGAAGCCCCTGAAGATTACACCTCATTCATGCTGCATGCAGGAGTGGACTTAAACCCATAGAAACCCTAAGCACTTACGGGTTTTGGTGCCCGTTACAAAATGGTTTTAATCGGATTTTCCATCTCAAGGTTTTTAACTGGTCTACGTACGATACACCATGGCCAGGGTGCGGAAGGGGCGAAATGCCCCGGGCTCGTGATTTTAAAGGGGCCCGGAAATTTGAAACATTGAAAGAAAAAAGTCTGTCAGCTTTGTAAAAAAAAGATTCGAATCATACATTGTTCAAGGATGGAGCAAAAATAGTTCTTCTACATAATTGATCATGAAAATTTCGATATTACAAAGTAGTTGTTTTACATAACAATTTTGAATTTTCTCTGTTTATTTCTTTCTGTTCAAAAATAAACCCCAAAAAATTCTGCAGGTGAAAGGTATCATTTCAGAGCAATAGAGCCAGTGAAAAGACATTTTTCATTCACTATTTTCTTCCAATGCTCCTTTATCGCAAATTGAGACTGTTATCATTAAAGGAAGGGATAGTATCATATTTTTATAAACATCAAAAATAACGTTTAAAAAAAATCTTAAAAGAAAAAAACAGTTAAAAGTATTTATTTGGAATCGTCCGCAAATATTGGACATTCAGTATATGGGCCAATAGTTGTTCAGCCCCGGTCCTGGATTTTCTTTCGACAGTCCTGCGATACACTCAGCTGAGCAATTTATCACCATTAAGCTAAAAAAAATTTTCACAAAGAACGTGCTACGATTTGAAACACAAACTCTATAATAGCTGCGTTTTTTTTTGTACAAAGTAGAGTAGAGCAGGATAAGCGGCAAAAAACGCTATAGAGCAGATTAGACTCGCGAAGACGTAAATTGGGCAAGTCTTCGCTAGGAGTGTGTCTTGGTTTAGTTTAGCATTCAAACGTCAACTCTAATTTCAAGAGGAAACTTCAATTTGTCCGATTGTATTTGTACTAAAGAGATACAATCGGGCAAATTTCCCTTAGGCACCAAATTATTTTGCATGTTTACTATTCCACATAATTACACAAAATGAACACTTTATTGACAGGAAATGAATTTTATGTGCTTTCCAAAACCGAAAATTTCGGCACCTGCTTAACGCAGACTAGTTAACAGAGAAGAATTCTCGCTCTAAACTTCTATCTAGAGCAGATCAGATCAAATTGTTAGTATAATTGTGTGGTGTTAACTCTGCTCTGCATGGCTGTTAAAAAACCCTACCTACCCTACCAGTTGCGTTTTATCGCAGATCGCCGACTACCCCGTATATCGATGACACGCCCCTGTTCGTGGTGATGAGACCAATGCCTTAGAATACTATGGAGAGGTATTTTCAGCCTTCTTGCGCAAGAAGTGAAATCTATGCAATACGGGTATCTGTGGAATCGGCTTGATGAGGTCAATGGGTTGAAGTACTGTTACTTACTTATTTTAAATATTTTGGTCAGCAAAACAGCACCTTCTTGGGCATGACTCCAAACAGAAACTAAACCTAGTAAATATCGGTATTTTCTGGATCGGGGTGATGAAACCAATCCTCTCGAATAGATTATGCAAAAGACTTAACTGGCGTAAAGGACATAATGGCCACGAAGGCAACTCAAAGTCATATCAGAAGCACATTTATGTAAGGATACGCACTAAATGATTAACTTCTTTGGGGACTACATTTCCCAAAGCAACTTGAAAACAAATGGATTAAAATGAAAATGAAGATATTTGCAAGGGAGAGACCTAAAGTGCCGATGAAAATCGCTCTTTTCGTGTCATTTTTAATGTCATGCTGACCCGAAGTAGTGGGCTCGCTAATATTATTAGGGTTCTCCTAAAATATTCCTCTTCTGACCTTTTAACCTATGGACACGGCGGATACATTTAAGTCTTATCCGTAGAAAAATCGAAATCAGTTTCACGTCACAATCCTCGCTTTCGATTCCTTTTAGCTCTATGACTGAGCTTCATATGCACGCGACAAGAAGACTTCGCAGTCTTGTAGACAGAGGCTTGACGCACATTACACAGAAATTACGGGAAATTCATTTAAGTGCGATAAAATTTGTGTTGTGTGAAACAATTAAAAAAGAATCGTGGTAAGTGATAAACACCGAAAAGCATAGAAAGACATTCGACATTCGTATTTCCAACATGCGAACAAATTCGTCCGATTAAGCGTCAAAATAATATCGCTCACCCGCAAAAAAAAAGTGACACACAACTCTAAAATGGTGATTTATAAAAAGAGTCGTAATGTCAGGTATTACGACACTTTTTCAAAAGACGCCGAGCTTTCCCAAAACAGCATTGCCAACGCTGCAAAATGTGTTTTGGAAGAGCACTCGGAGAAATTTAAATCATCAACTTTTTCAGATTCTAGTTTTTGAAGCTAATGAAACCCTAATAAGGGCAAAAGCCTTCCAATAAACCGCTTATAAAGTCATAAATGAACTTATAAACTCTTTTACAGTGTGTCTTCAATATACTTACCCGGACTGTCTCTCAACCATTAGGAATCCAATATAAATACCGCTTCTAATCATCGACACTAGCCAAGAGAAAAGTGACTCTGGTTGCTTCAAGGCAAAGTCATCAATATTGTGAAAAGAAATGGGAGAAAGGTCTTTCCTAAGATACCGCTGGATATATGCTGTGCATTCGTATATCACTGATGTAGATTGATGTTTAGGAATTTTCTATTAGTGTCACCATACACTGTCGATCGCGAACTCGAACTCGAACCTGGTACAAATTTCCTCTGACACACACACACTCATCACATAGGTGTGAAGAAAACCAGTCCACTTGTACTAGGTTCGTGTTCGAGTTCGAGTTCGACAGTGCAGTGGGGGTAAATAAGGGGTTATCTGAGTTAACTTACACCCATTACACAAACAACATGCCCGTGTTGTTTGTGTAATGTGTGTGAGTTAACCCGGATAATCCCCAATTAACCTGCACTGCAGTACAAAAAACACGCCTTATGATTCCATCTAGGATTTAATTTTTAAGAGAGGTGCGTCCGGATGGGAGAGGTGGGTAGAAGATTACTACAATTGAAACCTGAATAATAGCCGCGTATCGCATTTTGCAGATATGAAAATATTGTTAATTGTATCTAAGGGTGGCCACACACTGTCGAACTCAAACTCGAACACGAACATGATCCAAGAGTCCTCCGGATAGCTCAAGACACGGAAACACACTTCACACAAATCTGAAGAAACCCCGGTACACTTGTACCAATGTTCGAGTTCGTGTTCCGCAGTGTGTGGTCAGGGTAATGGACTGAGGGGATAGGGCACCAAATAAATGAATTCAATTTTTTCTAAACATCTTTTACGCTCACCTAACATTTTTGTAACAAAATATTGAAGCAATTCCTCTTAATGTCCACCTAAAAAAACACGTTGAATACGAGTAATAATAGAAAAAATACATAGACAAAACATCTAGATATCTTAAAAATGTTCCGTTACAAAAATATTCATTTTCTAAAATACCCAATCGTTATGACGAAACTAATATACTTTCTTATATTTTTCATGATAAATGTTATTCACGTTTGTGTCAAAATGACGACAAACATCACGCTCAGGCATATTGTCGTTTGCGGTCATATAACATACGAGTCAGTGTCGCATTTTCTCAAGGATTTCCTTCACGAGGATCGCGAAGATGTGGATGTTGAAGTGGTGTTTTTACATCGGTGAGTATATTTCTATATGTCATTTTTCAATTCATATAATTCATGAAAATCGGCCAATATTGTACATAGTAATAAATATTTTATAGTGTTTCTTCGTCGAATTACGCTAATTATGCACCCAGGCATTTCTTAAGAGTGTGTCGATAGTACTGAGTTTCTGAAAATGG
Source organism: Chloromyia formosa (assembly GCA_964017055.1). Lineage (NCBI taxonomy): Eukaryota > Metazoa > Arthropoda > Insecta > Diptera > Stratiomyidae > Chloromyia > Chloromyia formosa. The sequence goes on along the minus strand of OZ024813.1, from coordinate 12,770,003 downwards.
CAAAAGATAACAAAATAATATATAAGAGAATATATCCGTTCAACAACCACTTATCCGGTTTGCGGAATTTCTACTCAGAGTTGTATTAAAACTAGTCAAAGACATTTCAGCATCTCATCTCATTTTATTCGGATCTCAAAATATAAAAATTTTATTTTATTTGTCCTGTTGGAATAATATCTTATTACCATAAAATGGTTCAATGTTTGTCGCGCTCGGTGGCCGTGATTGTTGGGTCACCGCTCTATGATACTAATCTAGAGCTCGGAGTTCAATTCTAGGCTTGACCAAAGAATGGCTGTGGGTACTAATAGAAGTCTCACAGTTCTCCAAGCTTGTCAGTATAAAGACGGCGCGGATAGGGGGTACATGCTAGCAACTACACTTGCGAAGAGTAGATATGCTCTCGAAACGTCAACAAGACATAGAATGCTAGAGATGTTGACGCGCTCATGCGCTTGGAGGGGTCGAGGCAATTAACATAGATAAAATAGTCGAAGTGTTGGGTGCGGACATTACTGGTCCAGGACACGGAATCTCATCCCTATGGGAAATTTTCCTACTATCGATATTGAAGCTGGTGCAGTCCTGTCAGGATATTCTTCATATAGTAAAAATAATCCTAAACTATACTGCGTTCCGTGGCACTCAGGTAACGTACAAGCGGACGAGCTTGCTAGACTACTACGATCCGTCGACATGTAAATTAACAAGTTCCGTTATTTATTTTTTCTGTACAACTCCAAAAATTAACAGTACCTATTCCTCTACTCCCCTCCCCCTGTGGCGTGGTGTGCCATTCCTCGCCTGTCATAAAAGGCGGCAGAAAAAGACAGGATTCCAGCAACTTGCATCATCCGAATTTTTTTATTTGCTAAAGAAACGTGGCGTCTGTGCGCTATGCTCCACAAAGAGTCAATTAAGGCAGACCTGACGAGGAAGGGGAGGGAGGGGGATGGGGAGTGATTCGCCCCGGGCCGGTTTTTCAGAAAGGGAGTTGGATTTTCAAAACACGGAAGCTTTTTGTCGAGGTCTATTGTATATGTGACAAATTATGCTTTACTCTACTTTACATTGAAATCGCTGCTGTTACATGGAGTTCTAAGCTACTATACAACTAATAAATTACACGTTCCGGAATCTACTTTCAAATTTGGGCCTCTAATTTTTTTAGAATATTTTTTATAATCGAATAAATTAGCCTGCCTACTTAATTGTATTAAAGTGTCATGGGGCCCTCAGCTACGACACATAGTAATGTATACTGAGCAAGCCGAAAGAATCGTGTTGAGTTTCCAAGAAAGATAAACTCGAAAGTCGTACCAATCGATTTCCAAAGTACGAAATACAATATATCGAAAGATAGATAATATAAGGAAGAAGGGCGCTGGGCCCACAAGCAACGCTACCAAGAGGAAGGTTTATTGCGCTATAGCCCACGAATCTTGTCTAGATTTATTGTTGATAAATTTTGATCCAACCAAACTGCTCAACTGCCTAAGTTCAAGTGTAGTGATCCCATCAATATCCGGGAAACGATCACCTCACAATCGCAGAGAGATGATGGTCTCATCACCAGGTTCGCAGAATCAAAAACTGTCATCAGAGATAATACTCATAATGTTCAAGTGGTACCTCATGATCAAATACCTATCAGAAGGCGATATTCGAACCCTGTTTAGCAGTTGCGTGAGTTACCTGGTATTAACAGTTTAAACTGTATGAGGCCAGGGAGACTATCCCAGTCTGTCAGTCAGCGGTGGTGTCTATTCATTCCGGTTCTCTAATATGGGGAATAAATAAATAACTGGAGGGATACCACAGAAGGGTAAGGGGCCAATAAACGGAGTTGCAGATGCTGTTACTCAAGATACCGACATTGCCGGGGACTCAATGTAATGGTGACTTTATTGAAAGAACTTAGTCTCTGCAAAGCTTTGTAACAGTACTGATTTTAACATAAACATTTATTTATTTATTATTTATTTATTTTATTTATTATTTATTTATTTATTTGAAGTTTGCAGTGTTTCTTCTACGGTATCAAGCTTCAAACCCCAATCGCATGAATTTCGGCTTGAAAGACCGTTGGGGCCAGCATTGCCTGCCCCTGTGCCTTCATCAGTTTTGGAACCATCCAAAAATCACTTGACAGTGTTCGGATAGTGACGAATGTCTCGTATTTCTCTATGTTCCAAATTTTGGTAGAGAAGAGGCGGTTGTAGCGCAACTTCTTTGTTAAATTGTAAAATGGCAATCTCAGCTCATTGTCTTCATGGAGCTATTTTTCCTCCTCTAAGTTCTGAGGTCTGGAGGTCTGATTGGATTTTTGAACCTTGGATGTAAAGTGGCGTAAGGTCGAGCAGTGCCTCAAGAGCGGCAGTAGCGCAACTCCAACTACGAATAGGACGCGTTATTGTGAGACATGCTGGCCTTTGAATTTTTCTTACAATAAGTTTAACTTTGCCTAGTACGAGTTTTCCTTCACCAAATGACTGCTCCATAATCGATTATGGGTCTGACGATGGCTTTGTATATCTATAGAACTATTCGAGGGCTAGTTCCACAGGTCTTTCCTACAAATTGTCTACCGGTCCAGAAGGTCTTGGAAGCATTTCCAAAAAAAAAAACACTCAGGAGTATTTCTTTTTTATAAAGAATAACAGCGAGGTATTTTGCGAAATCTGCCTTTAATTAAATCTTTTTATTTCGAAGTTTCCGAAATAACTTTTTTTTTGCTTTCTATCAAAGCCTGAACACGTACAGCCATATCACGACGATCATCTAATACGATTTTTAACGAATTTAAAGATGACATCTATGGGTCAGAGAATATATATTTTTAAGACTTTCTATCTGTTCTTCTCGGCTACATATTTAAAAAAAATATCGCTGTACTCCTGGGCCCAGATTTCCTCTCCACGGCCCTGTATTCGGCATCACAGCATTTTTTTTTAAACTTTACCTTTAAGGTGTCTTTGAAAAATTATAACCATTTCTGAAAAAAAACTATAATACATAATATATAGGTATTTGGTACCTTAATTTAAATTTGATATTGGCTTACAGAAATCAACTATCGACACGCTCTTATTGAGCCAGAAGATCCATACATTACATACATTCTAAATATTATAATTAAGCTATTTCTAGTCTATTTAATATATTTATTATCTTAATATGTTATTAATCTAGAATATAGAATAAATTAAAAGATTAAATTAATTGATAATAAAACAAAATAGCAAGGAGCCTGATCTGGAACTAGAAGGACTTTTGAAACGCCATTATACGACTGTGGAGTTTTTTCAGGGAACTATGATGAATGCCGTCGATTTGGAAAGAGTTAAGGTACACATTGAAGCACACAAATACACAAACACAAACATAATATACCAAGAACATCACTTTAGGCTCAGAGCATTCCATAAACACTTAAAATCCATTTTATCAACATTCTTCTATAGGTAGTTAGGACAAAACAACAATATTCTGTAGAATCGATCAAAATAACAATCTGTATGATATTCCTTTAACCTGAAAGATATTTAAACAAACTAGGGTATAAACACCTTAATCCCCCTGAAGCACTTCTGTCTTATGAATGTTAGGTACACGAAACATTAACAACTACGAAGAGATCCAATAAGTCGGCATGAAGCTTGTAAATTTCAATTTCGTTTAATTTTGATACGTCACGATGATGAATATATTTTGATCCCTCATTTATTTTCTTTTCAAAGATATATCTTGCCCTTTATGTTAGTTATCGAAATTTTGCAGTGGTTAGAGTCGATTTAAAGTTTGCATAATTACTAACACAAATTATTCTTTATAAAGAAAATTCAGTGATGCTTCTCTTTCGTACTTTGGTCGAATATTTATTAGAAATGTTTCACTATTAAATACTAATACTTAGATAAATAGACATTCGTTTATTTATATATATTTTATATACATAATTTTGACTAGATCAGTTTTTTGATTATTTAAACGTTAAACGAAACGAATAATTAAATTTTTGATGTGAGTTATTTTTTATGCTGATGCTGCTTTTTTGACGACAAGTTCCAGCAAATTTTCTTTTTCCATAGAATATTTACTAATACGTAGGAAAATATTTTCTAATATGCTACTTGAGTAAGTGAAGTGGATTTGCACATGTGGTATGGGTCTTAAAAGAAATCCATACTAGTTAAATGCATTATCCTGCAAACCATACAATTTGCAGAACATATAAACTTAATTATTTTCCATTTTTTTATATAAACTTAATTAGAATTTCTTTTAAAACTCATAAGCTTGATGCATGAATATCAACAGAGAAAGTAAGGAACCTTGGCAACAATTTCAGATTTGAAACTTACGAAAAATATTTGTTTGTTTTCTATACTTTTAAATTGCAATCACAGAATACGTTATAACACATTTTTCTTTATGTGGCGGTTGAGATTTATCAGTGGTTTATAAGTCCGATTCCTTGTTTACAAAATTTAAAAAAAAAGACACCCTTTCCCTTTTGGCCTCTTAAGAAAAAAATATAAAATTCGTGTTGTAAAGAAATTAAATTTTGGTTTAACATGATTGTGAACTATGAGCGTACGTGTAGGTGCTACAAAAAGGCGGAAGGGACAGATGGACTTTCTTGCAGATGACTTTTTTTTTGTGAAAAAGATATATGGCATCTCCCCTTTACTTCTCAGATAGTGCGCTTCCTCATTAGCGAGACCTCTTCGAAAACTATTCTATCTATCCTACCCGACAGGAGTATCTCATACAGACATCCTATTAAAAGTTCGAACCAGTGCATTATCATCATCATCATTGGCGCTATAGCCCGCGTCAAGCGTTGGCTTCCTATCTCGATCAACCGATCGCACCCTCCAGTTCGAAAATCATAGAAGCTTCATACAATTTGTGCCAATCGAGTCCTCCCATCGTACACAAAATCTTAGGTTAGGTTAGGTAAATAGACTGCTGGGTCCTCACCCAGCACAAGGCACCAAACCCTCCCTTACTCCCTTACGGCTTTTTGGTTCGGAAATTAAAGTGTCCAAGAAAGTGAAGCATCTAGGGGTTACCTTAGATGCGAATCTACCTTGGAATGTTGACGTTGATGAGAAGATCCAAAAAGCGAAAAGGATTTTGCATCAGTGTAAGTGTGGGCTCGTAGGTGGGGAATTTCACCTAAAGTGACACACTGGATTTACACAATGATGGTAGGACCCATTCTAGCCTATGCATCAATGGTATGGTGGCCAAAAACCATGCAGAAAACCACAAAGCGTAAGCTAGATGGGGTACAAAGGATAGCTTGCGTAAGCATATATGGTACAATGCGTACGACACCAACGCCAGCAATGGAGGCAAACAGTATGATCCTACATTCTTCGGTATGAGGCTATTCGAAATCTACTTTTGGCAGAACAAATCTACAAAATAAGATGCATATTAATAGTATCATATTTTGTAGATTTGTTCTGCCGAAAGTAGATTTCGAATCCACCCACAAGTGGATTTTCGTTTTCCTGTAAACATCGGTGGAGTGTAATAACGTCAAGTGAGATAATGGCAATTTGACGTTAATTTAATTTTGAAAGGAAATAATGTCAATTGACATTATTTCACTTTTGAACATTTTTAGCTACATATTTGTATGGTTGTTGCCCCTGAGCGAAGGAAGCGAGCGTCTATATTTGTTTAAGACTAACTGAGCGTTATTATTTTTTTTTTTTTTTTGTTGCGGGTACTTTTCAATGCAATTTCTGAATGTTCCGTGTTTTGCTCAATGTTCACGTGTAAACGAGACCTAACATTTTCGGTATTCTAAAACTAGTAAACAAGCAACAAAGTATTGACTTATGCCATTATAAATCTCATCCTTTTGAAATACATCCGAGGTTTCTCTTTTCGAAATACAATAATATACACTCATTCTTATGTAATGTTAAACAAAAAGTAGAATATTATTAATTAATCAATTTGCTTAGCTACTGTAAATTAAACTTTTTATTGAAGTTAAAATTAGTTTGATTGTAAACAAATACATAAATAATAGTGTATCATGGTCGAAATTGCTAAAAGGACATGACGAATCATGGATCTCCATATGGTCAGTATGCAATAAATAGGATCTTGCTGGTAATCCATTAGAAGTGTACTGTTATTTGTTCAATTATCGAATCCTTATCTAGAATATAATGTATAGCTACAAAGGAACTGCACTGGTCAAATGTTCTTCTAATTCTGGCTCAATTAACATTCTCTGTGAATATTTCGACGGTTTTAAACGCGACATTTATTCGTTTATTCACGTACAATAAATATTAACTACATGTACCTTTTAATGGCTAGTAAATAAGACATTCATATTAACGTAAAAATAGTAAATTACATAATGTGTAAGCGATGAAAATGTTAACTACTAAAAACGAAGTAAAACTAAAAGTTTCTAAACTGAATTACTACTACTGCTTAGAAAACCGCCTGATTTGGAATTAGAGGGTCTATTCAAACGACATTTTACAACAGTGGAGTTCTTCCAGGGAACAATAATGAATCCCATCGATCTCCAAAGGGTTAAGGTAAAGAAAAAACAAATGCCATACTATCATTGTGTTAGCTAAGGATAACATAACATGCGTTTATTTAATTTAATTTAATTTTCTAATCATTTCCGTTATATTTCGTTGTTAATTTGTTTCTTTTCTATTGACTACTTTGGCGTTAAGCAACAGCAATATTGAGTTTTAAACGTTAGGTGTATTTTTGATCAAGTACTGAACTTAACTAATCACTAAAAGATATTGATTATGGTTTTCGGTGTGCGTTATGCAAGCTTCTTCTTAAAAGAAATCAAGTGTGTTGGATCAAGTATCAATAAGACTTGAAAGCATTTACGTCACAATGTCAATTTGCTGGTTTTCCGTGACTTCTTCCTGTTTACGGGATTTCCGATCCCGAATATTTCAATTGTCAGGAGTTGTGATCTAAAAGATTTCAGATCTTATTGTACTTGATTTGATAATAAATGTTTACCAGAAACAAATTTTAGATAATTTGTATTGTTTGTTTGCATTCTACAAACAGAACACAATTCTGTAATTCTTTTGATGTGACTATTAATTCATATTATTATAATTTTATATATTTGTGTTTAATTTATGTCACGTAATTGTGTTGTTCACAATATTGACGAGTGATAAGAACAAACACCAGATGTAATGTCGATGTTTAATTTGAATTACCCCATGGTTAGATCGATGTCATAATTATTTTGTTCAAATAAAAGTAGGCTATAAGAAAAATAGGGCCACAGACAAATAATTCGGAGGAAGGAAACTATTTATGGTAACTGATATTTTTTTATAGTTTCTGCGTCTTTTTTATTTTCCTTCATGGAGGATTGTAAGTCAATAGTAAGCAGCAGAAGAGTCAAAGTCCAGCCTCCAATCTCCATGTATGATAGTACATGCAATATAGTGCAATCCCCTTCTATATGGCAGCCATGCCTATAGTAGCTGAAACAAAATTTGACCCCCCATTTTTTTGTCCTTTTCGAACCCTTATATTTGTTTTCCTACACGCAAACTCGTTTTTAGACACTTCGAACACTACTATTACAACGTTAAAAATTTTAGCCGTAGGGTAGTTACATATTTCAATTCCGACCCTGAATTTGAATATTTTTCTTTGGCTATTAGGATTGTATCTTGGGTCATTGTTCATCAGATGTGATTCACGATTAAAGAAAATGTCGTGCCTACCGAAAGGTAGAAAAGATTTCACGATCCAAAATCTAATTAAGATACAGTTGGGTTCAGGCCTACCGAATACCTGCAGCCTTTAACGCAGTGGTGCCAAATAGTACGATATATTGTATTTTGCCTGAGAATATGAAGATTATATAAAGATCGGAAATAAGCCAAGATTTTTAGTACCCGTTTACACACTGAGACATATTACACAACCACAAAAATGTTCCCCCGGCTGTCAAATAAATTGTTGTGACTTTCAATCATACCGCAACCGAGGGAGCACCAGCTGATAGGAGAAAGTAGGCAATGAAAAAAAAAATATTGTAAAAAGCTGACACAAATTACAACTTTCAGTCAGCTAATTTGACAAACGAGGGAAAGAAGAGTGAAAATAAATGTGTACGCAACAGGTGTGGATTGTGTGTGATGATAGCCGCTCTTCAATACATGTTCCATACTCTCAGTATTTTGCACGATTTTTAGCTTCAAATACAATTTTACGATTTTAAAAGAGCTCTAAAACAAAACTTTACGATTTTCGAAAATCGAAAATACAATTTAAGATGTTATCAATCAGTTCCAACAAATAATTATACTTGACATTTCAACATTCCACTTAGTGCACTTAGCTGGGTAAAATTGAGTATGCAAACTCTCACACCGCAGTGTCTCTGAAGATTCTTGTCTATGAAGTGTAGGGGAATAGGAAGTGGTAGGGTGCCGACCGGAAACAATCGGTGGGGTTGCGTTGGAGAGAGTAGGAAAAGGATCTGAAACTTGCACGCTGGCTGGGTTCCAAAAATAAATCGTAATCCTTCAGGTGATTGTCCTTTGCGATAAGGCTTTTTTGCAAAAATATAATTGTTTGCCCAGAATCCAGAAAAATTTATCAAAGTTAACAAAGTGTGAACGACGTCAAATTGCTGCTGGGAGATTTCACCGCGAAAGTCGGAAATGAAAGTTGGCACCGGGGATCACTGGAGGCCACAGTCTGCACGGAGAATGTAACGACAACGGCCAGTGACTTATCGACTTCGCCTGCAGTAGGAATCTAGTCGTAAGCTCTACGTGTTTAGAGCATCGACGCATTCACAAGCGGACCTGGAAATCTCCACACGCACATAGCGTGAACCAAATTGATCACGTCCTCATTTGCATGAGATGGGCGTCTAGTGTCATGGATGTCCGCTCCTATCGAGGAGCAAACTGCGACTCAGATCATCACTTGGTGAAGACGACCAATAGATGTAGAATTTCCTCTGTACACCAATCGAGAACCAGCCCTCCCAAAATCTTTGCGTGTGATAAGCTTCTGAGCGATGATACGGTGGTTGCGTATACTACCGCCCTTGAGGAAAGACTGTCGAATATGCTACACAATATCAGCAACACAGGCGTCCATGGGTTCTGGGAAGAACTGAAGGGTACCATGAAAGATGTCGCAGAGAAGGTCGTGGGATATAAAGCCCGGCGAGCGCAAAATGACTGGTTCGACGAAGAATGGAAAAATTCACTTGACATGAAAAACTAGGCCTATAGACATAGACAATGGATTGAACGAGGAACCAGAACCAAAAGAGAAACATATGACGAGCTACGGCGGATATCGAATAGAATAATTAGACGTAAGAAACGTAAATACTTTGACGAGCAGTGGCTAAATATAAACGAAAACATAGCTAATAGGAATACCAGAAAGCGTACAAACTAGTAAATACAATTAAGAACGGCTATCAACCCAGGGCTAGCCTTTGTAAGGACAAGGATGGAAACATCATCAGTGACACTGATTACATTAACAAACGATGGGCGTCTTATTTTGAAGAGCTTCTGAACCTACCATCTAACATCCCCATACAAAAAGCTCTCGACGATATTGTTGATCTAGGCCCACCCATACAACCCCCGACAGCAGAGGAACTTGATCACGCGTTGCAGTCACCAAAAAGAAATGAAGCGCTGGGCGCTGTCGAGATTCCAGCAGAACTGCTAAAACTCGGTGGAACGGGTCCAGTTAATGCCACACAATCAATTACTCCTGCGAGTATGGAAGGACGAGGTGATCCCAGACGATTAGCGCAGAAGCATCATCTGTCCAATTCACAGATAAATGCGGTGTGAGAATTACATAGGCATGTCACTAGTGTGTAGATAAAATAAAATTTTGCCGAAAATTATGGAAAATAGGATAAAACCATACGCAGAACGATCGGGAATACTTCTCCAGAAAATTGATTAGTCTCAGCATTCCGATTTGCCTGAATAGTGCCTTCACCACAGACGATCCGAAAACGAAAATTCTGGAAAATAGAATAAAACCGTATGCAAAATGAATCATTGGCGAATATCAAAGCGATTTTAGACCTGGTCGCTCCACAACCGATCAGCTCTTCACGATCAAACTAATACTTCAGAAGTGCTAGGAGTACAACGTAGACGTATACCAAATCTTTGTCGACATACGACAGTATCGATCGTGGAGTACTGTACAACATCATTCTGCAATTTGGTATACCGGCAAAATTAGTACGACTGACAAAGATGACGATGACTATCTCCGTCTCACAGGGCATGATCCATAATAAACTTACTGACCTATTTGAAACATGCACTGGTTTGAAACAGGGCGATGGACTGGCACCGACGCTCTTCAGCCTAGCACTGGAATACGCTACTCATCAAGTCGACACAATTAGTAGCGAACGCCGACGACATCAACATCATGTCCTAAAGATTGGCCGACGCAAAAGAACTTCTGCATATGCTCGATGCCACTGCAAAAGAAGTTGGACTACGTATCAACGAGGGTAAAACTAAAATAATGATTCAATCGACAACAAGGACACCTGCACAATCGAGCATCAATGTGGGGGACCTCAACATCGAGTTCGTGAACAACATCATATATGTATGTATTTTACCTGGGTTGCAACTTGTCAAGGGATGCCAACGAAACTGACGAAATCAAGCGACGGATACAGTTAGCTAATAAGACGTAGCGGCGGCGCCCGTCCTTTTAAAAATTATGTAAATAAGGCATACTTAGTATAGACAAAAAGTATTAAAAAGGGTATACGTTTTTTGGGTCGGAAAATTGCATGGGGAAAAATACTGTACAGTCCGACTGTATTAAGAAAGTTCAATGGACTGCCATAACAATCGCAGGTCTAATAGACTTCAACAGATCAGTTGTGATATCACTAGGATTCAGCTACCCTTACTCTTTAAAATTGCTAAAACCGTCAAGAACTGACAATAAAACTATTGAATTTTCCAACATCGGTTTCCAGCTAAGTCAAGCCATTGGAAAAATATAATCGACCTCCTTCTACTTTCAAAGCAGCAGCAGAGAAGATGGTAACTATGGTAACTCTCCTCCGCGTCGACATCTGCACTGCTCCTACAGAAGTCATTGTAGGGAAGCCGAAGTCTCTTTGCATTTTCTCGAATGAAGCAAGTGATAAAACCCAGCCAAATATTCTAACTATTTAGCGAGAGTGGATTTTTTCGTTGTTGTTGGTGAGGCCAAGTCTAAGCCGCAGCGACCTAATCATAAAAAAATGAGCTTGACGTTCCGCTGGCACCCCCACATAAAATAATCGGTTGCGGCAATTCGGCTGGAGTACTAAATTTATGAGTGGAGCGCCTAATTAGCACCTAATTATGCGATATGGCACCGATTTTTCGTTTTCGGGGTGCCAGCTTCGCGGACGTGCAGAATTGGCTCAATGTGCGCACAGAAGACATTTGCCCAACCGCAGCGCAATGGTTGCACCTTCGGAATGCACCCAATATAAAAGAGGAATTAAACAACAAATGTTTGGAAATAATCACAAAAGTGTCAAATATAATAACGAGATTTTTTTTCTCGTGTATTGTTAAACAAAGCTACAAAATAGGCTTTAGAGTGAAATTTAGGTGGTTGTAACGAGTTAGGTATGGATGTTTAAAAAATCGCAGATCCTATACCTATAATTGATTAATAGAAACTTCTTTCGACCACATCGGCTAGGACTGCTTTCACTGAAGATCCCAGAAACTGTTTTCAATATTTAAAAATATTATATACTCGTATATCCCATCCCTTTTGACAGATAATTTCGCAAAACTAATGACATTTTATAATAGATTGGAAAGGATTTTATTATGTAAGATACTTTGTATACTGCACTTTAGTTCAAGATAAGGAAAAAAAATATTACAAAATCTTATAGAGGGTAACTAAAACGCACAATACAAAACATAAGCTTAGTAGAAGCAAAAATAAATGGTAAGTGTAATTTACAGCATTTAGATTTTATAGATGCCCCTCTTTTTGAATGAAGAACGTTATTTAGACCTTTCAAGTTAAGATGAAAAGAGAAAAAAAAATCAAATTCGCAAGTTATGTAGAAGCATGCTTTAGGGTAAAAATAATAATAATATGTATTTTCATAGAAGAGAATACTCTTGATTTTTTAATTCCTAGAAACAAATTTAGACAATTTCGGAATGTATCTCAAAGTTTCTAAATTGGTTTCCCTCTTTGGTGCGTTTATTGTAGACATCACTAGCATTGGCTTACGCGATACGGTATATAGTATTTCCAGGTCAAGTTAATAAATTTCCGAAACAAACAAATAAATTTGCTGATCCAACAAATTAAGTTCCCAATAATATAATTAAATTTCAGAGTAACAAAGTAGTTTTATTTGCGAATGAAATATGTATATAGGCTTCCGAATTAAATAAATATACTGCCCGGTCAAATAAATAAAATTCTGTTTGAAAGAAAGAAATTTCGGAATCAAATAAACTAATTTCCATCTGTCCTGTTGAAGTAATAAAGCTTTCAGACTTGAAAACTATTTAGTACTCGTATATTTCGAAATTTATTAATTTGAACAGAAAGTTAATTTATTTGGTTTGCAGTTATTTATTTATTTGTTCCGAAAATGTATTTATATCTTTTCTCCTTCAAGTTAACACATTCATGAACCAAATTGCCGAATTTCACGGTGAAATTGACAATTTTTTGAGTCAAATTAACAAATTTCTGAACGATTTCAACATATTTTCGAACCAAGTTGAAAGTATTTCCACCTCATTTGTTAATTTGTTTCGTAAAATTGTCAATTTCGTTTAAAAATTAAGCAGTTTGGCTAGATTTGATTCCAGAATCTATTTTCTTTATTTGGAAATTGATTTATATATTTATAATTATTTATATATTTATAATTTCTTTCGGAGATCTATTTATTTGTTTCGGATTTCTTTTATTGGCAATTTTTTTTTCTTCGGGAATTGACTTATTTACTTAATCTGGAGATACTACTCGTATGTTAACAATGGAATTTATCCTTAATTTATTAATTCAAAGCTTGGTAGGACTTATTTTTAAATAAAATGTCGCGTGGCTAATTGTTAATGTGTGTCTGTTTTCTAAAATAATAAGAATGTATTGAATTTGCCTAGAAGTTATTTATTTATTGTAGCCTGCATGTTGTATTTAGTTATAAAAATATGTGTTTTTTCGATAACAACAGTTGCTTTCAATTTTATTTTTGACTAACACATTTTTTTTTTTCGTTTAACTAAAATATAATTGTTCGATAACCTTTTCTTTGTCATTTTACATTTCAAGGGAAGATAACTATTAGATAAAAAAAATATAAATTTTGGTTTTATTATGACAAGTGAAAATTTTTCACGAAGGCAATTCACAGATAGGATTGTTTTTATTCCATTCATTATCTTTTAAATTTGGCATGTAGTATTTTTATTATATTAATTAAGTTTTGCGAAATAGTATCTTCCATTCAAATATGAAATGATTTGTGTGCCGTCAAATCTTTATACTATATGAATTTACTGATTAAACAGAAAGACAGAAAATACTAAAAAAGAAAAAAAAAACAATAAATCTAGGGTCAAAACTAAAACTGTTAGGACATTTCTTTTTTTTTCAAACCAAACATTTTAGAGATAAACACGCTTTCAATATCAATATCAATATTGTTTCATATTTGACGAAATACGTCCATTAACACACACTTCTCTTCTCAATCTGTTCGTCGTAAATGTTTACGGCAGGTACACGAAGCTGACGCCTGTTTAGTATTAGCGAACAAATACTGTCAAGATCCTGACGCTGAAGATGCTGCCAATATAATGCGAGTTATTTCAATAAAAAATTACAGCGACGATATTAGAGTAATTATACAATTAATGCAATATCACAATAAGGTAAGGAAATTACAAATTTAAGAGCCAGAAATGTGAAGGGAGTATTCCTTTTGATCGAATCGTTACAGGCGTACTTACTCAATATTCCTTCATGGGACTGGAAACAGGGAGATGACGTTATCTGCTTGGCTGAACTCAAATTGGGTTTTATCGCACAAAGCTGTTTAGCACCTGGTTTTTCAACAATGATGGCGAATCTCTTTGCCATGCGATCTTTCAAAACGGTAAGTATCATATTTCTATTGAATTCTATCATACAAAACTAGCTAAAATGAGAAAAACATGAAAGTCTATTAGGAAATATTTTAGAAAATGTTATATTTATAAGGAATCACATTCGAATGGTTCGCTAGATTTAAGGAAATAATAAATATTTTCTACGATATTCTAGATTAACCATATTTACTAAAAAAATGAAATAGTGGAACTTGTAACAAAACTAAACAGGCTAACTCTACTACTTCAAAATTAATTCCTTCATAGATCAATTATTTTTTTATTTAGAGTAAATATGACGCAAAACCATACTGGCATATATAGCGAAACAATATTAATTTGAAAATAAAATTATATTATAATTATAAATTCAGTCACCAGATATGCAAATATGGACGAATGATTACTTACGTGGAACTGGCATGGAAATGTATACTGAAACACTGAGTCCTTCCTTCATTGGAATGCCATTTGCTCAGGCAACTGAGTAAGTTGAATAAAATGAACGGTCATAATAAGATAAACGATAAATGCAAAATCATAAAAAAAAATAAAGTGTTTCATCGGGAGGACACATTATTTATACATAAAATATTTATATCTTTGATCCTGTGTTGTGTTACTCAATTCGATTTGTATAAAAGCAAACATTTGAAAGCAATGTGTGTAACCTAACTAACTTAAAATGAACCTCACCCCTAACATTATTAAAGTAAATATTATAAATTATTGAAATAGGACGATGAATATTTTTAATCAGTGTGTTTTTCTTCGCAATATTGTCGCATTGGATGCAATTTGTCATAGCTGATTGAACTGCTTCGTTTAAATATAATGTGAAAATATAAATAAAAAAGTTTTAATCTAAAAAATAGAAAAAAAATCATTAAAAGACATGCAACTAAATACGACAATATGGTGATAAATTGAGCACTATGTCTCTTGTTCGCAACTTTACTAATTTCTAAGGGAATAATGTAAATTTTTCTTGAACAAATCCTGCAAAATAAATGACGACACAGAAGTGAAATGTAGGCGTTAAGTTTATAAAGTTATCGTTGAATACTTATTCCAATTGGTAAATGCTATTACCAGTGTCATAACTATCTTCAAAAATATTGTGTTCGGCAGAGAAAAGTGGCCCTCGCGCCGTCAAAGTCTAATCCAGTGGCGGAAATCGAGTTTGTGGTGGACACGACTTTTTTTTAATAGATGGAAAACTGCAGTTAAGCGAAAATACTCGTAGATACATGTACATAGAAATTCTTTGCTAATATTCATAAGAGTTAAGAAAAAACCTCACACTTTTGGCTACCAAATACTGACGTACTTACCATACTACGTAGCTACAGTTTACCAAAACGCGATAGGATACGGATCTTTTAAAATTCAGTGCATGCTAGTGAACAAATCTAGGGTCGTTATTTCGGCGAAGCTATCCGATTTTTTTAAGAGACTTTAAACCGAATGTAAGCGAACGGTATCATTAGAATTCAAACGTCGGATGTTGGCAGGCGTTCGATGCTGCTTCCAATGTCTGATGCTGCAGCCAAACAAATATTCAAGTGTTTTCTTTCAACAATCCTCTGCCATGAAGCGTCGGACAATACAAGGATTTTTCAGTACACCTTCGAAGCATTCATTGAGAACGAGAATGGATTTGCGTGCGGTCAAAGAAGGTGTAATTGTAAGGGGCACGAAATTTCCTTCTAAATTGAACAATGCGCTACATTTTAAAAACTAACGGTACCTTACGCCTATTGAATTGTTCACTTCGAACATGTTGGGCGCTGTTCAAGCCTTCTTGTCCCATTTTCGACTATTTCCCACTGCAAATTTTTACTGACATAGGACGAAAAAACGTTGAGGTATTTTTAGGCGGCCAAGGCCCGACGTCGGGCATATTTTTTTTATTGATTCAAATTGTATGTTTCTGTTTTTGGAAATTTAAATAAAATCAAAAAACAAACATCAGAAATTAGTAAACACCGAAGGGAACTCAAGAAGAATTCACATTATTCCCATAGATATCCTTTATTTTTCGCCACCAATCAAAATATGCCATTGAGTACTAAACTAAATTTCTTATAAAAATTATTGATGCTTATTGCTCTTATTTTGTTGAAGATCAATATTTTTATAAATCTATAATGTTCTCCTGAGCTTATCGATGTTGTAATTGTGGTAATTATTTTAAATTGAAATTCTATTTATTTTCAAAAATTCACATATATTTTTGTTTATAATTATTTTTTTTTTTAATCAATAAAACTCGTTCTTGCATTTATTTTAGTTTTAAGCATTATAAATATATTATACATATATACGTATTTCTAATTTGAAATTTCCTCTCTGAAGACATTCTTATATTTTCACTATTTTTCTTACAAGATGTGATTCAATTCTAACCCCTACTTTCTCCACTATACATTTTATATATATATAAAATCGATTTAATTTCCTTCATTCGATTTTTTACGAAAAACATAAATATTTCAGTTGAGCGTTTTCTAGGTAAATTTTTTGAACTAGGACTATGTTTAAGAATGTTAAAAATACTCAGCAGATACGAGTATATACAAAATGGCAATAAGTTGTAGGGTAATTGTAGGAATCGACGATATATGGCCATTATACACACACAAATAACAAAACTGTTCATATTTGTAAGAATCTGTGTAATATATTGAGTCCACTGGACAAATCATTGTCAAACATTATACATAATTTGGACTAAAACAATAACAAAAAAAAAAATTCCGAAAGTAATACAAAAACTTCCAAGATCCAAAGTTCAACATTGTTACGTCATCTTGATTTAAAATTTGTTACAGTCACCAGATACACAAGTTTGGCAAAACGACTATCTTCAGGGTACAGGATGTGAGATGTACACTGAAACCCTTTCACCTTCATTTACCGGCATGACATTCCCGCAAGCGAGCGAGTAAGACCCACTAAAAATTAATTAAAACAAAATAACCTACCAATTTTCAGATTTTGGTTTTGTTTTCTTTGTTTTCTGTTTGTATACGTATTGTTCAATATAAAACTGAATCCTGATTTTAGATTTATACCGAATATACTTGTACAATTCATAAATGCATTTGTAACAAATTTTTTAAAATAATTTGGAGAATTGAAAGAAATTGTTGAGATACTGTATCGAAATGTTGAAATCAATTATTATTGTAACTGTTATTGGCATATATATAAATATTTTTGGATCGTTACGTATTTGCTTGAAAGCGTGCATTCATTAATACCCAGCACAAATACAAAAAACTAAAATTCAATACATACAATACATTCAATTTGTGAAGACACTATTCGACACTAACAATACGCTTGGCATATACCGAAACAATGTGGAAGACAAGATCGGAAGGACTGCATCTTCCACTTGTTTTTGCAACCTACATTTAGAGCAGATTTTTTATGCGTACATTATCGTACACTTAACACTGATACACAAAAATAGTATACTACAATGTGTTCTTAATACGAATGGGAATGAAGAAAAGATATTCAACACTTCTGTGATATTCGTTTGAAAAAAAAACCGCATTTGATATTTGTGTTTTGATTAAATTTGTTTTGGAATGATACGGTATGTTAAATGGATAATTCGACTTTTTTGAAAAATACTTTTTCATCTTAGATTAGAAATACAAACATGTAACAGATAAAATAGTTTCAAATGATTTTACTTTATTAGAATGCATTTTAGTGCGTTTAGGGTGCTAGTATCGCTTGACATATACATACATATTGTGCTTTCCAATAAATCAATCGAATGAAACCAAATTTGAAGCGCATTACACCTTATACAATACTACTAATCGTTTCGCGATTTGAGCAAATCCAACTTTCATTTGTGAGGAGATCGTTTCTGGAGGGCCACTTTATGTCGTCGATATGAAGTGGCCAATCCGATTCGCAATCGCATTATTTTTATGCTATACTAGATAAATGAAGGGTTCGCTACGCTCACAACATTGACACTATTGCCGGTCATTTTAGAAATTATGTCACGGTCACTAACCTCGAGGAGAAACTAGACATTTGCTTTTCACTTCGTCTTCCAACCTTCTGTAGCGTTCTGCAGGCGGAGATCACTCCGATTGCCGAAGTTCTGACTTGGCTGGGTCGTAATATCATATCAGGAACATTACTATCTACACAGATGGTCAGGTGGCGATTAAGTCCCTGAACGCGAAACTTGCTACTTCGGAAACCGTGGTGCTATGTCGCACCGCTCTTAAGGAGCTCGGCAACTGCCTAAACATCACTTTGTGCTGGATTTCGGCTCACAGTGGTTTCAGCGGAAACTGCAAGGCAGACGAACTGGTTCGGGCAGGACATTATGGGCATAGGATGCTTTCGCAATGTCAAAATGCCTATAACAGCATGCAAGAAGCTAATTAAGGCAAACGCAATAAGCCGTACTAATATCGCATGGCTAAATGGTAATACCTGCAACGTTACGAGGCAGATTTGGCCGCACTTCAATCCTCGCTGCTGATGCTGAAGAGAAGGCATCTCAGAAAGGTTGTGGGGATCATCACGGAGCATTGCCTGATAGGTGAGCATGCTAGGCGTCTCCGGCTTCCATACAATAATTTTTTCAGAAGCTGTGAGGACGAAGAAGAGGTGGAGACAATTCATCACTTCATGCGCACCTGCCCTGCTCTAGCCGGTAGAAGAGAGGATATTTTAGGCTCCCTCTACTTTATTGACCTCGATGATCTGAAGGATGTAAATGCTGGACACTTGCATCGTTTCATTGATAGATCTGGGTGGTTTGACGACTAGGCTCACATGGCGTTTTTGTGCCTATGAGGTATCACAACGGACGGACGGTGTGTTTGTGCGCAGCTGCCTCTTTAACCTAACCAAACGTAACCTCGAGGGGAGAAGGGCTTTGAAAGCGCCACCATTCAACCCAGTGACCCCGAAACCCATGGCTTTGAATGTTATTTTCGACATTTTTTGTTCACTCTCATAAGCCCCAGTGTTTTGTGGATTATTTCGGCCGTTATTCGAGGAAATTTTTGGATAGGGCATCTCGTCCAAAAAATATTTTGAAAGCGCTTCTAATGGATCCATAATTAGAGGCCATCGAACTTGCCTGGCTTTTTTATTGTATTTAATTTTAAAGCGTGGCAATATGTACACAATTTTTCCACATTTACAGTTGAAATGCTTGGACGGACGCTGTAATCTAAATTTTTGTCATATTGGAATGCAGCAATCACTAAATTTCTCCGTTGAGAACTATTGGCTAAGTTCATATCACACAACAGTTGGCATACTGTTGCCAATTTTTTTATGAACTCTCTCCACTGAGTTTTTGATGGACAAAACACGCTGTGAAAAATGTCATTTTCTCCATCAGAAAAATTTCTCCGCTGGCTAGGACCAGCATATGATGACAATCCTAAAATGACACCCGCGCTGTCATATTCATACGATTTTTCGTAGTAGTCAGTTTTGAACTGGAAATTTGACAATTGATGGATGAATAGATGCGTGCAGATGAATAGTGCAGTTCAGAACACAACAACGTGTTGCAATGCTGTTTCGATACTGTTGCCACAGCGTGTTGCGATTCCGCTGTGTGATGTGAACTTAGCCATTAAATCAATACTTATTTATTCGTATGTCATTTTTGACATGTTTCTCCCTCTCACTCATTCCCGGGTAAAGGAGGGAGTGGGATTGGAGAGGGGGCTTTGGGAATGCTATCATCCATCTCAGCTACCCCGAAAACCATTTTTTTTAGACTAATCTCGGTCATTTTGGAGAATATTTTATTGACGCTAACTGATCCCTTTGTTGTGATCGGGATTGGTGTATGTGGCCAAATCGAAAAATTCAAAACGCTAGAACCTATTCTAGATCATAACGGATATGATTACGAAATTTTCGCGGAAATCAATCGATTCTATTGGGCGCAAAAAACGAACAAACACTCCATTTTTATATATATAGGTATAGAGATAGATCAAGATCGTACAGGGCCGGCAAAAGACATACTCGTATATTGTGTGTTGCAATCAAATTTCAATTTATTTCGCGTAAAAACCTGTCATCATAGCTACGATCGCTCTTATTTTGGTTGAAAAGGGAAAGTTTCAAGTTTCGGGACCACTTAAAGACGCAATTAGCATATAGTGCACACTAAATTTTCTGAAATATTTCCATCACATTAGGCCGGTGCAAATAGCGCAGTTTAGGGATCGTGCCTGCAAATACTTTAGTTTAAATTTTTTATACATTCTGTGGACTACTACTACTTTGCCTTAACCCCTAGTGGGTCATAGTGCATCAACCACACCTGTGCGCCACCATACTCCGTTCTGCGCGATGTGGCCCCACTGCCTAAACCACTTACCCAGCGCATTACACTCTTTTGCCACAGATCGACGGCATGGTCGGCCATGGTTGGAAATGGGGTTCCATTTCATGGCGTGCAAGGCACCCTTCCGCAATCCACTGACTAAACTACTTGACTAAAATGTTGTTGTTCGGACATTTACTTTACTAAATTACTCGCCACTTGACTAAACTACTTAGCCAAATGCGAACCAGCCTTTACGGAAATTTTTCATGTACTGCTCCCATACAAAAGCACAGACAGTACCCGGGAGTGAAACAGGCCCAGCTTGGTCTTTATGCTAAGATAACTGCTCCGCCAGACTCAGCGCATTGCTCGATGATGACTCGCAAGGTATTAATGTGATCGAGATAGGTTATTACACTAACCTGTATAGGTTAAGATTCGCAAAAGAACGCGCCTAATATAGGGATAGCAAAGGTAGTCGCCGATTTGTCTCTATACACTTATGCGGCGATAGTGACTTGCTTGACTACTTCACTTGTGTGAAAATTGTATGAATATGGTTCGCGTGTCAGTGGTTGATGCCCGACCAATGCGACGGATTGGTACATATGTATATGGTATGCATAGCTCTAATAAGTATCGAGATACAAAGTCGCAAAAACGTGATTATTCTATGCAAAAATCAATACAAATGCACAACTTGATTTGGTTTATCGTTAATATTTCGTTCGCGAAATTACAGAGGTTTCGCGGGAAAATAAAAGAACACGTTTTGTAACTCAGGAAAAATTGTACGTTAATTTGATAAATGAAGTGCATTTTTCCATTAGGTGTTTTATGGTCGCCACACGTAATCGCGCAATCGGTTCCATCGAACCATCAATTTTAGAGAACGTATAAGAAAGAATTCTCCTCATTTCCACCGTTCTATGAAATTGACGGATCGATGGAAGTTTGGTCGTGGTAATGCGCGATAATTTGTGGCGACCATTAGGCTCTATTCCAGCAAAAGCAGGAATTTTCGTATTATCACATTATAGCGAAACAGGAATGTTCCCCTCTTTTTTTTTAAACACACCACTTCATCATCACACAAACTTTTGCCACAATTAAAGCAATCTGATATCGAAACCGACATTTCGAATAAAGTTTTAACTGTGTATTTTGGTCACAAAAACACCAATAATTTAAAGCTTTGACAGCTGACGTGAAATTGTATAGTAAATCCCCCAACGCTACGGCTCCGGGCCTAGTTGTGGTTTTTTATTGATTTTTGCAGAATATTTGTATTTTTGGGACTTTGTATCTCGGAACCTATTAGAGTTAGAGAGAAATCATTCCTATAAAAATTGTAGGAAATTTTGCCCTCTACAAGTTTGCCTCGAATATAAAAGTACTGTGGAACGTAGTTATGGGCAAAACAACCGAAAAAGTGACAATTTCAACGTTTTCTGTTTCAAAATGGCGGCGCGGGCAGCGCTTATGGGCTCCAAGGCTGAAAACCTTGATTTTACAGTAGGGTTGTGAATTGCATTGACCGCACCAGCGGCATGAGTGCATCAACATCTCTAGTATGTCTTTGCCTTGTTGACGTTTTGATCGCATAGCTACTTTTCGGAAGGGCAGTTGCTAGCATGCACCTCCTATCCGCGCCGTCTTTATACTGACAAGCTCGGAGCACAGGCAGTTTTCTGTTCGCGCCGAGATTTGAACTCCGAGCTCTCGATTAGTATCGTAAAGCCCTGACTGAACGTTTCACGGCCACCGAGCGTGACGTACCAGTCTATAAAACATATCAAAAATTTAAAACCACCAGAACAATTTCAAGCGGGTACCGCTAATTGCACTGGCCTGCAAACGAACTAGTAAGAATAAAACATAAACACACGCCCTCTACCCCGGAACACCCGCTCGATCCACATAGTCACCATACAAACTGCCAAACTCACATTACCCTCATACTTCTCCCTTGTGCAAAATGGCTTCACTTCTTTTGTTGTTGTTGTTGTAACAACGCCTGCTGACGTTAAAGGGTATTTAGCAGCCCTTGGCCGTTGCTGATGAATGGATCGCTCCGGTGCGTAGAACGGGCAGCCGTGGGAGAGCTTCATTTCTTTCGCTCAATTTAATTTGCTTTTTATCTCTCTCCTCTGAGCGTGGCCGTGTGATCGCTCTCTCAATTGAGTGTAAAGGGGAAGTTTCACCTATCGTGTAGAGCGCCGCGGACATCGGCTGTGTGAAAGTTCCCACTGTCTCTTTTTCGTGGGAGAGATAAATGTAAAAATTTGTTTAAATGTTTCATCTACTTTCTTGACTTGACATTATGTCAATTTCATATACGTATTCAACTTTACGGTGTTTAAATGAATCAGTATGTCTCGATATGTGGAGAAAAGTATGATATACTCGTACATATACGTATATATACATATGAAAATCATTTAGTACCGTATGATATTATTTTGCAAAACCAATAAAAAAATTGTCGTTACTTCAACATGATTCTCGCTTTTCCTACCGCACCCTGTATAATAATATGAACCCCTAAGCATAGTACTATATTCGATATTGATTAGTATCAGAAGACATATCTATTCTTTAATTATTGTATCCTTGAGTTATTTCAGTGTTGAACAACTTCAACGTAATATTGTCTAGTTTAGTGTAGGAAAAAAATTGAAACGTATACATATAAATAGGCTATAGGATAAATAAAAACTTTATAAAGAAAGTCTCTCTTTTTCCGACTTCATCTTTTCTATATCACTATCCTGTATTTATGTATTTATTTTTTGATATATATTTACTTATTTTTTTTTTAATATGAATCTCAATAAAGAAAATATGTTCCTAGTTTTTTTTACTCTTCGTGTAGTGTATATGACATCTTAAGTTATTAAACTACTTTGAGTGTTTCTCGCCGTATATGTGTGCTAATGTGAATTACAGTATGTATTCGATTGGAGTCTTGTTTGTTTAGTTTAATTCGTTGCACGTAACATTTCGAATTAAGTGTTTATAAATGTTTATTTTTAAGCGCACAGGTTGAGGCATACAATAAGATCAATTGCATTTAATATCCATTGAAAACAGCCAAACATATTTTTTTAATAAATAAAAACTTATTGTATATAATAAACAAAAAAAAATCGCTGCTTTAAATGTTGTTTTTCCAACCAATTTTTTTTCCCACATGACACACACGCAAACACTTAATTTTATAATCCAACTGAATTTCGTACTTATTCGGTTCAATTGGATTATAAAAGTATTGTATTTTAAAACTATTAAAGTTTTATTTTTGTTTTTACTGATATTCTTATATATAAGCGTCTATGTATTTTTAGAGGTTGATACTAATCCTTGCTTCCTTTTTTCCCAATGTTTGGTCAGGCTATGTTTTACAAAATTGAAGTTGTTGCTGCTGGCCATCGAAATTAAAGGTTCAGAAGAAGGAGTTGATAGCAAAATATCTATAAATCCACGAGGTGCTAAAATTCAAGCAAACACCCAAGGGTTTTTTATAGCACAAAGTGCAGATGAGGTTAAGAGGTGAGAGAGAAATTTTTATATTCAGTTACACTAATTTCTGATGAATTTTTACATTGAAGCAATAGGCGTGTTTTTTTTTTCAACAGTCCAGACCAAGAGCAGAGCAATAATCGCACGCATTACACTATACTAACAACCTGCTCTGAATAGAACCATTTTTTTTTTTTGTGTAACGCGTGCAATTTTTGTTCTGCTCTGCTCTGGACTTTTGAAAAACGCGCCTAATATCTTGGAATCTTATGTATACTCGCGTATTTATTTGACACTTAGTCAATTATTTTAATCATAATTAGTAAAATACGCAGTGAATAAACTGAAAATATTTAAAAGACTAATGCGGGTCCTTCTACCAGCAATATTTTAGTCAAATTGATGCTAAATATTTTGAAGAACCAGGCACGTAGCTAGGAGGATAAAGCAAGCAAATTAATTTTGGAAGCAAAAATCAGTCAACAGGTTGTGCTTAGAATCAACCAAGGAAGCAATATACCAACTTGGTTGATAACGAACCACGAGATGCGCCCGGATAATTGAACAAACATTCGGCATGCATCGAACTGTATGCCCGCCCATTACATGCATACAATGTGCTACGCCGGATCAATTACATGGACCCTTTGCCGGGTAATTTGCCATTGGTATTCACCTCAATGTCATGCAGTATCTATAAATAGAAAGATACAAACAATTACTTTAATGCTACTTCTTGTGTACACCAACATTTTTAACCGATCCACAGCGGATACATTAACCGATCTACAGTGGATAATTCTTCCCACTTTCAAGCTTAGAGTCTACGAAAGCTCGCAGCGGATTTGATCCAGAGCAGATACATGAACCGATCCACAGCGGATACTTATCCTTAACTCTCTTGCATGCTGAGATTTGAGACCATGTAGCGTCGCTAATGGATGGTCTCCTACCGCGCTCCAATCGGGCCGCAAATATTACGCCACACGAAATAAATGAGTCCTTAGCGACTTTCCATCTATCATCAATTGTAGGATTCTCACAAGGTGGTGATGCAATAGCTCTCTGTACAAAGCGGTGGAATATGCACATCTTATTGATGGGTCTTTAAGTTTTTGCACATTAAAACGTGGCAAGATTCGTGTATTTTGAGGGCGCTGGATCGCTGCCGTTCGTAAGCGTTTTTTTGCGATAACAAGTTGGTGGTCGCTGCCAACATCAGCACCTCGGTTCCACCTCACGTCCAAGAGAAAATTCTTCCAGGTCTTGGAAACGGCTATATGGTCAATCTGGCTTTCTGTTCTGCCAGCCGGAGAGGCCCAGATTGTTAAGTGGCAGCGTTTGTGCTTGAACAGGGTACGGCCATGACGAGTTGACGAGAGTTGCAAAACTCCAAGAATATTTCGCCATTTTTGTTCCTGTTGCCTAGTCCATGATTGCCCATTAGGTGTTCTAAGCCTACATTATCAGACCAAACTGTGGCGTTGAGATCCCCCGTGATAATTTTTATGTTACCTTTGGGAGCCTTGTCGAAGGTTGGTAAAAGGCTTCCTTAGCTGATTGATCCGCTTATTCAATTGGGGCGTAGCACTGAATTATTGTGATGTTTCATACCCTGGAATTGAATGTGGCTGTGATGATACGGTCGGAGATGGGCTTTTAGTCAATTAGAGACAGGCGTGCCTCCATAGTCAACAGAATTCTGACGCCTGCCATTCGAGGTGACGTATCGTCTTCATTTCCAGAGTAGAGCAGTAGTGTTTGGGAGCTTAGTGATAAAGTCGTTCCCGATCCAGGCCATCTAGTTTCGCTCAGTCCTATAATAGTATATCGATGTTGTATGCGGTCATTTCCCGTTCGACTTCAGTGAGCCTGGCACTATTGCACTCGCCCCACATCGTTCGAACGTTCCAAAAACCGATCGTGGTCCATTGTTCGTAGCCAAAAGTCGTTGCCGGTGAATCAGTCCGTGGTATCCGAGTCTCGTTTAATGTTTCGTGTGTAAATTGATTTCAGGTACGCAGGTTACAAGCCCTCATGCCCAATCTTAGGGGAAAGATTGCTTCCTTAGGTGTCCTAAGAGTCGCCGGGAGCTATTTTTTATTTAGCGCAGAGGTAGTTCTCCAATGGTGTTTTTGATCGCGCGTTCTTTTGGTAATCTTTCAGCTGGGTGTGACGTGTTAGTGCTCTCATGACTATGTTGCAGCTCCACCGTTCATCTACTTCCTGAGACGCACTGCTGTTATTGGCCATTCAGGATGATCATCGTTAAGGGCTTCTACCATATGTTCTGAACTGCAAAACTTGGTTGGCTTGGTCACCCCACGGGGAGGACTATGAAAGAGGCCTTTTGCCCTCCCAACCACCTACCTATACAACAGAATTACCACATATTTTGCACGCTAAGCTCCTTATTATGTCTCTATTTCCTGGGTCATAATTATATTTAAGAAATTTAAAGAAAATCACCATATAATCAGAAACTGCACTCATTCCTTTCAATTTTTAGGGCGTGGTTTTACTGCAAAGCATGCCACGAAGACATCAAAGATGAAACCCTCATAAAAAAGTGTAAATGCAAAAACTGTAAGTATTCCGTCATTACTTATTTTTGTTTCATTCTCTATAACAATATTATAAGTTCTTTTGTAGAAAATTTTCTTATTATTTTCGGTTGAATTTTGATCTTATATCTTACATTTAAGTGAAATCAATAAATAGTCTTCGACGCAATTGAAAAACTGAATAGAAAAAAATCTAGTTATCGATAGGGTACTGATAACAAAAAAAATCTTACCTACATTTATATGAACAAAACGAATAAGATTTTTCTTTTCGAGACAGGACTTTGAAGTACACAGTTGAATCCTTAAGCGATAGGGGAATATAAAAGGATCCTAAATGGTTTATTCAAACGACATTTATATTATTGTCTGACAATCATTTTTAAAGTAAAGTTTTTTTTTTCATTGAATTTTTGACGAACGTATCGTTAGACTAACAGCAGAATGGCGTTTTTAATATCAGGTTACAGCAATTTATTATTACAATGCGAATAAACATAACAATTGCAGCGAATATTTGAAATGATTAGTTTTAGTTATAACAATATCATATTATATATAGTTTACATACAAATATATATATAAATATTCGATGAATTTATAATTTTTAATAAAAAAAAAATTTCTGTATGTACACAGTGACAGCACAGCCAAGGAACAAATTTGGTGATTTAGGTAACAAAAAAACAAATACCAGCCGAATTGAATCTCTAACCCCCCGCACCCGTTAATAACTATTAAAAAAAACCCCTTTCTATGTTTTGAGAACGAAAAAAATAACCCGTACAATAACCATATATAGACAACGTTAACAAAAAAAAATTTACCCCCCCCCCTGAATAAACCTTTTTGCTTGATATGTTTGTACAAATTTTTGATTTTGTTTATCCAAAACAATATTATGAAATGAAGATTTGGAAATGGTAAAACCAATTTTGTATATTTTTTTTAGTTTGATTTTTTTTAATTAATATATTATGTTTGAAAATACCTGTCTTCATAACATTTAGCTAGGTTGATTTTTTTCTTCTGGGAATGCAATTAAATTAGGTTAAATCCGAACATGAATCCCTCTATATACACATACTATATAAATATTCCATTTTTTAAATATTTGTATTTTAACCTATATCCTGGTTTGATTACTGGATTGTGACTGCAATATTGAATTTATTATAATCATTAATTTAGTTAAAATGAGTGGACGCAAATTAAAGTTTTTTAATATTCGATCACATTTTGACTAATTTGTAAATGTGCTCTTTTATACCATATCCTGGTATTCTCCCTTTTTAGCATTGCGGTTTTTTAAATATTTTTTTTTTTATTATTTTCTTAGTTCGATGAATTCTTTCTTCTTTCTCTGCGGGTATGCATATGCTTAATGTGTATGCACTACTAAATAATTTAACGATATTCGTGTTATAATGATGAATTTTCTGAAATTAGCGACAGTTTTAAGAAGCCTCGACCAAAATATTTGGCAATCAATATTGAACATGATATTCAAAGAATTCATCATTTTGTACATATATATATATACCTTAATACTAACTTAATTTTCGATTTCGAGATTTCATTCATTTTCATCAAACCCCGTCTATTCATCAATTCTGCCATCAAAATTTAACGTGTTCTCTGCTCATCACTCCTGTGTACAATGTTAAACTTATCATGGAAGAAGAAACAAGAACTTTTATAATTAACAATAATAGTGTTTCATGCATTTCGAAACGAATAGTATTAAGTAAAACCTACATTTTCCAACTAAATTTCCATCGATTATCCTTCTAATTGATTATACGAGTATTAATGCAATTCATACACATTCACATTCAACTACAGATTGATGAAAATTGATGAAAAACAACAGTCTGTTTCAGTTCAGTTATTTGTTAAGCATAATGCAATCTTATTTTGGAATCACTCTTCCCTTTCGACGAATGTCCTGATAACATATATCTTCTCGTAACCGATCGTTTGTGATATGTATCACAATCTCCGCCCTGCTCTCCACTATGGTTAAATACATTTTTATCTTCATTCAATAATACAACAGATTTACCTGAAGAAAATTACTTCAAGACTAATATCGAAATACATTTCATATTATAAGTCCTTACTTCGCTGATACCCTGGGTGTTTGAATTGAATAATAGATTGATAATTATATTAGGCGTGTTCGTATTTTATGGTTTTCATATTTTTTTGGCGGAAAATAAATATTACATTTTGTAAGATAGCCCTTTTGCGTGCCTGATTGGACAATTGTTTTTCCTCTATATTGTTTAATTGAATGTGTTAAAATTCGTTGTTCTCCCCATTGTGTAAGCAGTTTTTCTAGTCTATTTATACAGAAAAAAATATAAATAAGTAAATAATAAGTTTATTTAAATGTCGATGTGAAGTAGAAATTTATCCCACAGTCAAAGCTCTTGCACCTGGGTGACCAGACGCTAAAGTCAAAAACTGAGACGTGTTTCACTCCCACTACCACCACAACCACAAAAAAATAAGGAAATGGGATTATTTGATATCGCATATGAAAATATCAAGTGGCAGTTTGTCAAAACGGTTGTTTTTGGTATAATAATTTAAGAGGATTAGAACAAAATACAGTTGGCTGGTTCAATTTTTGTGACATTCAAACCACATTCTGTTACTGCAACGCAGAAAACACTTGTTAGTTATCATTCGATATTCAAATTGTAGTGTATTTAAAGTCCTTT
The DNA here is from genome assembly GCA_964017055.1 of Chloromyia formosa. NCBI lineage: Eukaryota > Metazoa > Arthropoda > Insecta > Diptera > Stratiomyidae > Chloromyia > Chloromyia formosa. The sequence continues at coordinate 12,740,644 of OZ024813.1, read as the reverse complement.
GTTTTCATCATCATCGTGGCGTAACAGCCCGACGTCAGGTCCTGGCCACCAATTATCTCAGTCAAGTGACCGCGTTCTCCAATTTTGGAGCAGAAAGTTGTTTGGCGTCCTCATCTACTGAGTCTACTGATGCATGCTGTACATTTGTCCGGTATGTAGGTTCCCTGTGTCCCCTTGAGCACAAATCGGAGACTGCAATTTAGATAAATAGGAGCTACTCGCCTAAGTCTTTCTAAAGATTGCTCCTCCAGACATGTCCTTTCGTACTAAAGTATTTTAATAAACTAAAGATAGAAATCAACCTGGCTCACGCCGGTTTGAAGTCAGATCATGTAAAAATGTAAAAGTCGAACAGACTTCTTTCTCTGAACTGCTACACCCAGAAATATATTTTAATCCAACATCGAGGTGGCGATGGCAATGAAGTGATATCTAGACTAGATGGGTATCATATGATTGTAGGTGTTGAGGCGAATGCACTAGACAAGGGGTCAGCAAACTTTTTTACGAAAAGAGCCAATTTTTTTAAAATTTTAGACTCCGCGGGCCGGATAGCAATTTCGAAATGAAACCGCTTATCGGTGTGGCCAATTTATTGCCAATTGAAGGTCAGACGGAAGCTTCTCACTTTTATTTCATTTGTGTTTTAAAGCCAAGCTTTCGTCAATATGTTTGAGGGTTAAAAGCAAATAATTCGATGTGCATCTAGAAAAAAAACTTTCCTCTGCCATTTTTTATTAACTTCGCTCATGTTTATTTTCACAGCCCGGCATTTTTGAATACTATAACTTCTGTGAAAAGATATAAATAAATGTTTCCGTTGCGGAGCCATTGACATATTGAGAATTTATGCTAAGGCAAGTCAGGGTATTGAGCTCTGATCTCTAGTGAAAATTGACAGAATTAAATACGGTTAAATCTATAGTAGGAATAAGTTGACCGTTGCCACAAATAGATCGATAAAACAACACAAATAGAGGTCGCAATCCATAGTTTCAGAGGACAAGCTAACCCCAGAAAAGGGTTCTGGTCCGTAAAATTTCGTGGATGAGCCCGTGCGCACTCCATTTCATCAGAACATACCACGGTGATCCTGCGAGGCAGCAGCCTAAGTCGTTAGGCGTATTTATTTCGACTCAAGCTAATGACGAAATCAATGTGTTGCTGTTGAGTGTTGATCGCACTGCCGAATTGTGCATAAACAAACGTCAGCTCTTGTCGATATTTCAATTTCCTACTTACTAAATGGTCTACTGAGTTAGCTGACTAACGACCACCTGTCGACTTAGTACCCAGATATTGGAGCCACTGTTTCTATGGAGACATACAGGACAAGCGCATTCTATATACTCTATGTTCCAAGCTAAATCATTTGATCTGACCAGATGACTTGATCATAAACTATCGGATACATTCAAATGTGACGTTACGCATCAAGTAATCTGTCAGATCAAGTGATTTGACGTTACAATGTGAACTTGATGTAGCTAAATTTAAATTTAATATTGTAAAGCCCAATAATGCTGGGCAACCAATTTGTTTATTCGTACACCCTATATACAACTGTCTCCAAATTCTCGCGTCGACATTCAAACGGACATTGTATTCTAACAACGGACAAATGGCGAAAAAAAGATAACACTCAAAATATTCTAATATTCTGGAAAAACTGCTTACTACTCGTATTTAATTATACCATTGATCATGGCGTTTTGATATTTGCTCCGAGAATGCATTTCTTTATTTAAAAAATGTCCATATAAATTCATGTTTTTTTTTTTGTAAAAAAGAATCCTTATGTGTACCTATGTGCAAATGAATAACCTAATATTAACTACAATTATATTTCCCTGTCCTATAGCTATATTGACCAGGACTTTTAACTCAGGACTGTTAGCGTTGCAAATGTTATTAATTCCTTGATATATATTTCCCATGTATTGTGTCTTTTCGAAACTGTTGATCTGAAATGGTTGTGAACTTCTAGACAGTAGGGATAATTTAATTCGTATATGAATGAAACAATTGAAAGGAATATCTTGAAAAAAAAAACTACATAAATATATATATATATATTTGCGACTTTCAGATGTGGGCATGATAATGATGCAGACAGGAATGGTTAATAAACATGGTCTTAGTACTGCCTGTCACGCATATACGAGTATAGATGGTACGATTTGTGAATTTCACTTCATCTTATCAATGATCACCTAAATCGTAAAAATTTAACAATAAAAACAATCCTTAATCAAAGAGAACTTATATAACAATTTGAACGATTCTTGAACGAAAAAAAAACGAAACTCTCCTTTTTTCATTTTTCATTCTTTTTTCTCGAATAATAGAGAGTTGTACACTACGTAGAGCTCCTCTTTTTACAAATTTTCATAATCGAGACTTTTCATAAGTTTGCAAACAATTTGTTTCTTTTTATTCCAATTTATAATATGCATCTATATAAATCATATATAGACTGTTTTTTGCTACCAATAATTTCGAATAATTACTAATAAATTTTTTTGAAAAAAAAATAAAGGATATTGACACATCCATATTTACGGCTGGCAAGAATTTCAGTTCAAAAATATTTGAATGTTTTCAGATTCGAGAAAAAGTTCATTTTTTGGTTTTTATTTATCCCGACTACTCGTAAATTTCGGATACATTATAACGTGTTCATTAGTACGCTAGAGTACAAGCCCTGAAAGTTTTCTCATTGTGAACAAAGAAGTGAAAGTTTTCCAAGCTTTCAATATTGTACCAAAATTCGTGCCGCTACTATTATTATGCATTTTCAGTTTAGATTCATGTTGATATTTTCATTAGTTGGTTGAGAGCCTAGGCATATTAAGCAAGAGTTTATTATTAATTCGTTTAAACAGTATCTGGAAATCCATCTTTCTTTTCGTGTAAGAAAAATAAATTTATTTTTCTACAAAAGAAGCATGGAGCCTTATTTTCCACTTCCGCCTTTTAATTCTCACAATTTATGCTCAAATTTTCTTATTTTATTTTCAAAAATAGTCCACAAAAAAAGGGTTTTAGCGCCAGGAATTATGTATAATAGTAACAAAATTATTTAACCAAATATAATAGTATGAGATCCCACTGCATAAATCTGCACATACATCTTTTTTTTGTATGAAATGTATTTCAAATAAAAGATAATTAAGAACGCAATCAAGTAAACTTGCCTAGCCAAATCCTGCGGCAACCATCCTTTATTACCATAATTGTAACGAAATTTTTATACCAGTTGGTTTAATTTAACTTTTTAATTATCCGATTGATGTGTTTTTTAACTAAATCGAACATCACTTGAAAGCGAATTATGTAAAGAATCATAAAAAAATGGTTACCAGCTTTCTGCCTGTTTTAAAAAGGTTGTATCGACTAAGCACTTTGAATAAATTATACCAAATTCAAATTGGAATTTAGGGTATAATCACTTTAAGTCCAATGACCTGTGCTTGTCTATCAAAAAAAAATTCCCCAGATAGTCGATTTCAGCCCTTAAATCATTTTATGTAGTAGTTTCCGCATGGTTGAAGAGAGGCAGATAGGTCTGATGTCGTTAAGACGCGTATGCGAATTTCTACCCGGCTTCGGGTTAAAAAAAAGACCGCACGTCCTTCCAGATGCAAGTAACGTATACCAACTTCAGGCAGACCATCAAGATGCCCTCTATCCATAAATATGCAATATCTAAACAATACTGCAAGCCCGCTGGAATGATGCCATCGGTTCGAAGCTAGAGAGCGCTCACATAATATTCTCACGAGATAGAATGGATGCACTGTCGCATGGTGCTATGCGATAAGTGGAGGAGTCCCCAAATGAGGCAACAGCCGCACTTCCAGGAAAATGTGTGTCAAGCACACACTCAATGGTTTCTTTACTCGAAGACGTCCATGTAGTGTCTTCCTTTTGAAGGAAACTGGGCATAGATGGATATGCCGCCAGGATTTTCCGAAATCTAGAGGTCTCATAGGACCCTTCGATACGTTCGCAAAAGCTCCTCCATCGCGTTTAGCTCCTCTTAACTCTTTCTTGAAAGAACTCAGATGTTTTTTATAGGAGCGCCAATCTAACTCCAAACTCGAAGTCTTAGCTTTATTAAAGCTTCTCCTACATACAGCCCTAAGTTCGGAGATTCTAGTACTCCAGCAGGCTTTTTCCTGCTTTTCCGCATGTGAAGTAGCAGGACATGATGCAGACACCACCGCATTCATAGCGCCTGTCAGAATATCTGCCATATCCTCCAGCTCCGGTCTATTGCAGAGTCGGTTTCGTAGTGGAAGTAGCCCTTCGGAAAGAACATCACGATAACTAGGCCAGTTTGTACTTCTGTGATTTATAATATGTTGAACTGCTTCAGGACGCCCGGCAAGGCTGAACTGAATGTATCGATGATCGGAGAAGGAGTGTTTCGACGACACTCTTCAGTTTCTAATACGGTGTATTAAATCCTCCGACACGAGATATCTAGGACCTCCCGCCTGGATTTTATTACAAAAGTGGGTTCGCGGTTCACATTGCAGAGTAAAAGATTAGTTCCCAAGATATATTCGAGAAGCAATTCACTCCGCTAATTGGAGTCCGAGCTACCCCAAACATCATGATGTGCATTAGAATCGCAGCCAAGAATAATGCTGGTTTTGTGTGTCCTTGCTGCTGCAATCGCGTCCGTCAGAAAAGTGCCTTCATTTTCGTCCTTCATGTATGCCGATGCAACCCAATACAACTTACCTTTGAACTCCAGGGAGACTATTACAGAACTCTTGTCGCTATAAGTTGACAGTAAGAAAGCCTTGACGGTTTTCGTAACAACAATGCAAGTCCTTGGTATACTCTTACCTTTGATATAGAAAATTGTATAATCAGGAGATCCCAGGTCTTTAACGAGATCGTGCACAACCCAACGTTCCTGTATCAATGCGATATCTTCTTCACTGCGCGCTAGACAAAGAAGGTTTTCAGCCGATGCTGCTTTCGAAAGGTGAGGGTTTATTTGAAGAAACCTTACAATTATGCCAATTAGCCAAATCAGAATCAAGCGACACGGGATCGTCATCTGTGTCGTCATCGGTGGGCCTCGACACTGCAAAAAGAAAAGAATCGGCCAAAGGAGCTGCATCTTCTTCCACAGAGGTGAATTCTGGTTTGCATGCTTTTTTAAGATCGCTTCTGTATACGCGAAGCTTTATTTTAACAAAACCGAGTTTCACGACTCCGCCCGATTTTGCAAGAGGCACCAAAGATTCTCTATTAATCAACAGGACAGCACATCTGCAGTCCTCAACCGGTTCCTCCAATTTGACGGTACGCCAGTCATCGGCTGGAATACCCGGATTGCAGATGCGAATATGCCTGATTATTTGTTCCTTTTCGGTGACAAAGGGAGGCAGCCACACACGGGCCCTAGAATACACCTGGATTTCGACCCTAGCCACCAACTCCAGTCTAGCACCAGTCCTCAAGACTTCACCCACACTGCTAATGTCAAATTTAAATATAGAAGCAGACCGCTGGACTGCAATCTTCATAAGCCTGACCGTGCCCTGAAAACAGCCTCTGCCCTCGCAGTTCGGAGGAGATCCCTAGTAGGCCTCCATTCCACTTTGGAAATCAACGGCCAAAGTCCCTTCGACCTTCTTCCGGTTAACTACCGAAATGCCCCCGTCGGCATAATTTCGGTCGATAACCGACAACACAATCGAACCCTTTACCGCTTCCGCGTAGGAGGGGTCTGAATCTTTGAGCCCAACAGTCTTCTGTCGTTTCGGGCCCTCCACCTGTTCGAACGTGGATCTTTGCCGTTTTATGATCCCGCTGTCTTCCTGAATCTCGGCGTTTACCGTAAGCGCCCACTCGAATGACGGTTTTTGCTTTTCGGTATCATCCTCCCTAAAGATGAAATCGTGTACACGAATGGTATTCGAGAGCGGATCTTAGATGGTGTTATTTGCTTATGCTTACCATTCGGACTGTTAGGCCCGACCCTACTAGGCAACCCAATTTTACTTTATTACGTTCCTAATTATCTTTCATTTGAAATATTATACATCTCATAAAAAAACAGATAGGTGCACATTTGTGCAGTGGGATCTTAGACTATAATAACAATACATTTTTCGACGATATTCTAGTTGGGAGCCGTTTATATCTTATCTTTTAACTGATATTTACTCGTATTTAATTTGCATGATGAAAAACTCTTTTACTTTATCTGTCTGGGCTCTGTAACACATGACTTCAAAAATCACAAAGTTCGCACTTTCTGCTCGAATCCATCACCAAGTTTTTGAATTCCTAATTTTGGATCTCCATTTTTTAATGCTACATTAATAAAAAGTTTTCGTTTAAAGTTTGGCTTTATATACTGCCAACTGTCGTTTTTAGAATAAAGAAACCTAAAAAAAATATAAAAACTATTAATCGCTTTTATTGAATTTTGTATTATTGTTAATGTATAGCGCCTTAAAAAAACGTTTAAGGCTTTTGATCTCATCTATGTATGGGGTACTAGCGCTTTAAATTATACTAATATTGAAACGCCGTTTTGCAAAGAGTATTATAAAAGATACGTACGAGTTTTTTGTTAAAGTTGTCTAAAGCTATTAACTATTCTGCGTATTGCTTAAACTATTTCAGCTGTTTTTACTCCGTGTATTTTTAAGTGGTGAAGTTAAAAAAAGAAACATTCGTTAAACACTCGATTCATATGAAGATGGCTGAAATTCGGTTTTAGTATTACTCGTACTATACTAAATGTACTTTATCCTTCTTCATAATATCTTTCCAAATTTTCTGCCGCCAAGCTTGAATCTTTATTAACTAATATACATATATGGGACTAATTAAATCTTGCGATATTTTCTGGAAGCTATTGCACTATTTCAAATTTCCTTTTTATCATTTCCACACGTTTCCGCTTTCCTTCTTTCCACTTTGATAACATACTGGGTAGCTTTATGTACTTACGTGTACATTAATTCAGTAGGCCATTTATCCATTAGATTAAGTTGTCTCCTTACTAGTTTGTATCTAAATATAACCCAGGGTATGCAGTATTGGTATATATTGACATGTATCAGCAGCGGTAATTTTTATCTAACACTGAATTCTGCAAAATGCTAGATGACCTCCTTAGGCCCTAACTAAAAGTATGACTATAATCAATTTGTGCCGAAGTACTTAAAAAATAATTTCTTTTTAATTTAAATTGTGTGCTAACCGCATAATCATAGATAAGTAGCTATTGTAAAATTATCGCGATATATCTAAAGTTTTACTAGTTTCATCTGAGCTAGTGTATCCACATGAGGCATTTTATGGCAAGATGAGACAAAAATTCACACCGTTTTGAAAGTCGTTGGTACTACTAATGCCGTAATATTGGTGAAAAGCTCAGTTGTCAACAATTCCTTAAAGAATAAACATTTTAATATGGAAATACATTTGTCTTGCCATAACCATATTTGGGACTTTTACATGCCATTTAGGGACACGTGAAAGTCTTCAACACGCTCAATGCAGAACCAAAAATATAGGGGTTTCTCAAAGAAAGATCCTAACCAAAACACATAAACTTTTAGATTCAAATTAAAAAACAAAACAGCACTAAAATAAGTAATTTATTCCCTGTACTACTTAACGCTAGATATACTAACTTAATTATCCGTAATAACTGACTATATTTATTACTAATATGTTTGGTTGACGTTTCATTTGTTTCTTTTTTTTTTTCTTTTTTTTTGTGTTATGTATTTAATAATGTACTACAAGATCTTTCGTTTCGAACTTTTTTAGACTATTTATGAATTTGGTTGTAGTTTAAAGTTTTTTTTAGAAATATTTGGTTTATCTGTTGAACCTTTCAAAATCCTAAATATGTTTTTGTCTGACCACAGTGGCAACCTTCAGGAAAGGCGTCCGTGCCGTTCAATTGGTAGGACGTGCAAGTACGTATTTTGCTATTTATTAAATTTATATTTATTGTTTTTCGGTTTTATCATTAATGTACCTATATATAAAAAATATTTAAAACAATATTAAATTGCAATTAGAAAATAAATATAAACAGACATCTATGTATCTATGTATATGTGTGATATATATGTGTACTGTATAACAACTATTTAAAAAAAAAATATTTTGAATTTTTAGTTTTGAAAATATATTAAAATCAAATTGGTAAATTGGAATTGGTGGTGATCAATATTACTAACACAAAAATGGTTTCAAACACGTTTGCAAAATTTTCAATAGTCGTTTAAAATACATGGTGTACTGTTTATGATCGTCACGTGTTGAAATAGTCAAAATTGAAATTGTCTTTTTGTTTTGTTGATTTGTAGTTACACTGTGACGATTTTGACACAACCGACTGTATATGGTTTACATATATAGTCAATCTTATTCATCTTGATGGATTTGTATTACACTACGTTTTATTTAAATTGAAATGAAATGAAAATATACACATATAATTCTACGAGTAGATGAATATAAATTGACTATATATAAACTATTATATCTTACATTTTTTTCTGTTGTTGTATTTAATTTCTTCTTATTGTATTTATATGTGATATTTTCTTTCTTTCGGTGGTTAGATTAGTGAATTTCATTTTCAATCTATTGAATCAAATGATAAAAAGATTTTCGGTGTCAATGATCGACGTGTCTCTATATATAAATGTATTTATAATCGTGTGACATAAATATGACAGTAAACATCTAGAATAGAATATCTATTAGAAATCAATGTTGTACTGTGGAATATGGTATAAGCGCAAGATAATTGGGTAATATATTTGCACTTTAAAAGGGTAGATGAACGATTTTTTTTTTGTTTAAATAGTGCTTTGATCTGAACAAATTGAAAATGGTGAATGGCTGTATTGAATTCTGTAATATAATGCCGTCATATACATTTGTATATATTAATTTTTTTAGGAAAAAAAATCTTGCTATTTTAAATTTGACAACTTTGATCCAATTGAATGATATGCCGTCATTGGACCGAGCCAATCCGAGGAAAAAGATTGAGACATCACGTTCGACCGTAGGTACACTTTTTTGATGTTTCTCTTCGTCCGAAATGAAACGATAACGTTGTATAGGGCAGCTCATGCGTGAAAGAACTGGTACAAAAATGGGAATATAAACTGCCTACAATCAAAAAAGTCCAATCAAATGGAAAATGATCTCTTCGTGTGAATGAACGAATTGTAAAACGTTTGCTTCATTTTTTTTATTTCCTATAATTTTAAAACACATGTAATGTAATCTAATTCCAATAAGACGTTAATCAGGAATTAATAACCGTATTCGAGACAACCGAACAAAGATGATCTCTGAATCGAGCGGTCTGGATCAGTCACAAGCTAACTCAGCCATCATCCAGACAATTCGCCGCGTGGGGGCGAAACGCAGACTAATATAGAAAGGTATAGGGGCGAACTGGCGAGAAAGAAGTTGACGTTCAACCAATTCACTTTCAACACTGATCCAAATGTGATCCAATACGATACCTGGATCACAGACCGGGCTGTCGTTTTGTATAGGAATGAACTTTTGTTCGGGTGATAAAAACATGGCTGTTATTATATTATACCGTTGGTGCTCAAAGTGTGACCTTCTGGTCGATCGAAAAGATATTTTGGGAGGGCCGCGAAAAAAACGTTTACAAGAATTCAAAATTAAATGAAAATCTACTCAATAAATTTTATGGAAACAACCGTGTGATGTGATATATGATCTTGTTTGCGACTTCAGGATTTGAAAGACTGCCAAAATACACTCAAATATCAAATGGAATATCAATCAAATTATTCCACAAAAAAAAAGGTTCCCAACATTTTTTCGGTATCTTCAATGGTTTTTGAGTAACCTCACATGAAAAACAATATTTTTTGTATTTCATGCTTTCTTTCACAAAAAAATGCTCAGTTTTTGGAAAAAAAAACTTTAAATTTTCTGCGAGCGTTTTCTTGAAAACTTGTCAACGTACTGGTGAAAGGCAAATTCAATGTACTTGATATGTTCAGTAGAGTACTTATTTTAGGAGACATTGAGCAATGTCTCCATTGGTTTTTGCACCAACTAAATAAATAGACAAACAAGTTTTTTTGGCGACGGCCATCGACATCCATACAACATATATGGCGCTTATCATGCCGTCGCCCTTGTTTCTCCCAAGTGGCACTACACTATCAGAATTGTTAAGAATAATTCTCCCCCTGGAGGACACGGCAAGCTGCATGTTGCAATTTGCATTGCTGCGAGATTCGTACCCATGTTGTGTTGGCCGGCCTATATAAGGCGATAAAATATCGACCTGGTTGTTCCCGGTCACGCCTCTCCTACTGGTGCGATACGCAAAGCAGAGGCGTCTGATGAGACGCGCTTCGCACCAGCGGTCAAACCCGGCGAACATTTTTGGAACGCTTCCAGGGGGAGAATTATTCATAACAATCCTAAATAAATATTTTTGTCATTTGCTAGGCAACTATAGTCCCCACAAACGTGGATTTTACCTCTAATTAAAGCTAATTGAATTACCTGAAAACGAATTTTTACGATATTTGGCAATGGACATCACCAAACCCCGTACTTTTTGGAAACACATACATCTGCGAGCAGCAATTTTCAAGATTGAAGCACAGAAAGTTCCAGGCGGCCAAGGCCCGACGTCGGGCTGTCGCGCCACGATGATGATGATGAAGCACAGAAAGAGTAATATCAGAATCAGGTTGTCTGATGAGTACGTCGATGGAATCCAATATTGATTCATTACGCTTAGTACCTATATACATCGCGATTCATTGAATTAATTCATGTCGCAGACTCAAATGAAACATATCGGACGGGATTCAAAATATGCAGAAAATACATACAAAATTCACGACGGCAATGAGCCGAGGCTGGCGGGCTACATACGGGATTCTGGCGAAACGCAGAAGAATCAATTCAAAGAATCGGAGCGCGTACTAGGCGTTAGTATCGCAAATGCAACGCCAAAATTCGCATTAAAAAAGAAATTCAGTTTCTTTGTTCTTCACAATAAAAACCAAGTCTTTTACTCAACTGCTGTTTTTAGTATTTTTGTGGCCCAATACAACTCATTTCATGCCAATGCGGCCCGCTGAAGCTAAAAGGTTGGACTCCCCTAGCATAAAGTGTGGTGAAATGTCGAAAGCATATATTCAGTCGAAAAAAGAAGGTCCAAATCAAGATTAATAAATGTATGGTATTGTAAATCTTAGAGATTTAAATCTTATCAAACCAAAAATTGATTTTTCGGCATATATAGGTACTGCAATCGAAATTCAACATTTAAACCCCTTTTACAAAATTTGTTTGAATATAAGCGTATCTGTTAATAAATAGTGTAGCCATAAGATTACATCTACTCAAAACAGTGCCCAATTTTCTTGCGCTTATTATATAAATATGATTAAGTACATATTTGTTGTTGTTTCAACGTGTAATACTCGTATCTACCTTAACAATTCGATGTTGTCGTACGTTTTTGTGGGTGACTTACGAAAAATATGTATTTGTAATAAATTTATTATTCCCATAAAATTATTATTTTTTTGGTATAGGACCAATACAGTGACACTTAGGACTTATTTTTTGTTTTGTTTTGGCTTTAAATCCTAATTTATCCTTTTAATACCCCCAAAAACGTGAATCGTACAACAGAAGAGAAAAACGGACCAACACATTTTGCGTTCAGTTGTTGTAATGCATTTTGTCTCTGTCATAGATACTCAAAACTGTACAAGAGCCTAAAACTTCATATTTATACTTAAAGAAACCCTAATTAACTACAATTTATTCCTATATTAATTTTCTATTTCATTTATCCTTTCTTTGTATATTTTTTTAAAAATCCCGAAATATGTGTATCTGATTATACACCATTTTATAAAATGGCCTAATTTTGACTAATTCCCAAACAAAAAAAAACAAAAACCTTAATGATATATTCTGTGGACTTAGGCGATGACTACGTAATTGCAAGTAAGTTTAGAGTGTCCTTATTCTGAATAAAAACTTTTCAAGTCCGTTTATAGTGTTTCCGTTATTTTTCAGTTCATTTGTTTGTCTTTTTTGACTGGTTTTTGGGACGAGGAAATGGTTTTTTGGTAGTGAAAAGTTCGCCGGCTTTTTTTATATTCATACCTTATTATATTTTATGTTTAGCCAATGTCCAACTGTATGTATAGATAATACCACACTGAACAATATAATATTATCCACTATTTAAAAATTATATCTATGGCCGTTATCACGTGTAGAGTATGTATATTGAAACGGAAAAAAAATTTGCCTGACACTATACTCGTAAAAACGAATCATATTGGAACATTATTGTATCGACGCACAAATTGTTGAAATGCCTATTCATAATTAACACTGATAAGTATTTAAAATTCGACTAACAGTGCACAAAGTATTTGAATATAATCTAATAAAACAGTATTCTGAAGTAAGGAAATGTACAATAAACGAAGATTGACAGGTTAAGTAAAATCATTATCACAGAATTAACGTAAGGCGGCCTTCACACGGGAAGCACTATATACGAAATTCTAACAGAAAGCACCAGTGGCGAGCGAGCTTTGTATGTGCGACGATTAATTTAAAATGGCAGTCGTATAGAAACCTCGCTCGCCACTGGTCCTTCCTGCTAGAATCTCGTGTATCGTGCATTCCATGTGAAAGCCACCTAACAGCTCTCTTTTGTAGCTGCAAAGAATAACGATTCAATATAGAGTTAGAATCAAATGTACACAATGTAAAACGCTGGAAGCTTTAACCGGAACACGTATACAAATTGATATTTCACCATAATTCACAAAATTTTCTTCTCAATCCCAATCTTATAGTTTTTGTCCTATGAAATTTTATGTTGATATGCAAACATTGCAATTTCACGAACAGCCTCTTTTGCACCTCCCGTGCTCTCACACGTTCTCTGATTTTTTTCTTGTTAATAATTATTAGTCACTTTTGAACAGGTTCGCTGTCGATTTTTTTTTTCATAAAGCCCTAATTTTAAAGTAGAATTTTTGAAGTATGCAATTTCATACATTATTTAAATGCATGTTTCAATTTACAGCTCAACTATGTTATGTAATTCAGTAGTCAATCTGCTTAAGTCACATAATACTAAGGGAATGGTAGTTTCGAGTAAGCGTAGAAGAGGTTTTGATTGCGACATGCCATGTCATTGATAGAATGGCAAATCCACGCTGCCTGTAGTTTTGAAAAGCTTACGTAGGAAACCATAATGCAGCGCAAATACGTTTTGTAGAATTGCAAATGTTATTCTCTATTTTTTTTTCTTAACTAATCATAGTTATGGAATAAATTAAATTTGACATAAATATTCACCTTATATCCTGTTTATGAATTTAAGTTAATACATATCAATTTTTGAGCAGATTTATGAGCCTACTTTTCTTCCAGTTATTTTTCTTTTTTTTTTTTTGGTAATTTTAAATGACCTCTTATGTAAGAAAAACAATTAAAAAATTATTATATATACGAGTATAATAAGTATATGTCAATTAACAATGTCTTTATTATACAAAAAGACAAAAAAAACATAGCGTTGTTGAAAGAATCCTAGTATTTGAATTTTTTTATATCGTACATATTTTCCATTAATGAGTTTTCATGAATAATACAATAATAAGAAAACGTAACTCCTCCTACTACAAAAATATTTATTTCAAGTACAATATATACGTATTTTGGGAGCTTCTCCTACAACAAAACTATTAATTTCAAATATACACGTATTTTGGAAGCTGCTTACTCTCTTCTTCAGTACTTTAGCTACCTAAAGTTAAAGTACTGAAGAAGGGAATAATTGGCTCTCGAAATACGTACATCCTTGAAATGAATATTTTTGTAGTAAGAAAAGCTACGGTTTTTATTATTAAAATAGATCAAAACTACAAGCATAAGAAACGATAACTATAGTATGAATAATTCTTTTAATTGAAAATGACATCTTAAGCATTGAATTGAAATTTATTTCATATTTCTTAGGTCTAAAATGTTTACCTAGTATTCAAAAGGCCCGTGAGAAAAATGCAAATCATTTATATTGCCTCTTGAAAGACACGAAGACAACCTAAGCGAACCTTCTTAAAATTTGGGGAAAAAGTTTCAAAGGAACTGTCGTCGCCTCAAACACTTTTCATATCAAAAAGATGCCCAGATTATAGTACTACCTAAAGTGGAATTTTTTTCTGGGATTTCCCAGAGTGCACTTCCGTTGATTAGTATACAGATCGTGATCTTTCAATCACCGCTCTACGATACTAATCTAGAGCTCGGAGATCAAATCTCGGCGCGATCAAAAACTGCCTGTGAGCACTAATAGAACTCTCACAGTGCTCCGAGCTTGTCAGTATAAAGACGGCGTGGATAGGAGGTCCATGCTAGCTGCACTTCCGAAAAGTAGTTAATTCTATTGCAACGTCAACAAGGCATAGACATAGACATCTATTAGAACTCCTACCCCACATCATTCCAAGCTTGTCATTAAAAGGCGGCTAAATGGATAGGAGGTATATACTACTACTACTATGTTAACGCATCCATGCCCCACGGGAAGGGTCAAGGTCGGATATCATTAATTTCTTAATGTGTTGCCTTTCATGGGTTCAGGCATGTCTGGCTGCAGGTGTCTTTTTAATTGGGTCGTGTTTCACAAAAAAACTGCTTCTCTCTTCATTAAAAGCAAAATTAAAAGCAGGCGTTCCCGTAAATAAATTAAATTTCTATTACAAAAGTGGTGTAAGTCAAAAACAATTAATCGAAAACTGACGTACATTTTTTGTTATATAACAAATCATGAATTTTCCTTTACAGTCCACCCATTCCAATGGTAATCATATTTCATTGTAAAGTTGTTAAAAAAAATATTCTGAAAACAGGACAGGAAAAATTATTTCGAAAACAAAGCTTACACCACTCTTGGCCTCCTAAACTGCTCGAATAAATAAAACCAAATTTGTATATATTGTTTTCAAATAGAGATATTGTTGACATGTGATTCGCCATCACTGGATATTATTTATCTAAAGTGAATCGCCAACTAATAATTATACGAAATTTAATTTTGTTCGTAGTTTCCAAACTAATATCCTACAAAAATGAGTACTTTCCTACAACAACGCTATTCATCGAACTTCGTATTGGAGCCGGTATACAATACAATACAATAACTAAGATATAAAATTTAATACACTTAAATTTTGTCTAATCGACATAATTGGTCACTACCCATTTCTTATAATATTGATTTTAGTTGTAATCATTTTGACGTCTGTTTTATTTATAATCAAAATATTTTTGAAAGACAATTTAAAAAAAGCAATATCGTTCTCAATTTTCTTCTCAATATTTTTGAATATGTTTGTTTTCCTTCTTTCTTTTTTTTTCTTAAATATTCCGTCCAAATCCAATAAAACAAAAATAATAATTTCATTTTCAATTAGAAAAGAAATCGACTTTAAACAAAAACAAACACATAATGAAATATGATGCAATAAACGGCGTTGAGGTTTTGATTTTGATCAATGTTTTCCAGATGATCATCACCCCGCACCCACATTCACTCCACCAGAACTACCCAAAAGGGTGCATGTGCGCGGAATAACATCGGGTAAAAGCCTAAGAAAATTTTTCTTTAAAAAATTAATTTAACTCATTTAAAGGATCAAACAAGTGAACAAATCACTAACAATCATATATAATGAATATCATCAAAAATTTAACCAAACTTATCGCAAAGAATTGATCATACCATTAATTGAAAGCCAAAATAAGAACAAAAGATTAGCAAATTATGTACACAATTCAAGAATAATTCGTATTTCGTTTGATTTATTCTCACATTTGTTTTCAGAAAGTAGATATTTATTTTGAAATTCAAACTATTCCTTTTCATTTTTGCGTTTATTTTCTATTCCATCATAGTCATATTTAGGCATTATTTTGTAGAATTTCTATATTAACATATCCAATAGTGTTGACATACATTTAAGACAACACCTCACACAATTTGTCACCGGTCGAGATACATTTTTTTCATACATACCAGTCACATGCACATTACACATTTGAAAAAAAAAAATTAAAATATCTCCAAATGCGATATCTCCTTGAAATCATCAAATAACAGGAGAACGTACATATTCGCGTTCATTATGCTCCTATTAGGTGCATTAATACGTTCTGGCTTCTTATATTTTCATTTCTTGTTATTCGTCTATTTAATTTCGTTATCTACGTTTCTTTTCGTTCGATTGGCTTTATTTGTCTTTTATTATTTACAATACATATGTAAACTGTGAGATTTCGAAACGGTCAATTTCATTGCTCTCACTTCAGAAAGGATCTCCCATTATCACTCTGGACCGTGCTTCGACAGAACTGAAAAAAAATAAATTTATTTTTTTTATATTCCCTCCTCAGTTTCCCATTGGTTTATTTAAAGCTTCTACAAAAAAAAATGTCAAAAAAATATCTAAAACTACAATTAAAATATACCTTGACATCCTCAAGTATTTAGTTGGTTAAATTATATACATCCTTGGACGCATGTAATATTTTAAATGTTCATATTGTAAAAAGTTAATGTATCTTTTTCTTTGCATTGAATACTACTAAGTACTACTACTGAAGCTACTATTGGCTAAACTCGTACATGAGAGTTATACAAAAATAACTCAAACTCCATTAATTAGATACATAAAATCTTTTTCTTTTGTTAGTTTCGTGTACAATTCATATTCAGTTGTGTTCATAATTTCATTTGCTACTTTGTTCAGTTTGTAAACTATTATGGAAATAGATGAAAACAAATATTAACGTCATAATTGTTCTAAACGTATCTATTAATCATATAATAATCATTACGTTGATGTTGTCATTTGTGCTTGTTGCTCTCTCTATATCTATACATATCTATTATATTATTTCATTATTAAAGTAATAAATTATATCAAGTTACAATCGTTCATTTTGGTAAATAATGAAAAAAAGACAAAACGAAGTATAGAAGAATTTAGAACAAAAATATTGTAAAATACATAAATAAAACTGGCTAAATTACTAACACTTATTGCAAATTAATTCAAGAGTCGATATTAAAATGCTTTTTATATTTACAGGCGAAATCACGAGAGATCGAGAAGATATTAATTGTAAGTATGAAAGACGATTTGAGATTACTAACCCTCGTTTGAACCAATGTTCTGTTTGTCATTTGGTGGAGACCCGGCCAAAGAGACAGTTTTGAAAAACAGTTTTGTTTTCAAAAACAAAAACAGAAAAAAGTCTTGTTTTTTGAAAACAGTTCTGTTTTATGTAAACAGACTGGTATTGTCTCTAGTTCTGTTTATCTTGTTCAACATGTGTCCCAAAAAATGTCAGACAACGAGGATTTCATAATAAGCTATGGCTTTATTTAATAAATGATATCTAAAACAGAAAAAAAAACGGAGATATTGGGTCAATTATCAACTAAAAAAAAAAACTAAAAGTTATATATAACTTGAACCTTTAAAA
The DNA here is from genome assembly GCA_964017055.1 of Chloromyia formosa. Lineage (NCBI taxonomy): Eukaryota > Metazoa > Arthropoda > Insecta > Diptera > Stratiomyidae > Chloromyia > Chloromyia formosa. The sequence continues at coordinate 12,723,034 of OZ024813.1, read as the reverse complement.
TGACAACTGATTGTATACTTGGATGCTGTCGCAGAAAATAAAAGTGCGTATTTCAATCAACCGGATAAAAAACAAGAACAAATATGTTTTTCTTTGATCTGTTCTAGAAAGCAAGAAAATTTTCCCATTCGCGATGGGAACTTGTTTTGTTTTTGTGTTTTTACAAAAGTTCAGTACCGCAGCTTTACCACGGTACACAAAAGTGTATCGTTGCAATACCCCACCTTCGCCGCGGTATACCGCGTATGCAGTGAGAGCTTGAATATTCCGCCATGTAAATTTGTACCGCTGTACCGTACCGCTACCGTGTACCGCGCTGGTTTGTGGAGAGCTTTATTCTGCCCTTTTTCAGTTTAACTAAAAACTGAAATATTGGAATGATTAAAATGTAAAACTTTCGCAAAGCCAACCTTTAGGTAACACGAAGGTACTACCTAAAGGGGAAGTCCACTCTAGGCGCACTCTCAAGTCGATTCCCGATTTAAGCAGTACGAACTAATGTTTTGTCAGTATGAAATTATTGTCATGATGCACGCTTCGTGCGTTTCGCGTAAAACGAAAATCCATCTAAAACCGACACCAGTATATTTCCTCTTTTGAAGAAGATTCATACTTGAGGGTGATTTGCCGTTTTTGGGATATGTCACAGCGAAAATTCACCTCACAAAGGAGGGCTTCTGCCATCTTTTTTGGGGTGAAAATTATTAGGGGAATAGTTCGGAACCGTGAAAAAGAAAGATCCTTCAAGCGTTGAGCAGGTCTCTAAAAACGTTAACACCGGCTTGACAAAGATGAATATCTGTAAGTGAAAAAAGACGCAGTGCATACATATAGTAGACACAACAATCAATTATTCACTATTAATCAAATTTACTGAATTTACTTTTACTTTTCAAACAGCGTTGTTTCTTATTTTACTTGCAGTAATTAATCGAAATCGACGAGCTCCGTCTTCGACAACGAACGGTGTAACGACTAGTTCATCATTACATGTAAATTCGACGACGAAACAAGTTAACAAAGTGAAACCAGTTAATCGACAAAGTGCCGATAATATCGTTTCACCTTCTAGCTATAATAGGTAATTGGATTGTTGCATACATAATAAATTATAGTTAATAATATCGTCCTGCTGATATGACAAAATATAAAAATGAATATTCTGTAAACCAAATTGCTCTTGGTGTGGTTATACGAACAAGTGCAACAAAGTGAAGAGAAAGTTAATGAACAAAATGTAGGAAACGAATAATCACCATAACATAAATTAGATGAAATTGAATAACAATATTGAATTGTAACACTATATGCATACACTGCACTAACATTATAACATAATCTTGACGATTATGTACATATTTATATTTAGTTGAGTGATTTCTGATTTAATAAACTACTCGCTTTAACGTAGAGTTTTTAGATACTTTTCGGTTTTAAACTTACATAGAAAAAAAATATTTTTCGTATGAACGTCTGGGAGTTACTATTTTTCGTTTTTTTTTTTTTTTTTTTCATTTTCTTGTTCTGTGTTAAGAGTTGCGTTTGCATTTTACAATTAACTTTAATTTTTGTTTTACCTACAATTTATTATGGTCAAAGTTTTATATTAAACTATGAGTTTCCCAACTCAAACCAGTGTCTCCAGACACTGGCGGACATAGGAATTGTGTCCGGCAATATTTCTTTTATTGTTGCTTTGTTTCATAGTTATACGAGTATATATTCACAACAACATTGACCATAATATACGAATAGGTTTTTGCTTTTACCTCAATCATTAACTGAACACGAACCCCACTAATTCATAACACTAACACACAAACGTATAACATCCCACTAAATAAAATCTTTCCAATGATTGTGAACAAAAAATAATCAAAATTTATCTGAAATTCTAAAAAAAAATATTAATAATTAACAACAAAGAAAATATTTGTTTTTGGCTAATTAAAATAATTTCAGGCCTGCCGAACCCGAGGCAAATCCGTACGCGGGCTATCAACTTGCTTACGAAGTGAAAAAGCTCATGTATGCGTCTTAACCTTATAACTTCATTTTTCCTTTTTAATTTACATTTCGATTATTGTGCATTAGATGATTTTGATAGAAATACGAGTAGTATCTGTTGAAGAAAAAAAAGATAAATTTATTTGACTTTCACTTTAACGTCAAATTAATCACAGTAGCGTGTAATCCTGTTAGAATTTGTTTCTATTGAATGTACTTTCTTTTTTTTTGGCTGTCTTTAAGACATCTATAGTAGTTTAGGTTGGACCTTAAACGAGTTACATTTTTTAACGATATGGCGTAGTGTTATGTATCAGAAATGATACAGTGCCCATATTTATAATTTTAGCTTTTATGTCTTGTTTAATTTTTGTTGCTGTTAGTGATTTTTTTTTTAGTTGATTCCGATTATAGTGTAGTCAAGTTCAAAAAGTTGTTTTTCGTATTCACTAAAAAATTTTCTTTGATATTAAAAGTTATTTTTTTTTATTGTTTTTTTGCTTTCTTTCTTTTGATACCAATGACCACATGGTCGCGATAGGGCAATAAGCTTGCGGAATGGATGTGGAAGTGGTGATGGGGTGCGCGGCCACCTTTTTTTTTTTCCATTTTTTGAGTAACTCATCAATAGCTTAAATGTCAAATTTTATATAAATCGTTCTAGTATTCGCTGAGATTCCAGTAAACAAGTTAGCCCGAAAGTAAATTCTAAACATGGAAAAAATCGTTTCGTGCGGTCATTATTTTTATTTTTTTTTGCTACTAAACCACGGCTAACAAGAGGCTTACTCACTGCCTTGCTTGAAGTTGATTTTTTCTAGAAAAAAAAATACTTTATACTTTACTTGGTAAAAAAAAAACTTAATGATAGTACGAAACTCGTTCATATTTAAAATTGCCTCTCGGACTGACTAATTCCGCGAATATAACAAAAATAATACTTTAAAATTATTGTAATATTTGAAAAAAAAAGTGGAACCACGTAACCCCCATCTCCTACTATTGAGCTGCTCTCTCGTATTGTATATGCTGAGTTTCATGACTGGGTTTATCTATTTCTTATCCAATTTTTTAACCAGGGTGTCCCACTTCAGATGGTAAATACACTAATGGTAAACAGTACCATTCAATGGTGCAAAATTGGCACCAAAATGGACACTCTGTCTTTAACCGTTACAGAGTTTTAGATTTTTTTTCTTTTGCAAATTGTGTCAAAAAGCTTGACTTGTCGAACAAAATCAAAATTTTGGGAGAGAACCCAGTCATTTAGTCCAAGATTTGACCAATTTCTGAAAAAACATAAAATTTCAATTAAAAATACTTTTTACGTGTTGCGAAATTCACCGTTACTTCAAAAGATATAACTGTTAAAACTTAAAAGAAATTTTAAAAACGATTTTTTATTGGAAATTAAAACGATAATTTTTCCAGGGTAGGCCATGTTTTTTTCCTTTAATGCGTACTATTCGAACATTTTCAATTCCAAATGTATCACAGAAATTTACCGTTGAACAGCCAACACATTGGCGAAACTTTTGTCAAATTCGCTGATTTGTCAGCACCATTGTAAAATTGCCATTTTAATTTCCGATGTATAATCGATTTTGAAATTTCTTTAAAATTTTAACAGCTATACCTTTGAAGTAACGGTGCATTTCGCAACTGGGAAAAAATCGATTTATTTGAAATTTTATCTAGTGTCAGAAAGTGAGATCAAACCTCGGATTAAATATTTGGAGAAAGGCAAATTTTGATTTTGTTCGACAAGTCGAGCGTTTTGACACAATTTACAAAAAATGCTAAAACTTTGTAACGGGTAAAGACAGAGTATCCATTTTGGTGTCAAATTTCCACAAATGAACAGTACTGTCTACCATTAAGGTATTTATCTGAAGTGGGGCACCCTGTATAGGTAATTATTTGATATAAGTAATACTTTCGAAGAAAATCGCGTCAAAGCGACTTGAATATACAGTGCTTTTTACTCCCATAATAGAACTATTCTCATCTATTTTATGTTTTAAGTGTCATTCTTCCTTATATCCATAGACATTTCAGCATGCTTCTTGAACAGATTTTTTAATTACTAATTTGAAACTAAGCATAACTATGAAAAATTATGATAAGGACCACCGATAAATTTTTAAAAAAGTCTAATCAAACATTTAATGTTAAACAGTAGAATAATGCCACGAAAAATATTTATATTATCTATGACCGAAAATTTGGATCGTTAAAACTAATGATAATGCCACTGACCTAAATAATGCTAATTATAAAGATGAAATGAATCCATACGAATATTAACCGTTCAATTATACATTAAAGTACTCATATTAAATTTATATTTAGATTTTATAGTTATGTACATTTATTTCTGCCTCGATTGTTGATTACATTTAAAAACATAAAAGTATAAGGCAGGTTAAATTTCAATTGGTAAATTTGTTTGTCATTTTGCATTTTTCCCTTGGGAAAAACATTGGATCCTGGATAATTCACAGAACTATCACGTTTACCGGCCAGACCACCACCGCACCGCAACCGCATTATTCAATTTTCCACTCTTCGTTTCTCTTTTAAATTTACCAACCTGACCACAACCGTGGTCCACTTCTTCTTCTCATTTTCAATTGGCCACCCAGACAGCAAACCACAACCAGACCATCCTACTTTCCACTACCATTCCATTTTCCATTTTCAATTTAACACCCAGACCACAATAGGATCATTCGATTTTTTCCTCCCCGCATCGATGCGGTTTTCCATTCCTCATTTTCTGTTTACAATTTACCACCAATACACAACTGAACCATTCCATTTTCCACTCTCCGTATCCCAATTACAATTGCCAGTCAGAACGTAACCGCACCACGTCCGAGTTGTTCAATTTTCTCTTGCTTTTTTCCCTTTTCAATTTACCAACCTGACCGCACTTCTGATTTTCAATATACCACTTGAACCGCAACTGCACCACAACCAGACCATTCATTTTTCCAACCCCGTTACCCATTTTTAATTTACCAGCCAATTTACCAGCCGGATCGCAACCGGACTTTTCCATTTTCAAATCGCGTTTCCGTTGACTGTGTAGTCAACACAGCCCGTAACCGCGACTGGACCATTCTATTTTCCACTCAAGATTTAATAAAATCAATGGACTCGTTCCGTTCGCCTCTGATTCCACTGGAAGGGGGTGTTTTCTCGTGAATTTCTTACTGGCTGGATATAGCCGTTGATATTGAATCATCTGGCATATTGGCCAGGTCACCCTACTGTTTGGTCAACCATCAGTTACCTCTACGAACAATGTCTACAAAATGTTTAGCTTAAACTTCTAAAATAATTATACTATTTCTATTTTGCCCTAACCTCTAGTGAAGCGGGAGTTGAACCCGCGGAACCGGAAGACATCAGACTGACGGACGCCTGAACGATCAAAGCTGTGGCCTCCATCCCCGAAAAAGAAAATTTAATAAATAAAATTAAAAAAAAAAGAACAAAAAATCTTTTCATCGCCAAAAAGGAATTATCTCCACATGGGTTAAACATAAATGTGATTCTTCTGTGGCCTTGTCAATATCACATGATCTATCTGTTATTTAACGAGTTAAGATGTTATTAAAATATTTAAATTATCTTAATATGTTATAGTCGAATTTTAATGTTACTCCACATTGAAGAAAACAAATATTTTATATTAAAAATTAGACGGTTTTAAAGTAATGATAAACCAGAAATAATTATATTTAAAATGAGTGGCCCTTTCATAATTTTGCATTGCATATGTTTATCATGTCTTAGTATGTATTCGAATTAAATACTAAATTTCATAAAAAAAATCTACATATAAAAATTACCACAATTCAGGCCTACAAGTCGAGGTAGTGGCTCAGGAGCACAAAACACGAATGGTGTTTCACTACCAGCGGGTATAGCAGATGATCAATCGAAAGATTTCGATTTCGAAAAGACCGAAATGAAATACGATTCGACCGGAATGTTTCACTGGAGTCCGGCAAGAAATTTAGAAGACTGCATACTGGTAAATATACGTTTCGAATTTTTAAATAGTTAAATCTAACACCTCTGGTAGATTAGGAAACCATAGAGCTAGTCCTAATAATCCTCAAATAAAGTATCTTCAGTGTTTGTTGATTTCGGCGCCCAACGTGGGCATCCCTAAATTTAACCTGTTTTCCTTCATTTTAGGATCGGAATCAAGCGGCAATGACGGTATTGAATGGGCACGTTGTAGTTTGCCTATTTGCTGATCCCGATTCACCATTAATTGGGCTTAGGAATTTAGTAATGCCATTGCGCGCATCGAACTTTCATTATCACGAACTGAAACATGTCGTTATTGTCGGTTCCGTTGATTATATCCGGCGCGAATGGAAAATGTTACAAAATCTACCGAAAATCTCGGTACTTAACGGATCACCGCTCAGTCGTGCAGATCTGAGAGCGGTCAATGTGAATCTATGTGATATGTGTTGTATATTATCGGCCAAAGTTCCTAGCAATGACGATCCAACATTAGCCGATAAAGAAGCAATCCTAGCATCGTTAAATATAAAAGCAATGACATTCGACGATACAATAGGCGTCCTAAGTCAGCGTGGTTCCGAATTCGATAATTTAAACACGTCAGGTAGTCCAATTGTATTACAGCGGCGAGGGTCTGTATATGGTGCAAATGTTCCAATGATAACAGGTCCGTAACGGATGGAGTTTCCAAAATTTGTAATACAAGACTAACAATTACACTATCAATTTTCTTACAGAATTAGTTAATGATAGTAATGTACAATTCTTGGATCAAGACGATGACGATGACCCAGACACCGAACTATATTTAACACAGCCGTTCGCATGCGGTACAGCATTCGCCGTTAGTGTACTCGATTCCTTAATGTCAACAGTAAGAAGCCCTGAGTGTGATACATCTTAGTCCGATTACTAAACTTGTTTCCTTTTTTGCCATTTCAGACATATTTTAATCAAAACGCCTTAACTCTAATACGATCGTTAATAACTGGCGGCGCCACGCCCGAATTAGAACTTATATTAGCTGAAGGTGCTGGCCTTCGCGGTGGCTACAGCACAACAGAAAGTTTAGGCAATCGTGATCGGTAACTATTGCTAGATTTTCTAATTTCCAGAACTACATTTAGTAACGAAATCTTTTTTTTTTTTTCACTATACGTTGTAGATGTCGCGTCGGTCAAATTTCTCTATATGACGGTCCATTAGCACAATTTGGTGAATGCGGCAAATATGGTGATCTGTTTGTGGCAGCACTAAAATCTTATGGTATGCTTTGTATAGGACTTTATCGATTTCGTGATACGAGCTCTAGTTGTGATGCTAGCAGTAAGCGATATGTTATAACGAACCCACCAGATGATTTTTCACTACTGCCAACAGATCAGGTGAGTAATTTTCACATTGTATTTTCTACTTTAGTGTTAATTGCCTGCCTTAACGAACTTAACTGGACGGTGCTTAACTTTAAAAAAAAAAGGCCCCTCTACGAGCTAAGCAGCGGCCTAGGCTTGTTGTAGCTCAGTTCGGAGGACGTTGGCGGGGTTTTCGCCGCTCGTTTCCCCTGTCCTTTACGTATTAATAAAAATTCATAGGGCTGGGGAAGACAACACAAACATGTGAGGCATGGAACAATAAAAAAAATGGGGCGATAACGATGGAATGGTTGGCGAACGACGCAGATGCGCTTGCGCTCTCATCGGAGTCCGGGTGTAATGGGAATCTCCCCCTCTGGTTTCGTACCACCGACAAATCACTGCTTATCACATCCGTGAAGGGTATAAAAATGTAATAATGCGTGGACAAACATTTTAAATAACGTGAAAAGACAATCCTGGCAAACAGACGAAAAGTGAGCGGATAAGTTGCGATGTGCAATCCATCGATTGATAAGTTTGGTGATGTTTCACAGTATGGACATCCAAAACTCTTTCAGCCAGCGAAACCTAATGTCGATAGTTGACTTTTTTGTTACAAAAAAAAAGTGCTTATTACTTTGAGGTTGAAGCAATATCAAGTTTTTCCTTGTGTCTTCGGCTGTTCACATAATCCTGCAACGTTGTTCCACCTATAAAAATTTATGATGTTACTTTCTTGAAATGGATAAGTGCGCAAGGAGAAGGTTAATTGCCCAAATGCCAACCACTATGTGCGACCGATTTAACACTCGCACAAGCTTCACACTTCGCCAGTCGTAGTTCACCTGTGAGCGTACAAGACTGTTTTGGCATGGTTTTGCTTTACAGATTCCAAATGAAGGAGTTAAACTGCATACGAAAAATTACTAATTCAATTGTTAACAAATAAAATAAATAACTGGCGCAACAGTCCAATTCGAACCATGGCCTCGAAATGAGTTAGCATCATCTCATTTTCTAGATCGTGACGGTCTTGTGCAGAGGTGTCTGATCAGCAACACGCTCAACCGAGTTATTTATCCCATAAATGAGAACTCATTTAACAGCTGAGTGGGCTCATATTCCGACACGTAAATTCCCTTTTTTTATCGAAAACTACCACATTCAGTAGGAATCGAACCGGGGCCCAGTGCGTAGAAGGCGAACGTGCTAACCGTTGCGCCATCCGGACTATTTTGAATTGTTAACGGATATAAAAATGTACAGTACAGTCGAATAAATTTTTGGGAAATGGGTCCCACCGAACGAGAGAAAGGCTTTGGACGATCAGGAAAAAGACAACCCCATTTGAAAATTGCTTCTTACCGTTACAAAGCCATCCGAACTAGTTAAAAACTTTATCTGACTTTAGAAACGACCTGACTCTAGCAACGTGTTGCAAATCTCACTAAGTTCGTTGAGAAAAAAGCTTGTAAAAGCTGGCTTACGTGCGTGGGAACCAGTCCATAAGCCAGACTTTCCGTTAAAAAATCAAGCTAAAATGTTTGAAATGGGCCCAGGAGCATGTGATATGAACTCAGAAGGTTTGGAACATTACCATTATGTTTTGTGTGTCCATATTTAAGCAACATTAGGCGACTGATGAATCTACGTGTGGCGTAAGCCTCGAGAAACGCTCAGCGGTGAATGCCTTCGAAGACTCCCTCCGAAATCTGAAGGATTTAAGGTGTGGGGATTTTTTCCCAATCACGAAGGTGGTGGAATATGCTTTCCCATCTCATTTCGAAATTGAGTCGCAATTACAGTCTTCGAGGACTTTAGCGTCGGGAGGAAATTATGACGTAACTTACGTATATCAAAATACATTTCACTAATGCATAAAATTCACATTCAATACAACATTATTACATGTTAACCCTCGGATGTTTTCTCATTTTCAGGTATTTGTCCTTATGCAATTCGATCCTGGACTGGAATACAAACCACCATCGGTACGAGCACCACCAGGTGGACGTAACACCAATACACAGGGATCTGGGGTCGGTGGGGGTGGCTCAAACAAAGATGATAATTCTTGACTGTTGCTGTGTAGCGCCTTAACTGATGGTCCCTATTCGTACATATGAACGACGGAGAATACTTTGTTGTATAGGATAATGCATTTTTGGTACAATACAATTGGCACATTTGTGAAAACTTTTCATAAAATTATGAAACGATTTGGTTTATAGATTACCTTAAAATAAAAACGAAATTCATTGAAATAGATTCCGTAAAACTTTTGAAATATTGTTCTGTTTATAAAAAAAAAACACGAAAAATGTATTATTCCGTACACAAAATAATCAGGCATCAAAAAAGAAATTTGAAATGACATCTTTTAAGTGATTAAAATTGAGCGGTCTATAGTACATCTCTGTCTACATAGTGAAATACAGTTAGGCGGTTTTGACTATCTCAAAGATACTACAAAGACAAATACAGAAGGGAACACTATGAAATTATAGTAAAATCTTGTTTAGGGAAGATGAGACTGTCAATAAGACTATAGCCATAACGAAGAACAACTATGAGAGTAGCGAAACGATTAAGAAATCAATCACTTCAAGATGCCATTTCAAATTCAAGGAAAAAAGTTGCTCCGTCATTCGTTTGTTTAAATATTGCTTCCCACACCATTCCGGATTTTCTTTCTTACATATACATTTTCTTTGATTTCGTTCGTTAATTTTGTTTTTATTTTAGTTGCGTTTCAATTTTAATAGTTGTTTTTTCTTTCGTTGAATTGTTAATGGACTTAATGTATTTTGAAATGGAAATTTTTTTTTAGATTTATCAGAACTATGTTATCTGTTTGTTTTTTTCTTTAGAAGTAGTCCAATTTTCATAGAATGTTTTTCACTACATCCTCCTCATTTTGTTTTGTTCTTCGTATGAGAAAAGTCAAAATGCCAAAAACAAACTTTCTTTCTGTAATAAAGAAAACAACATACATAAATATATATATATACAATTTTATTTCAACATAAATTTTTGTTTGAATTTCCAATTATCCCGCAAAACGCATTTTTGATCTCAGCGATTCGTGTAACTATTAAACGGTAAATTTTCACATGCATTCTATCAAAGAATAAAAAAAGAAAAAGTAAAAAAATGAACACAGATTAGAAAAAAATCATTCATTTAGTACTAGAAAATACAGCAGAGAGTTTTGTTTATTGTTGTTTCTGCATGGGGAAAATGTCAGATGATCATTCTTTTTTATGTTTAAATTTGACTTTCCTTTTTCTATTGAAACGAATAAAAATAAAAACACAAAATTTTCCTTTAAGTTTAATTATGACAGTATTTAATGCATTATTTGATTCGAATTTTTCTTTTTTTTTCTCTCTCTTAATTTTGTATAGTCTAAAACTACTTTATATTCAGTACCTATCTAAGTGCCGATGTTGTGCCAAAATAAAAATGTTCTACAACGACCAGGGCTGCCGACTGAATGAAAAATGTGAAAAACTGAGAGGAACAATCGACTGAGAATGAAAGTGTGAGAGAGACAGGGCTAATAAAAATTATCTACATCTACAACATTTCCAGTATTACTTTTAATTTATGTTACATTGTATATGACTTTGGTTTATTGATATTTTATGTTTTAGAATTATATTTTTTCTATATCCATTATGAGCATGCTTCTTATTTTCAAGTGGTGTGCTGGAAGCAATTGGGAACCATTAGGAAGGTAAGCTACACGTTAACATAATCGCGAATAATCGATAAGTAAGAGATACATCGTAGGTAAATAAATAAGCGAAAGAAGACTTAAAAGTTAAACAAATTTAACAAATAATAAAACAAAAATGAAAAACAAATCACACACACACACACACGTAGGTAAATTATGTCGGGTGTCAACATAAGAAATTCATTATAACTGTCGATGTATATAACAGAATTTATGTAAATTATAGTATGTATAGTAATTACGATTCACAATATAATGTGATGTGCTTTAAGCACAAATCAGAAATTCAAAGTGCTAGACTAGACCGAATTCAAATAGAACATGTGCAGCATCAGGATATGATTGTTTCACGTTCACAAAGCGAAAATAAACGAAAACGTAATACAACTGAATGCGTACTATTCCGTATTTTTTATAAATTGGAAGATATTATAGCATATAAAACGAAATCTTTTGGCTACTATCCTACTGTCTAATCAAGAGTTGTTAAAGCTTACTCTTAAAAGTTACAGATCTGAATACAAGAAAACAAACAAGTAAATGCCAAAAAATACAATTAGATCTACTAAAATATGTAAATTAATGAGAAAAAAAAACTTGCTTTTTAAATCGTACCGTACTTAGAACTGCAAGTTACAAACAGTTTAAAAACAATCAAAAAATTAAAATAAACTGAAAACTAGTTAGACGTATGAAAACATCGCATAATACCCAAAATTCAATTTATTCAGATTCAAATCAGATACTTCAATAAGTATCTAGGTACATTAATGACATGTAGATAAAGAGAGAAAAACAATTAGACGCGGTTGTTTATTACTGTATGTAAAAATGGTCATTTCATTGTAAGAATATTCATGTAAATTTAAAAAAGAAAACATACACACACAATTATTATTTCGATCGATAAAAATAAACAACTGATAATTACAAATTCAATATAAATGTAAAGATGAAACACACTAGGACAATTAAGCGAATACTTCATATTGTAAAAGTACGTAATGATAATTTTTTTATGAAAATAACGACTTAAAAAATCAATTACAACAAAAAAAAAATGTTCTTGAATTTTCAATGCGAGTATTATTATGTTGTTTCCTTAGGCGTAAATAATGATCATCTAGACAAAATAGATATCAATATAATTAAATAAAAAAACTGAAAAACAGACACATTAATTGTAAGCTTTTAATACGTTTATTTCACACGAAGAAAAATTGAATGCTTGTTGCGACAATTGTATATAAAATCTGAAGAATATATATATTATAATAAATTAAAAAAAAAAAACAGAAAACCAGAAACACACAACACATTCTAAATATTTATATAGAAATAAAAAATAAAAAAAAATATTAACGAAAAATAAACGGAAATTATATTGCTATTTAAATTGCCAACTATTGTGACTATCAGCGTACAGTAAGAACTTTGTTAATTTAACTCTTATCGATTGATTCAACGTACAATAAACATAATAATATTATCTTTTTATTTTCACGGGAAATCTGGAACAAATTAATGTTATTCATCATGTTCTTTATCCATTTTGTCACCGATATCTCCAGCAGCTAAAATTTATAACGACATATATCAGTTTGGGGCGACCGGTAGCTCAGTGCGTAGAGACGTCAGTCTCATGTCTGACAACGGCGTTACGGGCTCAAGTTCCGTCCACGCTGTTCGTGGCCATAGATGTTTGTTTTGCCTCCCCCCCTGTGGTGCGGGCCGTAATAATAAGCCACATCTCCCGACTTATCGCAGATAATGGGGGCATAAGGTTACCGCGTTTCCAGCATGCACGTGCATAGTCCGAAACTGGTTTATGAAAACGAAACGTCCGCTAAAGCTACACGGAATAGTTGACGCGCTATGCCCCACTAGGGGTTAAGGCAAATGAGTATATATCAATTGTCTTATTTATCATTTTTTGGGACTTGATACATCATCTGCGTTCAGAAAATTAGAAAATTCAACATGTTGAATTCAGCGAATGAGATATATAAGCTAGAAATAGGGGAAATTAATCGGAAAAAATCGCTGATCATATGAATCTCAATTGATGAATTGATTACGGAGTTCAACATGTTGAATTTTGTTAATGCAGCCATTATCTGCGGCCACAAAAAAAAATTTATATTTAATTCAGATTCATATAAACCATAAATCGAGGAAATGAAGCACAATTTTATTCCGGTACATTTTCTCGATGCATATGATTTACTTGAATCTGAATTGCTGAATTAAACATCTTTCAAACATGTTTATTTCTGTGAAAGCACGGATTATTTTTAAATTTGTGATATAGTCACATTCGGTAGCAGTACATGTCTTGTATTATTTCCGTAAGAGAAATCTTTTTAGTGGGATACTGATTTGTGAATCGGATACGTTCCCATGGACGACCTTTAACGTCTAATTTTAAATTTAAAAACTTTTCACAAATTTTCTTTTTTGCTTTGTGCTTTTGTTCAACTGGAATGATAACTGTGCGGGTGTAATCTATGAACTTTTATAATCGCTAAAAATCATCTTCATCGTCGTGGCTTGACGGGCCTTGGTTGTTTGGATCGTTTTCCTTCTTGTCCAAGTGACCACGTCCTTCAACTTCGGAAGCCCAGCAGATGTTCGGCGTCAGCATTCACAGAGTCCTTACAGCGAGCTCTCGGTTTTGCTCTCAGCCTTGCACTATTTATAAGTCCTTTCAATATTCGTTTAGGCATGTGGCCGTCTTCCAGCCGTTGTATATGTCCTGCCCATGAAGGTCATTGTAGCCTGACGGCTCACAAAACTTCCAGCTCACCGTACAGTTTGCACAGCTCGAGGTTGTACCGGATCTGCTACGTTTCGTTCAAATCATATTTCCATGTTTTCATAGGCTAGAGTTAGGGCCGATGATTCGTTGCCTTAACATAGGTCGAATGAATGTTTTGTATGTGCGAATTTTCGTCTTCCAGTGCACATGCACATTGGGAGAAGGGAGAAAAAGTTTTATTTGTTAGCTGTGGTGGTTGATCACGAATGTTTCGTTTGCATACTTTGACAGATTGCAATCTAGGCACTTGAAGTCGGCTGCGGTGGAAAAGCATCCGTAAAGTCATATTCAAATCAAATCGAATCGATTGGTCAAATATTCTACAGAGTCTCAATTACAGTCTTGCCGATACCTTCTACAGTATTCTACAGAGTGTTATTCACGACTTTGTTCCTCTTCACTCTTCTAAGCCCCGTTTAGGTCCTATTTGATTTACTGGGAACACACATAACATAATCAGTGTCCGCTCTAGATATAAACGTTTCAAGCATCATTCGGACCTCGTACAAAAACTAAACGTCTCATACGAACGGCACGCACCCCTTACCTGAAAAGCATTGGAAATAGTGTCAGCAACAATGAGAGCCAGTTACTCTGGCGCTATGTAAGAAATATGCGGTCACCTTGCTCTCACCCTTCTTCCATCAAAATCTGCTAAGGAAATTTGCGAACTATTCGCTTCATATCCGTATATTTCTCCAGCACATTTCGTCATCCCACCAATTCCAGCAATTCCACCTTCTCCAACTCTGTCCAATCGGCCGATATTTCGACACTTTCACCTCTTGAGTCTTCCTATGATGATGTTCTTATCTCTTCCCTTAAATACAGCTCAACTTCAGGCAACGACGGTATACCTAATTATTTCCTTAAGAAAACTTATAGTGTCATTTCCCATCCACTTGCTATAGTTTTTAACAAAAGTTTTCAAGAAGGTATATTCCCGTCTCAATGGAAATCGTCCTACATAGTTCCAATTCCTAAAAAAAGGTGATTCTAACGATGCTTCTACTACCGCGCTATCTGTCCCCTTTCAAATTGTTCTAAACTCCATGAGCGGATCGTTTTCGACTACATATACGATTGATTTGGACACTTGATTTGTCCCTATCAGCATGGATTCCAAATCTTCAGTTACCAACTTGGTAGAATTTGTTGACTTTTCGCTAAATCCTTTAACAAACATCTTGTCCATGTCATCTGTACTGACCTCTCTAAGGCTTTCGACTCGGTCAACCATGGCATTTTGCATGATAAACTGCTTGGTCTTAATTTCCCACTTTTTCTTGTCTCAAGACTCTCCTCCTATCTTCTTGATCACTCTTCCAGCGTAGTGTTCAATAACACAGTTTCGTCTTCTGTTTGTCCTTCGTCTGTCGTTATATAGAGTTCAATCTTAGGACCACTTCTTTTCGTATGCTTTATCAACGACCAACCTTCTCTTCTCTACTTTACGCTGATGACTGTAAGCTATTGTCGTCTGTTTCTTGTCCTGAAGGTTGTTTAGCGCTGCAATCAGACATAGATCTTCTATCTACTTGGTGCTTCAATTACAGCTTAACGTCTCCAAATGCAAGGTTATGGTCTATTCGCTTAAACCTTATCCTATCACGTTTCTTTATAAAATTAATTCCATTGATCTTGATTGTGTCACTATTTAATAACCTTGGTGCCACTTTCGATTGCTAGCTTCGATTTAATTACCACTATTCTCTCATTATAAACAGGACATCTAAACTCGCGGGATTCGTCTTAAGCTGTTCTCACGATATTCATTCCATTTCTAACTCTGTCAACCTCTTTGCTTCACTTGTCTGTAGCATTTTAGAATGTGCCCGTGCTGTATGGTCCTAGCGTCATCCGTATCTGCCGACTTCTTAGAATCCGTTCAACGAAAATTCACTCGTTCCTTAATGCATAAATTCAATCTTCCCTAACCTTTCCTATGTCGAACGTCTTACATTTCTTAATATGTTGTCCCTGCAAAAGAGAAGGGTATTTCTAGATGAGTGCAGTGGCGTAGATAAGGGGGGAGGGGGTTAAAGGTGTCAGTCCTGTTCATTTATTCCCATTCTGCGACAAATCGGGAAAGGATGTGGCTTATACTTACACCTTATACCAGAGGGGCAAGACAACTCGAATGAAAACGAAATATGCGATTTTTATCGTTGGTCACAACTTTTTAGACTGTACTTTCCTTCTTCCCTGATTTATCTTAAAGTCACCATAAGCTACAGTAGAAAATAGTCGAAGTCGTGTGAATTCTCCTAGTCAGTGAAACCGAAATGGACGCCAAAACCGAATACTATTTTTAAGCGTTCTTCCAGGCTACCTTAATTTACCTTACGGTTACCATAAGCCATGGCTTTTTTAAACTACGTGAGTGGAAATTTGCCGTAGATAATAATTGAAAAGCTTGAAAGTATTCGGCGCTTAACGTGGGGTCAGTTTGATGTGACCTAGTCAACGAAACCGGAATGGACAATCGTGTTGGCGCATGGTAATTATGGTTATGGTTATTAACGAGGCATAAAAACCGAAACGTTTTTAGACCTTAAGGATATCACCACAAACCTCCTGATGGCACTCTTCGTTCAATTACCCGGTGAGGGGTCCGAATTCTTCCCCGAGCACAAAGAATATAATGCCGATGGCCATATCCCCTCCTCCACTAAAAGCTGTCTACACCACTATCCCTTAGCATCGCCTGTTAAATTTCAGGCTCATACGTATCGACCCAAGATTTGTCATCTATGTATATACTAATGTCCAAAGATACCTCGATCTTATGGTATGTCACATAACAAGTCGGATGTTTTCCGGCACAATGGGCGATTTCGGATGACCGTCTTTAAATTTGTCCTTATGCGATCGTCAGCCACGACTGAATTTACTAAACTAGCGTTATTTAGTAGGTTTAAATAGTGCTTTATTGCTAAAAGCCAAAGTAAGTTGATCAATGCACTGAAGTTAAAATAGTCCGCGCCGAAAGTCGTAGCAAATCAAGGCCCGAACATTTTCACGACTTAATTCCATTTTTGGACGGAGATGAGATTTTCATGTGACCTTAAAGGGAAACGAAGTGCTCGTCTGCCCTTCCGAGGACATATGCCGACTGAAGCACCAAAGTTTATTATGGATATTTCAGATGGAATGACCCCTTCAATCACCAATGTTGCCAGGGATGATTGCATGGGATTATAACTATTCCCTCATAAAAAAAAACTCAATCAGAATACATGATGACATGAGATGATCTTAGTTATTACCAGAGTCAAATCTCATCAACTCTACTAGAGTTAATAGTTTGATTCTACGCTTGTAGTTCTGTTCAAATTAATGAAAAACAGTAACTCTCCTAACTACAACACAATATGTACTTCGGAAGCAACTCACTTCCGTACTCAGTACTTTGCTGAGGAAGGAAGTGAGTTGCTTCCAAAATATATACATTGTATATGCATGAAAATAAATTATTGTAGTTAGAGCTACTTTTTTCATTAATTTCTACTAGAGTGATACTCTTATAATAATAGTGCTATGAGAACCAATTAAAATCTTTCACAAGAGTCACGTTATGCGAGTGTCTTTCTAGAGTCCTATGAGAGCTATTTTCAATCTACATGAGCTTAACTCTAAGTTTCCAATTGAATCCCCTTCACTAACAACTAGGTCGGTGCATTCTAATCCAAAATAAGGAACCAAATGTAAAACTATATTTGTTCTAACCCCTAGTGGAACATAACGCGTCAACTGGTCCTAGGTGGCTTAATTGACGTTTCTTTAGCATACACTGATTTAGGACGATGCTTGTTGCTAGCATGCACCTCCTGTCCATTTAGCCGCATATCTGCGACAAGTCGGGAAATATTGTGGCCTATTGCTACGCCAAGCCAACAAAGATTCATGGAGGAAGTGCAGGCGCTATTTCAGCGGAAACATTTAGGCTAACAAAGAAGAAAAATGCTGAGTTCCATTAATTTAGATATCTTCTTCTATTATCATAAATTCAATACAATGCAGCAATTTGTACAGTACACTTCAGCAAGACAAAAGCAATATGTTTCTAATTTGATTCCTAAATTCAACTAATTTGCAGAACATACAAACGAACCGCAACCGTTTAACAACAAATAAGTAACGAATAAATATATCTATACACCGCATTACCATTGAACAAAAAAAACCATACAATTTGTGATATGTATTCTATTTTAAAAGTAAATATTTAAAAGAATGTGCTTGTTATAGTTAAATGAAACAAAAACAAAACGACATACACAAAACTTCAACTTACATGAATATTATTTTGTGTAAATAAAAAAAAAACATAAAAACTGTAATTTATTTTATGTAAAATTATGTAATTATAACTATCCGTACAATCACAATCGTTTGTATTGTTTCACGCGGATATTTAAAGTATGCATGTAGATATCTAAATCCATGTTATTTTTCCTTTAATTTTCATTCAAATAAACTTAGACCTATTCAAACCACACTTTTTCTTATTAAACCAAATTACTAAAACTAAAAATCTAAGATTAGCGGAAAAAAATTGAAGCGATAACACAACACATTTAGAATACAAGTTTTATATAAAAAGAAAAAAATCACGCAAAATTTAATTACTGTATTTACATTGAAATCGATATGAAAAGAAAATATACAAGTAACGGTATTCGAGCTTTTTCACTAGAAACATATAAAAAAAAATCAGTGATTGTAATTTGCAGATGGAAAATTTAACCACTGACATAATGCATAAATCGGAACGTGTAGGGTCGAATTAACTGAAATTAATTCTAGTAGGAGAATATAATACTACATAGGTAGAATAACAAAAAGAAATGTAAAAAACAAACAGAACAACACAGACACATGCTTTCGTACGCAGAAATAAACATTAAAAGAAAATATGCGCCTTCAACGTTATCTAGATATTAAATATTTAAGAGTTATAAAAAAAAATATCATTTTTTTTTCAGTCACCTCGAAAATGTTTCATCCATCACCTACGTACTATAGCGTTGCTTGAATTCGGAAGCTTGATGTCAGTCTACATCGAATATACTGATCTATGTTATTCTCTAATTTACATATTGTGCAATAGGTCCGTAAATAGTTTTTAGACATGATGCCAGTCAAGCCATCAAACCTGCATTCAGGCCTGCTATCAATCCTGCCTTCGGCTTGCTATCAATTCTGCCGTCGAACCTGCCATCAAACCTGATTTCAAACCAGCCGTCCGGCCTGCTACCAGAATTTCGTAAACCATTAATCTCATATGGAAAATGCATATGACATGAGTCTTTCGAATTTCTGATAGTATGCCTGACGGCAAGTTTGGTAGATAGGCTTGATGGCGGAATTGAGAGCTGACCTGACGGTAGGTTTAATATCAGGCCCAACGGCAGCATTTATAGCAGGACAGATGGCAGATTTGATAGTGGCCTGGCATTTTATCAAAAAACCCTCTTGCATATTTCAGTTGGGCAATCTTTTTTAACGAAACTATCCCAAAGAAATTTTGAATCGTATCTGCCTCCCGGAAAGAAAAATTCAACCCATTCATAATTTTGTTACTGATATAACAACCAAACTGAATTCAGATGAAAGGATCATTTACAATCCAGAAATCAATTATCATCAAAAATTCCCTCACTCCTTTCTTCACGATTTCTAGAAAAACAGAACAAACAAGTACAATACAGATACAAGCGCGAAAACGAAATGTGCGTTTAGCAAATAACAATCGTAACCCATAACTAGAATACAAGACGCAAAAGATATGGATTGCTGTAACAAATTGTACATTATTTTCCATCGTATTTCTAATTAAAGTCAGCGGCATTCATAATACACCTATGCATTCAAATCGTATTTCAATCACACATTTCTCAGCACACGACTTTGTTACCAGATCAATTACAACAAAAATAAGAAAAAGGACGCGCGAAAATTCTAATAATATGTATATTTTCTTTTTTCTTTTATAGATATAAAGAGACTGTTTGTATATTTTTATGATTTTGAGTATTTCATTTTTTTTGTCGCTTCAAAAGCACTCTGATGTTGTTAAATTCTACTATATATAATAAATATTATTTACATTTATATATATATATATATTTAATATCAAAGACATGAATATATATACTAAATTTCAAGTAAAGAAGCTAATTAAATCACGTAAAATAAATAAAATTTAACAAAACAGAAATATTACAATCCAAGATAAAGGTAAATTTAAACAAAAACAAAATGAACTAAGTAATATAATATAATCTTCATACTTGAATTTTTAATAATAAAATGAGAAAAAAAATGATGAAAAAAATAAAAACACTAAAAAGACAAAATGTTGTTAATGTTAAAATAATTGTTAAAAATCATATTTCAAATAAAATATTCAAGAATATTTAAAAGTATTTATAATCACAGGCAGATTAATTATATTTAAAAATTCGGACCGTTTTCTAGAAAATCGTTTGAATGCATTTTCAGGATGTGGGGCAACCGGTAGCGCAGTGTGTTGAGGCATCCGTCTCATGTTTTACTACCGGCGTTTCGGGTTCGAATCCCGTCCACGACAACGTTCGTGGCCATGGATGTGCAGGAGGTGTATGCTGGCAACTGCATTCTCTGATACCAATTTATGCCAACGAAACGTCAACTGGGCCACATGAAACAGTTGACGCGCTATGCCCCACAAGGGGTTAAGGCAATTGAGTATTTTCAGGATGTGTGAAAGATATTTTTGGTGCAAGAATTTTTCAAAAATATATTTGATAGATAAATTTCTATCAGGGGCGTGCGGTCTAAGTGGATGTTCACACTGCGTGCGATGCCGAGCCGGGTCGAGCGATGCAATGCGATTACAAGCTTTTAAAGCAAGAAAATGGAAAGTCTTCAATTTTAAATGGAATCACGCTTTGAGTGTACACAATGCGCGCGATGCAATGATAAGCCGAGCGATGGCCCGATGTTTTCACAAACTTCTTTGCTTTTTCGTGCGAGTACCGGCTGCTGATTTTTTGCGATGGAATTTAATGGGCTTTGCGATGGAGTTTATGGGCTTTGCGATGCTTTGCGATGTGAAGCTTTTTGGAGCCAGTATGGTGCAAGTACGAGCTGTAAAGTAATATTTGATGTAAGATCACACTGAAAAAAATGCATGTATGTCTGCTTTTATACCCTAGACTTTTAGGCGCGGCGGTGTGGCAGTGTATACATGGAAATTATGAGGGTCATCTCCTGATTCGATTTAGCCATATCTGTCTGTCTGTCTGTTTGTTTGCACGATAACTTTCGATAGAATGAAGTTAGAAACTTGAAATTTTGGTCAAATGTTTGTAGCATGATCTTGTTGGTTGGTATTGAAAATGGGCAAGATCCGACCGAAGGAACCCCTACAGATGAAATTTCAAAATGAGCGATAACTTTCGATACAATGATGCTAGCGACTTGCAAAATGCGACAAATATTTATAGTGTGGGTTGGTTAGTTGATTTTGAGAATGGGCAAGATCCTATTGAATGAACGGCAACCTTTACTGTAAACGTTAGTTCAAATGTAAATATCCAAAATTCGAATGGATGAACGATGAAACTTTTCATTGGATCCACGCCCACAGCTCAAACTGACCATATGGCAAATTCACTTTTAATGCATATGGCCGTTGCCAGTTGGAAGTTTTGGTATCACAACTAGGTCTGTACAAGTCTAGGGTATATACGCTTTGGACTCCGGTTTTGATTCAGTATGGCTCAAATGAAAGGTTATTATCACCGTAATAAGGTCGCGTTTAGAAGGCGTGGTTTCACAAGCGGTTTGAATTCAAATGCAATCTCGCCGCTCCACAAACCGCGGCGGTGGCCGCAACGGCGAGTCGAGCGGTTTATACATTCATCGTCCTAAAGCCGCCGCGACTGCCGATTTTTGCGTTTATACACAGCGGTGCGCCGCTGCTCAATCCGCGTGTGAAACCTCTCGTCTGAGGTCGCGGAAAAGATGATGAAATTCACTGGGCCTTTCTTCATTAATGGGGTGCACCCAATGGCGAGGCTCTTCCATTTTTAGAGCACTGTTTTGAAACAGAAATAAATTTACTGGGTCAAGCATACAAACGACATGATGTCGAACAGATTCTATTCCTTGAAGTATTATTATATACTCTGGGGGATAGCCAAAGCAGACCACTACCGTTTGGGTCCCTTTTCGCCCCCTCCCGGTCATCAGTGACTTCCAGATGTCGACTGATAATTGTCGACCTCTTTCTTCATCACTGAGTCCCGTGTTATTTCTAGCATTTGTTTGAAGCTGAGTTCACTCATGGCTTCTACACTTATCGTGTGGCTGCCTGTGATCCTCAACCTCGTGCTAGCCAGTGCTGGACATTCGCACACAATGTGTGCTGCCGTCTCGGCCTCCTCCAGGCATAGCCTGCAAACGTCATCTTCCCCGATTTTCATCTTGGCCAGATGAGCCTTAAAATTACCATGCCCTGTGACCAAGGCAGTTGTCCAGCTTAGGGTACTCCGTTTATAACTAAGTACCTTTCTCGCTTCCCTGCCTAAAGGGCTGGTCATTGCATTCCGAGCTTGTTTGCAAGTGACTAGCTCCTGCCATCTTTGTTGATGCATGGAGTCCATCCACTTCCCAACCTTCGCTCCAATCATGCCGTTCCCCAGAGCAACTCTGGGTTCTGGGCCAATGAAAGTTGCCGCAGATCCCTGTTTTGCTAGGGCATCCGCCGCCTCATTTCCTGTTGTACCTATGTGTCCTTTTACCCACATCAGCGTAACCTCATTTTCTGAGGCACACGTGTTGAGCTTCCGGACACACTCTAGTACCAGTTTAGAGTTTATGTTCGTCTGCTGCATGCGTCTGATCACCGATTGGTTGTCCAGTGCAATAAGGATTTTCTTCCCCCGCACCTGACCTTCAAGCAAGTGGTCCAACGCATGCAACAAGCCAAGCATCTCTGCCTGGTATACGGACACATACTCTCCTAGACTAAGCGCACATGCTAGGTTTAGCTCTTCAGAGTAAACCCCCGCCCCCGCTTTACCGTCCATTAAAGAGCCATCAGTAAAAATGCTGATGTCATTGTACATACACTCATTATGTATGTTTCCATCTGCAATGTGAGTCTTGTGTAGTCTTTCAACTACCCTACGTCTACTCATGCCTTCTACCGGCATTAGAGTCTCCCTGACCTCATCATGAATAATGTCTAGGATGCTCTTATGACCGCTGCTAGTTCCAAAGCGATGCCACATGGCATCCCTTTCCATGCGTATTGCCGAAAGCGCCGCCGTTTTCTTTATAAATAAGTCCAACGGCGGCAGTCCCAGCAATGCCTCCATTGCTCGCGTTGGTGTGGTGCGCATTGCACCACATATGCTTACGCAAGCTATCCTTTGTACCCCATCTAGCTTCTGCTTTGTGGTATTCTGCATGGCTTTTGGCCACCATACCACTGATGCGTAGGCTAGAATAGGTCTTACCATCATTGTGTAAATCCAGTGTGTCGCTTTAGGTGAAATTCCCCACCTACGAGCACACACTCTCTTACATTGATGCAAAATCCTTTTCGCTTTTTGGATCTTTTCATCAACGTGAACATTCCAAGTTAGTTTCGCATCTAAGGTAACTCCTAGATGCTTCACTTCCTTGGACACCTTGATTTCCGAACCAAAAAAGCCGTAAGGGAGTTATCTCTATGTCTTTCCTCTTACGAGTAAAAATCATAGTGTTTGATTTACTAGCGTTTATGGTTAGCTCTTGCTCATTACACCATTCTTCGGTTACTTTGAGAGCTTGTCCCATGCAACCTAGAATTGTGTCCATGAACTTTCCACTGACCGTGAGTGCCAAGTCATCGGCGTATCCTACAGTGTGTACGCCCATCGAGTCCAGCTTCCAGAGAAGACTGTCCACGGTGATGTTCCACAGTAGAGGCGAAAGAACACCTCCTTGTGGGCATCCTCGGACTACCTTACCCCGTATTCTGTCACATCCACTGCTAAGATTTACCGCCCTCTGCTTAAGCATAGAGTCGATCCACTTAATTATAATGTAATCAACCCCCCGCTCAATCAGGGCGTTCCTTAGTTTGGTAAAGGAGATTTTATCAAAAGCACCCTCTATATCCATAAAAGTAGACATAGCGATCCCGCCATTGTTAATCTCTCTCTCTGCAACTCTAACAAGTTCATGTAGAGCGGTTTCCGTAGATCTGCCTGCTCTATAAGCATGTTGGCACCTACTCAGAGGACTATACATTAGCGTGGTGTTCTCCAGGTAGTCCACCAACACCCTTTCCATTGTTTTCAACAGGAATGATGTAAGGCTAACCGGCCTGAAGGACTTTGCCTCTGTATAGTCTTTCTTTCCCGGTTTAGGCAGGAAGACCACATTAGCCTCCCTCCATGCCTTCGGGATGTAGCCTGCTGAAAGACAGGCGACGAATATATTCCGGATCCTATCTAGTAGAGCGCTCATGCCCCACTGTAATAGTGCCGGGAATATTCCGTCCATTCCAGCCGTTTTAAATGGAGCAAAAGAGTTTATAGCACTTTTGACTCCATTTGGAGTTATTATCCTCTCAGCTTCTTGTTGACTTACCCCACCAGCTCCCATGTTAGTTTGAGGCCATGGTTGGTCTGACTTGAAACTTCCAGGAAAATGTACCTCCATCAGGGCCTGCAACGTTTCTTCCACTGTTTCTGTCATGGAACCATCAACTTTGCGTATCAGCCCCATTTTCGAAGCAGTGTCTTTCGATATCATCTTCTGTAATCTGCATACTTCCGACGTATCCTTCATGCTAGAGCAGAATTCCCTCCACGTATTTCGTTTCCGAAGACGTAAGGTTCTTTTCAGCTCCCTCTTTTTATCCTTGTATAGTTCCCAAGAGTGAGAGTCTCTCTCCCTCATGTAACGGTTAAAGGCTTTCCTTGTCTCTTTTTTCATAGACTCCAGTTCCCTACTCCACCATGGTGTTGGGTCCTTTTCGTCCACTACTGTGGAGGGACAAGCGTGTTCGAAGGCGCGATTAATAGCGGAGTTCAGTTGTTCCACTGTTCGCTCTATCTCGACCGTATTCCGAGGTATTCCGTCTTGAATATCCTCGACTTGTTCCAATAAATATGTCTCGTACTTAACACGATCAGTATTTTTTGGCACTCTTATACGTTTGCGTTCGCTACTCCGTTTTCTGCCATACAGAATTTCAAACTGGATAGCCCTGTGATCAGACATGGTTAGCCTGTCCACCACTCTCCAATTCTGAACTCTGTCAAGCATATTAACAGAGCTTAGGGTAATGTCGATCACCTCAGCCCTTCGTGCATCCACGAAGGTGGGAGCGACCCCCTTGTTTGCTACCAGCAGATTGTACTTTTCCACAAATTCTAGCAGCTGCTGTCCTCTGGGATTGTCATCTGTGCTGCCCCACACAGTGTTGTGCGCATTGGCATCACAGCCTATGATCAGGGCCATATCTCTTTCTTTACAATACCTTACCAGATTTTCTACTTCCTCTGATGGAGGTGGTTCTGGTGCATCATAAGGGAGATATGCTGATGCAATTAGGAATGATCCTGCACCACTGCCGATCATTACTACCGTAAGATCAGGCGAGCAGAGATGCATCATTTGTACTGCACGTATTCCATGACGCACCAGGATGCATGTCCTTATTTTACCGTCCACCTGTGCATGGTACAGATTTGCGGTTTGTTGTGACAAACCCCTAATTTTGTTTTGTAAAATCCAGGGTTCCTGTATTAAAGCTATGTCCAGTTTCTCTTCATCAAAGCATCTCGTCATCATCGCTGATGCCGCTTTACTATGATGAATATTCAGCTGGCACACAGTTAGTGTTTCTTTGTTCGGGCCCGCCACCATCCCTGATAGTCAGCAGATTGAACGTTGATCAGAGTGCACGTTGTCTGAACTAACCTCTCCGCGCCTTCTGGCGCGTCATTGTCCGCTCCAACAACGCCTCCCTTCTCCCCTGGAGCGTCTTCTTCAGAGACTAACCTCTTCAACCCTTGCGAGTCGTCGCTGTCCGTCTCATTGGAATTCCTCCAGCCACTTTCTCCAAGAATGTCTTGATGTATTTTCATATTCTTGTTTTTATTTATTGATTCAGGTTTGGGTTTCCCGTTCTCGGACCACAGCCGAGGCAACTGCCAGCATATTGCTTCCCGCTACTCCCCGCCCCTATAGGAACATTATGACGATCCGGCCGTTCTTTCCTCTCTTTGTGCCGCGAAGCAGACTCCCTCGCGACCTCCCGAAAGTTCCGTAGGCGTTCATGCCACTCTGCACCTGCTACCCTTGAAGCAAATCAAGGTTTCTCTCCTAGTCTAACAGATCGCTACTCTGTAGACCGCGGTTCAACAGGTGCAAGAAAGGAGCAAAGTGAAGTGTTGGATCCGGAACCCCGCAGGTGAACTTTCACCTCAGTCACCAGCTCCAACCTCACACCTGGTCGCCGTGTCACCTATGCAGAGAGTTTCATAGGCGCCCCTCTGCCAACGTACGGTCGGGGAGACAGTTTACACTACCCATACAACTGGTTATTGTACAGATGTGTGGCAGTAACTTGCTCCGTTTGTGATGACCATTTGCGTCCCTGGTCACCTTCCCCCGATGGGCACGGTCGCATAACACCCCGGGGATTTAGGACATTTGACACTCCGTATGGGCTACCTTCGCCAAAACTATAGAACACAAGAGTTGGCCAAGTAGGGAGTGTGTCGATTGCTTACATATCGCAAAACGGCGGTACTCGCGTAATGTGATAGTACACGCAACCGGCCCCATAGCTCAGCCTTCGCTATTCGCGAAGTTACCAGCGGCCACCACGCGGAGGTGCTATGTAGACTTGCCCATGAGTTTCCCCACAGACCTGACCACCTGAAGTAAATTGGTCTCTACTCTCCATCATTGCGTGCAGTGAACATCCCGGATCATCTTTGCATCGCAAGCCATCACTCGGATCATCTTTGCATCGCAAGCCATCGTTCGGCTCGGCATCGCACGGCGTGCAATGTGAACACCCACCACATCGCATCGCTCGACCCGGCTCGACTCGGCTCGGCATCGCACGCAGTGTGAACATCCACTAAGGAAGGGATGGAAGCACCGCTTCCCTATCTTTCATTAAAAAAAATATTATTATTCATATCATATTCTTTATGCACGGCCTCATTTCTTACACACCGCTGTCATCAATAAAATTTATCATGGCCAACATTTTTTACATTGGGTGCTTACTTTGCAACAGTTTGCAAACAATGAGCCAATTTACACGAGAGCTCAATTTGATCCAGGAGATAGCATACCAACGGATGCCCACAAAAAAACTTGGGGTATCCGTCCCGTTCATTGAGCCTAGTTCCACGGAGTCTCAAATGTGTGGGAAATGGGTCTCGAGAAACGGATGTATGGAGAGTAAAACTTGTTTGCGTCTCTCTGGCAAATGTAGACGAGGACTGATTATCTGGGTAGTGACAAGGACAGATGCAAAAGTCCGTGCGTTTGTCGGTGGAATCATACGAAATTGAGTGAAAAAGTAAAATAGCGAATTTATTTGTAGTGTTTGTGGTGAAAGTTTGAGAATTATTCTTCCGATTGTGAGAATTATTGATTTTAATCCCCGACCATATAAATTAAATAGTAGCGACGACATTTTTCTCTCCCTTCGCTAAAAGCTAACTACGCCACTCAGGCGCATATTTACATATGGGCTATTTGGGCTATAGCCCAGGGCGGCAGATTTATAGGGGCGGCAAATTAAGGGACGAGAAAAATTAATAATTTTTTTTTTAATTTCATGGATGCAAAAATTTTGCCCATAATGTTACTCGTATTTTTGTCATTTGCCCATTAAACAATTTTCCATTGTTCAAACAAAAGGAATTAATATGATTAATATAATATGATGAAATTTGTACCATTTATATAGGGTGTCTACTATATAAATAGCACCAATTATATTATAGTCGATGAAACCAAATTTGAACTTTTCCGTCCTTCATCCAAAACTTTCTGATGCAAACTCGTTTTCAGACTCTGGTGTATATTCTGGAATTCAGGCTACAATAAAAGAAGTGTCTCCAACAGCGACATACATCCTATGCTCTGCTCATTCTCTTAACTTGGTTGAACAATGTGCAATAGAGTGCTGCGAAGAAGCTATTGAATTATTTTCCCTACTAAAAAATTTACACACCTTTCTTACTGCATCTACTCATCGCTGGAATATTTTCCAAAATCATTTAAAATTCCAGTAATGTGTCGCTAAAAAAACTGTCTGAAACACAAGGGTCAGCCCGTTCAGGCGCTTGTTCAAGCTTAAATAAAGATTGAAGCGGAATCAAGGAAGCTCTCACATCTCTCAGCAACAGCGAAATGTAAAAATCTGCTACTAGGTGCGAATTTTCTGGTTATCTTCGGCAACTGCAGCGGCTTGAAAAAGCGATTCTATCTACTGTATGGGGTGATATTCTGCAGATGTGACTAGCAAAAAGTTGCAATCAATCGATATTAATTTGAGCATAACTTCCAAACTCTATGGTTCTCTGGGCAAATATATAGGTATAATTGTGTCAGTTTTATAACACTGATTTACCGGCTGACCCTAGCAATTCTACATTTTCGGGGACTCACAAAAAATTCTGGTTGATGTTCCTAGAATGGCCCTCCAATTAAGTTAAATTCTTAATGACAAAGGCGTCTCAGATATATATCCGTATATAATATATCTCACTGAGTATATTAAGTATGCCTGCTTCTACTTGCACTGCGGAGAGATCATTTTCTGTGCTTCGTAAAATAAAAAACTACCAAGGCAGCAGTATGGCTGAAACAAGACTCAACTCCTTAGCTGTCCTTTCAATAGAAAGCATACTGACAAGGGATATAGATTTTTCAGATGTAAGTGACTTCTTCACAACACAACAGTCTCAGTCTCGAAGAAAAGTTCAGAAATAAGGAAATACATACAGAAATGGGTTTCCACCTGTATGGGGGCGGCGAAATTTCGTTAGCCCAGGGCGGCAAAAAACCTAAATACGCCCCTGACGCCACTGTCGAAGGCTGTTGCTTCTTTCTCAATTTAGCTTGATTTTGATTGGTTTTTAAACAGTTTTCGGGTCGTACGACCCTGGATTATTCTTCAGGTCGCACCGGGTTCTTTGGCTTGTATGACATATCGGACAATGATCGCCATTCAACAGTAACTCACAAAATGTAGGTATAAATAATGATGGAACTTTTAATGAGCAAAATTTTGCAAAGAATATCGATAGTGTGCGGACCCCATAAGAAGAATGTGCGTACCGCGACCCACTTTCATTGCATGGTACAGCATGTTCGCCTTTTATTTCTTCAAGTTATCTCATGACTCATAAATCTGGAGTAGAATCCTGTTCAAATACTGGACGTCTCGTCGATTCCATACGATGCGGTGCACTGCAAACATAATGTTATAATCGTACTACAATACATATTCCGTGTGTGTACTCGTATACTGATGTGTATAAATCTATGTACACGTAGTATTTCTGGCATCGTTAACAATCGATAAATATCAGATATCCACGCCAAATGAACAAACATCAATCTTTCCGGTAGTGTCAAGTGTAATCGAGCTAGTTGAAATTGGTAAACAATTGGCACTTTCTCAAATGTGTGATGACTTCCTTCACGGAAAGATACAATATTGTTAAACAATTAGTATGAGTACACACGGCCGTTTTCTTCTCCTTTTTGGCAGCAGACTTCTTTTGCTAGGTGGAACCAGATGCTTTCATGCATGCAAACATACTCGTACTCACTGGGTCGTACGTACGCTCATGTTGATGGTTATTTAGCTGGCTATGGGGAGTTATAGCTGCGTCTTCAGTGGGACTTCTGCATACCACGCTACTTTCTTTGGTAGCATGCTTCATATGTAGCTACTGTCCGTATATGTGGAGTATGGGATGATTACGGATTACCGGCTAGTTAGTGGTGACCACTATCTACTATCTGTCAATGGGGGTAACGTTTCAGATACTTTGAAAAATTCAGCTCCAGTTTTAATTCAACCGTTCCAAGTGACGATCGTGAGCGTGTTTCGGCTACAGGCGATAAGACCGTTATTATTGTAGTGCTTAATCAAATAACAAATTCAACTGAGTTTAAGTTCAAAATCACCTATGTATGAAGCTGCGGTGTGTGTGATTTAAAAAAAAAGGAAGAATTTGGTGATATCCACTGGATTATTGCATGGATTAAAGGATAAACTTTAAGATGAAGGTACGTCGTACGTAAAATATAAAACCAATTAAATATCGACATTTACCTTAGTAGTTCTTTGCTTAGGGTGGATAATTTTCTTAATTTTAATATGATATTAAATATTATTACTATCGTACTCCGGATGGCGCACCGGTTAGCACGTTCGCCTTCTAATGCGGTAGTTTTCGATAAGAAAGGGAATTTACGTGTCGGACTATGAGCCCACTCAGCTGTTAAATGAGTACCCATTTATGGGGTAAATAACTCGGTTGAGCGTGTCGCTGATCACACACCTCTGCACAAGACCGTCACGATCTAGAAAATGAGATGATGCTAACTCATCTCGAGGCCATGGTTCAAATTGGACTGTTGAGCCAGTTATTTTATTTTATATTTATTTTTCGTATTGCTTCCTATCATAGAGTATTCAGGATTTTATAATTTCTTTAGCACATGGATCTATTTATATTTATGTATTTTGTATTAATAAGATACACCATCCTACTATTAATTCGACATTCCGGACTGCAGACATAAAGAAGGATACCATTCTCCCACCAGACGGCACCATAGTTGAATACTCATCTAAAAAAAATCCGCTTACATTTTGGCTTTTTTTCTTGTTCTTCCTTCCAAGAAGATTTCATATTGTCTCAAACCGTCCATTACAAATCGAAAAAAAGCACAAATAATGCCAGGGCCAGGTTTTTTTTCATTAATCTATTGATCACCACAGGCGATCAAACCACGCCAAATTCATAGAACGTACGGAAAAGAATTCTCCTCATTCTCATCGTTCTATTGAAATTGACGGTTCGGCGGTGGCCGCGAACCACTTGGTATGACGTATGTGTCGAGCTTAAGATTCCGGGTTCCGGACTACTCCGTGTTTCGTTTGCGTGATCCTCTCCCTGGATCCGATTATACACAATGCTTGGCTTCAGTTTTTGAACAATTGTTTTATCTTGCAACCGCCCATTATACGCGAATTCAGTAACCGTATCTGATCGTAAATTTGTAATATAAATACGTTACTAAAATAAATAAATTGTCACCGATATAACATTCGCCAGCCAGTCCCCTCCCCCATGATCTCTCTTTTTGCAAAAAAAAAATGCAATTAAAAATACCATATTTAATGTCCAAAATTCAAAACAATTACTCTTATAATTTGTAACCATTCAACGAAAATTGACGTGACAAATGAAAGTTACTTTGTTCCGGTATCCACCTCATGGTTACTTACAACTATTGAGATTTATCTTTAATTGAGCCAAATTATAGTCCAGGTAAATATTGAATGACCCTTTTATTGTTTATACTGCTAAAGTGACGCCAGTTAGAAGCCGGCAACTATAAACGAAACGTAATAAAATATAGACAATCCAATCTAAGCGAAAGAAAATTTCACTTAACGAAGATATGTACTCGTATCTAGTATGCATTTTGAATCTATTTTTTTATAAGTTACTCGAACCATGCTCGCATCCGTTGTAAGATACTTGTACGATAAAATGTAACGATGTCAGCTGTACGAGTATATTATTAACTTGTAAGGTATTGTAACAATTAACTGACGACTATTTTATTTGGCAACTAGTTTGTATGTGAGTACTATTACTGGTAGGTACAATATTGACGATGGTCAGGTTCTATGTACCATAGATACAATACGCATTTCAACGTGAGCTGAATGCATAATTTAATACATAACTATTTTATTTGAAGGCAGACTAATCGGTTAATGATTTCGATAGTCGCGAAAAAAATCAATAAAAACGAAAGTTAATTAAAGTGTGTCCTCAGAAATGAAACATGGAATTACATAGCAATCTAATCAGTGATTCAATAGAAATTCAATGCAGTGACTCAGAAAATTTTCCCGGAACAGTTTTAAAATTATTATGAATGTCAGCCGTGGCACAATATGCCTGGTATTTAGACGAATTCAATGCATATGATTATAACTGTCTATAATTTGAATTCAAAAAAGAAAATATTTTCATGTGCGATCCAAATAATAGTTATGTACGCACTAGCTTCCTATCGATATTAAAATATTCAGATTATAAATAAGTGATATTTAGATATTTAGAAAGTGACACCATAATATAGGTATTGTTTTTATTTTTTTCTAACTTGAGTTAATCCATTACCGACATGTGTCGGTACCTCGTTTTATGTAAAAGTGGCAGTACGAGAAATTCTTTCCTAATATAAAGACGTAGACGGCAATGTGTCGCCTGAAGCGAAAATCTACTTGACGTTGGACCCAGAATGGATTTCCAATTTACGCTGTATCCTTGGCACAAACCCGGATTGCCGGGCCGGAGTAAGCCCTGGATGTCCGACGCTTCATGGCAGCGATTGTTGAAAGAAAGGAACTGAAGGTTCGTTTGACTGCAGCATCAGACGACAATCGAAGCAACATCGAACTCCTTTACCGTCAGAAAACTCGAGAAGTTCAGCGTAGTGTGGGACGCGATGAAAGAGTTTATCCGAATTCTCTTTTTGAGATGAAACCGCAAGAAGTAACAACTTAAACGCCGTATACAGTGTCATCAAGGAGTTTACAAGTGGTAGTAACTCCTGCCAACATCCGGTGAAGGATAGTGATGGAAAGCTACTTATCTTGGAAGAAGATCAAATGAGGCAGTGGAAAGAACACTTCGCCGCGGTCTTGAACCGTATAACCTCCGGTGAAGTTCCCCTCATATAGATAATTTAGCTAACCATCAAAATGTGCGTATACAGTCCACTGCCCCGACTAAAGAGGAAATAGTCACTGCAATTATTGCATTAAAACGAGGAAAGGCCGCCGGACTTGACAACATCGCTGCCGAACTTTATCAAGCAGCGCCAAGCGTAACTGCCGACAATCTCTGGCAAAGGAGTGTACGCGCTGGGCAAGTCCTTTGAGGAGTTGCGCCCCATTGCCCATAACAGAGTACGATGGCGCGCAGGAGTAGTTGACGCGCTATGTTCCACTAGGGGTTAAGGCAAAGTAGTAGTAAAATAGTTACGCTCTATAAACCTATAAGTGATTAATGAAATTTTTCTTAGTTAGACATTGACTACACATGTTTATTATTTATGATTTTGTATGTTTACTATTCCATAGAATTACGCAAAACGAACATTTTATTGACAGGAAATTCATTTTGTAGTGCGTCCCAAAGTGTAAACTGCCGGAAACTTCGACATCTACACGGCCTGCATTTCAAAAAATGAACATGCTAACGGAGCAGCATTCTTGCACTAACCTTCTATCCAGAGCAGCTCAAATCAAATTTTTAGTTTAATTGTGTGGTCCTAACCTGCTCTGCTCTGCATGGTTGTTAAAAAAACGCGCCTATTATGGAAATCCATTATGTTTATAAGAACTACTGTAATAACCACGTTTTCACAGCGAAATCTTGCCATAATGTTAACTATTACAGTAATCCGCTGTTGTTACAACATTACCAACCACAAGACTGAGCTGTACTTTCATTCTTGATTTTATTGGGATTATGTTCAATCTACATATTTTTCCGCTCAATATTTAAGGATTGTTAAGATGAAGATTCCCCCAAGCTCATTTAGATTTGGCAATGGGTCAACCTTAGTAACTCTTCCGCATGAGAATTTTTTCCTTTGTTTTGTATAAAATTGGGAATTTTTAATTTTGTTTAATTAGGGTAAGGTATTATTCCTCTTTATAATAGCCTTCCAGTATAATAACCAGCAAGGATAATAAACTTCAAGTTTCAACTATTTTTGTATACTATGATTCGGCAAAATTTGAAACCGTATTCCTTCTATGAAACATGTAATATTTTGACATTTGTAACTAATTTTGGGGCAATTATCAAACAAGCCATTTTACCAAATTTACGCCAAAAAATTAGTTAATTTCTAGTATGATTTTTTTTTTAAATTTTGAAGCGAAATTGCTATATGACAAATCATTCAAAAATATTGATGCATTTCTATTTGTTTATGGTGCGATATTTCATGGAGCCTTCTACAGCCATTTTTAGCCTCTATAAACGTATAAAAGAGAAAGATTCTTATTAAATTCCAGCTGATACAATACTCGTAAGTACCAGGAATTTCCATTAAACATTTAATGTCGTTGTAAATAAGAAACGAGTTCTATAGCCAGTCAATCTTCCTTCACTGATTCTTCGCTACAAATAAATAAAATACAAATTATCCCATTTATAAAGAGAGAAATGCTGTCATAATGAAATGATGTACATCTATACGAGTATACACAATTTCACTTAATCGCAAACTAGTAGTGACTGGTCGTCTCAGAGGTGGGCAAACTTTTTCCGAAAAGAGCGAGACTTTTTAAGTCAATGGACAATGCGTTTTTTGCAGGATTGCTCTTCCTGCAGAAAAACGCAAAGTGTAATGCCAGGCTAAGCCACATGGAATAGTTGACGCGCTATGCCCCACTAGGTGTTTAGCCAATTAAATATACAGGGTGACGAATTGTTTCACTTTTTAAATGTTTCACTGCCCCTCCCATCAATATTTAAACATGTTGTAATTGTTGTTGGACTGTATTGCACTGGATAGTCATGCAGGACGCAGTGACTTGGTTGGTATGTACATATATTCAAGTTTACTGCAAAGTGCAGGTGCGAATTATGTTTTTTCGTTGACCTGGTTTCATTCTACATACCAACTTAGTATGCGTCTGTAGTTTAGCTTAAGCACGAATTTATGTTTGCCACTCGAAACACTCTCGGTTTATATTGGCGTCCTTACGGGACAAATACTTTTTTCTCCCGAATTCTGTAATGGACGGGTTGGTGGGCATCGGAAGATGCCTGTGGGGACGGAATTTAGAGTTATCATAATGACCCTGAAGGTCCGGCAGTGTCACCGGGCGAAGAAGTTGGCCCCTCAACGAGGTAAGCAGCGGCCTGTGCTTGCTGTAGCTCGGGAGACTGAGCACGGTTGTCGCTGCTCGTTCCCCCTGTCCGTACATGTTAAAAGGAGTTCACAGGCCTTGGATAGACAACACAAACAGGGGTGGTATAAATTGGAAAAAAAAATTCGGCTATAAGGTGGAATGGTTGGCGGACGGCTCAGACACCCCTTGCTCGCATCGGGGTCCGGGTGTAAAGGTTTCGTACCACCGTCAGATCACAACTCATCAGGTGCTTCTGTTCATCTGTCGATTGAAGCAGAGCGACCAGAATATGATTCAATACAATTCCTTCTATTTTAATTTCTCCACTAAGGAGAAGTATTTGTGCCATGAGGAGCGCGAACCCCAGCCGGTACCCGCACCCTCGAAGCACTCTTTCACTAGCCTCAATAAGATCTTGTGATACGAGTGTATACGTATGCGGATTCCTACGTTAGGCGCGTTCCTTTGCGTGTCTATCGACCGTAGGGTAGGGTAGGGTAACGAACACGGATTACACAAACAACAAGTCACTTATTGTTTGTGTAATGCGCGTTTGTTAACCTACACCCCACTCGATAAATCCGCAAAAGAACGCGCATGTTATTATCTGCACAGATAGCCATGGCTGCGTTTCTGTTTTGGACCGTGTCGACACTGTTTCATAGATACTTTGCGGAAACGTTACAATTTGAGATACCGATACGAGAATCTTTGCGAAGTGGAAACATATCACGAATTTTTTCCGATCCGATTACCCCTTCAATGATTCCTAGAGTTTTGACAGTTTGCTCTTTACAAGTTTGTCACTCCATTCGTAAACAACTCTTTGTTGGCGTCAAAGTCCGTATAGTGATCGGAAAGTTCGTCCTCCTTCATCACATCGTTTGGAAATATTGTTTAAAAGTATTGTAAATATCTCTTATTAATTGGCGTATGTTTGAGTGAAATATAGGTATTCATGGCGGCAAGGGAATCGTGTCATTCACCGACGAAATCGGAAAAGGGGCAGTGGATAAGTAGGAGAACTCACGATACTTTCGGATTCACCTAGGATCTGGGCAGGGATTTCTATTCGAATGAAAATTCCAATGGAAACTCCAATGTTGCAAATAAATTGATTTAAATTCCACTCAAATTACGTTGTGCTAAAAAAAAAACTCTTTAACTAATTGTATAAATTCGATTTTTGAATGTTAAAACCAATAATAACTCCCGAGCCGGATAAAAACCAGAGGCGGGCCGGATTTCGCCCGCAAGCCGGAGTTTGTCGACCTCGAGTCTAGATCAGAAGATGATTCAAGATCATTGCCAATTGATATCTTTGAGTAAATCTCTTCACCATTAAGATTGAAAAAAATAAACAACTAAATAGTAAATAAAATGAAACAATTGTAGCTTGACCAAGTTCAGATCGTTAAAAAAGAGTAAAAATGTAAAATATATACATAAGCAACTATAATTAGCAACGACTGTGTGTGTCTGTTTATATGTATGTATTTCCCCAATGTCTAGATTGCATGCAGACGGACTTGCATCTAAATCTGGATATACGAGTACGAGTAGGTATGGATGGATGTGGTCCATATCGTTTTTAACGCATTGTAATATAAATACATTGCATGCAATTTTAACCGGTACTAACCATTACCCGACTGCAGTCGAATGTGCACTAATGCGTTGAAAACATAATTAGAAAACGGGTAAGTCGAGCGCAACGCTAATTGCATTGAGCTCTTGCATATCATATGTTGGACATTGGCAAATCTGCATTCATTTTAACTAAAATACACCTAGTGACGATCGACGATTTTTCAAAGTCATGTGGGCGGTTGTTACCAACAGTGAACGACCTTTCAAGGATGTGATTGTTGTCAAATTCAACGTCTTTGGAATTTTCACTTGTTTGTATGAAAATTGGTTTGAACGTAACCAACCCATCCGGCCCATTGGAATTCTCACAATACGCTCAAGTCATACAACTAGGGAAGGAAAGGATCTCTCAAAGATTTGATTTGATTACTTTTTTTAACAATGCCAATTTTATACTCTGGACGAAGTTGGAACAGAGTAAGCTTACAATTTTTTATTTTTATTTTTTTCTATTTAGTAATTACAATTTATCTTATTTTTGCTGGATAAATTTATATTTGAGAAAATAATCAACTGCGATTCAGTATTTATTTCAGTGTTCGACTGTCAATAGTTTTTAGTCCATTCCATATATTCGTACGATGGAGGGGCATATGGAATCATCTATGCTCTGCGTGCGTTTATCCGGGCACTTCCCGTGGTCCGATCTTAATCGAATTCGGTATCTAGGTTCCTTGAGTGACCCTGATGTCGGAACGGTGGCAGCAAATTCAGTCATCGACTAGACTAACGGTATATTCTGCTGTGTTTAAACCAGAATTACTCGCCTAAGTCTTTTCAAAAATCACTCTTGCAGGCTTTTCCTAAAGCTCGATTTCAACGGCACGTAGCTTCCTTGGCTTATTATAAATAGAAAATCGTAATATTTTGTCCTGCTACAGGTGTGCGTCAAGACAAAAGGGTCTTATGTAACATTTAAGTGATAGACAACGTGGGTATCAAACTTCACGGTTTGTTGAGGCTAATACACTAGACTAACATTGAAGTCATTTTAAGTCCTTTGTCCTTTATCGCACGCCGCACAGTGGCCAAAAATCCAAAAAAGTTGGTCAAAAGTAGAAAACATTAAGATATTAAAATCAAGAATTCAAAATCTGTACTCGGGGGTTTTGGAGGTCACTGATTGCAAATCTGAAAATTGTATGGAAATTCAAAATTTTGTGCTAAGTTTGTCGGCTTTATATTAATGGGCAGTGCTGTCTGTTAAACATTTTTTTATTTAAATAATAGGTACCTACTATATTTATACCCCCACTTGGTAATTCTTGTTTTGAGGGGCCCTATTAAAATATTAGCCTCTGGGCCAAAAATACCTTAACCCGGCTCTGCTGGTAGATATATTTATTTAGACATCATGGACTGGGGAAACGGTTTATTTACCCTCTAAAGATCCTGTCAGATACAGGGGCACTCTCTCCTTATTTCCCCTCTAAATATCCTGTCAGATACAGTGACACTCTCTCTTCCACTTACGGATATAAATCCTTTACATCTCCGTTACTCACTGTCATTTTCTCTGATCCTACCAAGTTCGCCGTTGATTTGTACCTAAGTTAACATGAGATCCTTATTAACCTTACCACAAGGAATGCGGGGCTGCGCTTTTGATAAGAAAGTGTAATCTTTTCGCGGATTTTTTTTTTTTCAAACGTATCCTCTTTTACAATGATTGCCGACTAGCTCACGGTTTTTTTTTTTGTCTTTTACACTAAACGGGTTCGCCGACTCTAAAAGGGCCTCGAAGAGGGCGCCAAGTATGAGAATGAATTTTGTCAATTTAGGACTGATTGTAATATATTTCTCATTGTTCAAATTTATGCGCGCGAACGATTCAATTTCGAAACTTGGTCTTCATTCTCCAGTGAGAGTGACACACAACGCAAGTGAAACCGAATGGTTCGCGAAACGCGGTGGAAATGAGGAGAAATTGAAATGATTACGTCGTGGTCGCGAACCGTTTGGGTTGACCTGTTGCTGACTAAAGTAGCGCTCTCTCAACCACTCACTCCAAGCGGCGCCGATATTAAAATGAAGCGCAAACGCTTGAGCAGAATTAGCGCTTGAAAAAATTATGCAAAAACAATTCCAAATGCATTAAAAATACTTCCAAACAATATTTGACACGCTTGGTAGCCTGAAATCAATTTACACTCGAAACATTCAACGAGACTCGGATACCACGGAACTGATTCACCGGCAACGACTTTTGACTACAAACAACGGACCACGATCGGTTTTTGGAACGTTCGAACGACGTGGGGCGAATGCGGTAGTGCGAGGCTCCACCAACTTGTTACATATCGCAAAAATACGCTTACGAATGGCAGCGATCCAGCGCCCTCAAAATGCACGAATCTTGCCACGTTTTAATGTACAAAAGCTTAAAGATCCATCTATAAGACGGGAATATTCCACCCCCTTGCACGAGAGAGCTATTGCACCACCACCTTGTGAGAATCCTACGATTGATGATAGACGGAAAGTCGCTAAGGACTCATTTATTTCGTATGGCGTAACATTGGAACGCGGTAGGTGTTTAAAGTTGGCGACCATCGATTCAGCATTTGTCGCAATTCGTCATCGGTGTCGTCATCATCTGCAAAGAAAAATACAAGACAACACAAAGTAACAAGTTCAACAATAGATAGTCTATGCGAATACTTATCTGACTTCATCGAATCCATCGCCTCGATCGCTTCGAACACTGGAAACCACAACACATCACACACTTTGTTTACATTTACTTATGTACTCTATGTGACATTTCAACTTGACCTATATTTTAAAGATTGTAATAGATTGTCACAATGTAAAATGTAATGTAATAGAGTAACAGCTGATTGCTGTCTTGTATCAATCAGCATTAATATTTGTTAAATTGTTATATTATATTCGTAAGGCGCGAATAATACCCTGGGAAGAATACCGGAATTTTCAATACGGGAAAATTCCTGTATTCTCCCTCGGGGGATTATTCGTGTCCCTTTGTTTGATAGTCACTCGTATTCGAACCTTTTACTCGTTTAGACCGTGCATTTAATTTAAAATAATTTGAATTTTGTAGAACTTGTTTGAATTGAAGAATAATAAGTATTATAAAGTTATACTATATTCTGTTTGCTGTTTTGAATGGTCCGTCGAGTTTTTTGAGTGTTTTCGTCGTTTTTTTTGGATTTCGTTCTCGTTTGCGAAGCGAAACTTTGCTATTTTCGTTACATTATTTTTGGTCCGTCGAGCCGGATCGGTGAACTTTGATCGATATTGTGCATTGTGAAAGAGACATCGTTACGAAGACGTTTTGGTGATTCCGGTGCTAAAATTCCGTAAGCTTCCTTTACTCATATTCCCATACATTTTTCCTTGGTGGTGATAAAATTTAAAATAGAAGATGGATGGAATCCATAATGTTCAAGTGTTAAATCAGGCAAAATTGAATCGCCTCGTCACAAATTACAAAAAGGCGAATTCGAAATTGAAAGGTTCCGTAGAGTATTTGGAAAATACCAAAGAACGGTTCCGTATTTTACAACAGGAAGCGAGCGTGGTTCACGAAAAGGCTATTGCTTTGCTGACTGGCGCGAAAGGCGAACTTGAACACGTTTATTTCGCAAAGGACATATACGGAGAAATAGAGGATGAGTGTGCCAGTTATATCATTGAAATTGGGGAAAAGATTTCCCAATTAAATCCAAATAACAGTATTATTCGGAACGAGAGTTTTAATTCAACCGGTCATTCTTCGGAGTTGAAGTTGCCTCGTATAAATCTCCCGAGTTTCAATGGGAATTATGAGTCCTGGATTTCATTTAGAAACTTATTCTCATCACTAATCGGGAATAAAGAAAATTTGTCGGCGATTGAGAAATTACAGTATCTAAAAGGTAGTCTCACTGGAGAGGCCGCCAAATTAATTAGCCATTTTTCCCTAACGGAAACAAATTTCGATGCTGCGTGGCGGGTGTTACATGAGCGGTACGACAATAGAAATGTATTGTTGAAACTCCAACTTAGTAAATTATTTAATTTAAAAGTAGCCTCGGAATCGGCTCTTTCATTAAAGAATTTACTTGATAGTACAGTGGAATGTATCCAAGCCATTGAAGAGTTGAAAATTGAGAACTTATGGGATGCTATACTTATACATTTCACTACTGAAAGGTTGCCCAATAGTAGTCGACAACTGTGGGAACAGCAACAGGCATCAAGCTCAAACTTGTCTTCGTTCCTTGAATTGAAACAATTTATAACAACGCGATTTCGAGCACTGGAGGCTTCTGGAACCAATCGCCATAATGCTCAAACAACAGTCGTCAACAAGCGTGTAAATAATTATACCACTGAAACTAATCAACAATGTCCGGTCTGCAAAGAAAATCACGCAATTTTTAAATGCAGTCAGTTTATTGATGGCGATTCCAAATCTCGTTTTACATTGGTTAAACGGAGTGGCCTTTGTTTGAATTGTCTACGAAAGGGCCATCTCCTCTCGAACTGTCCTTCCACATCTCGTTGCAAACACTGTAGCAAAGCACATCATTCTTTGTTACATAGAAATACTTCATTATCGCCAGCTTCAGGAGAACAAAGTGCTAATCCGTCGACTTCTAATTTCGAATCTACTTCATATCACATTGGTGACAATCGCGAAGTATTATTGGCCACAGCGGTGGTAACTTTGGAATCGTCGAATGGTCGTCTCTTTGTCAGAGCCTTACTTGACCAAGGCTCGCAAGTCAGCATCATCACTGAATCAGTCGTGCAGCAGTTAGGTCTGAAAAGACAAAGGGTCAATGCAAATATCTTCGGTGTTGGTCAGTCTAAACTCTGTACAGTAAATAACAGCATCGAAACGAACATGGTATTGAGGGACGAGTCTAAATTAAACATAAATGCACTAGTAATGAAGGATATCGGTAGCTTAGTCCCCTCTCGATCATTGTCGCTAACGTCTTGCAAACAGTTGAAGGGTCTACAACTTGCTGATCCTCATTTCGACCAGCCTGGGAAAGTAGATTTGCTACTTGGCGCTGATGTATATGCCAGTATCATCCTTGGGAACATATTGAAGCTCGATATTGGTCCAATCGCTCAGGAAACCAGATTGGGATGGATTATTTCTGGAGAGACCAGAAAAGCACCAATTAAGTATCGAAATTTCAACATTCGCATCGACAATTCCGATATCGTCTTGCGCGATCAACTACAGCTGTTCTGGAAACTCGAAGAAGTTCAACCCGGATATTCTTTAACTTTGGAGGAACAACAAGCGGAGGAACATTTTTCGACAAATGTTATTCGGAAGGACGACGGCCGTTATATGTTACGATTGCCGTTTAGATCGCCCAATATTCAACAGACGTTAGGCGATTCAAGAGGTTCGGCGCGCGCTTGTTTATCAAATTTGGAAAGAAAATTCATGAACGACCCACAGTTGAAGCAGGAATATTCCAAGTGTCTACAGGAATATTTGGATTCGGGATACATGTCGGAATGTAGCGGAGAGATGCCGCAACACAGCTATTATTTGCCTCATCATGGTATCTGGAAGGAGAGCAGTACTAGTAAACTACGAGTCGTCTTCGATGCCTCAAGAAGAACATCCACAGGAGTTTCGTTAAATGATATTCTTCTATCAGGCCCATCATTGAGCTCAAACATGATCTCCGTATTGTTAAGATGGCGAAAGAATAAATTTGCATTTGTAGCTGACATCGCGAGAATGTTCTTACAAATTGACATTCACCCTGATGATAGGAGTTTTCAGAGGATTTTATGGAGAAAAGATTCGAATGAATTAATAAAGAACTATCATTTGAATACAGTGACATTCGGAACCACTTGCGCCCCATTTCTTGCAATCAGAACTCTAAGACAGTTGGCGGAAGATGAAAAGATCCAATTTCCAAATGCACATCGTGCCATTTTTGAGAATTTTTATGTGGACGATGTACTAACTGGTGGAGATTCCCTTGAGGAAGCTATCGAATTAAGAAGGGAAATTGATATGGCGTTGTCATCAGGAGGTTTTAAGCTGCGAAAGTGGGTGTCAAATGATAAACGAATTCTGGAAGGAGTCCCGAATGAAGATATCGAACAACACTCGGCCTTGAACCTAGACATGGAAGGAGTAAAATCCCTAGGAATAGTATGGCTACCGGATTCTGATAACTTCACTTATCGAATAACCCTCGAAGAAAGAAATGCTACTACGAAACGTTCTATGCTCTCGGACATCGCTCGACTTTATGATCCGATGGGCTGGGTATCTCCCATAATTATTACGGGGAAGATATTTCTGAAGACCCTATGGTTACATGGTGTAGATTGGGATGAAGCAATACCGCATGAAATCGAAACACAGTGGTTAAATTTTAGACGGAATCTACTGCAATTAGAGCACATTCGAATTCCCAGGTACATTGGATATGGGACGAAATCGATCACAGAGTTACATGGCTTCTGTGATGCATCGAAAGTCGCGTATGCTGCAGCTATCTATATGGTTTCTCGTAACGACATCGAAAGTAAAGTACATCTTTTAATATCGAAAACCAAAGTATCTCCAGTTAAGGAGCAGACAACTCCTCGGCTAGAACTGTGCGGTGCTGTTCTATTATCAGAACTCATGAAATCTGTCATCGATACATTACAATTATATTGTCACGTATATTTGTGGTGTGATTCTTCAATCGTGTTGGCATACATTAAGAAACCACCGCAGAAGCTACCTATTTTTGAAGCGAACCGAACAATTAAGATCATTGAAAATGTTGGCAGTGAATCATGGAATCACGTCCGGTCAAAGGACAATCCAGCGGACATCGCATCCCGTGGAACAGATGCAAAAGGATTTGCAAATATCAAGTTATGGTGGTATGGTCCACCATGGTTGAAGGAGCCTTCGACATTGTGGCCGAATTCAGAAGCGGATGATATAATCTTCAAGGAGGATCAATTGGTTAGCCATCTTCTGAAATCGAACGACACATTGGAAAATTTATTGGGTAAATTCTCATCGTTGACGTTATTATTGCGAGTCACCGCATATTGCCTTCGATTCATCGCTGCAATCAAGAAACGTGATCATGAGAAAGGATTATTATCAACCAACGAATTAGACGGCGCGAGACTATTTTGGGTTAAATATGTACAATACAATGAATATGCGGATGAAATTCGAAAACTGGAGAACAGAGAAAAGATAGACAGCAGGAGTAAGCTGCTCAGACTGTATCCTTTCATCGACGGCAATGGAGTTCTACGTTTGAGTGGACGTTTGACAAATGCAGATTTGTCAAATGACGAAAAAAATCCCATCATCATTCCCAAAAGAGGTATCTTTACGGATTTATTGACAAAGCATACGCATGAAATCACACTACACGGCAACGTACAACTAATGCTTACAGTACTTCGACGTAAATACTGGGTGATTGATGCAAGAAGACTTGTAAAGAATTATGTACACAAGTGCGTCAAATGCTTTCGAAACAAGACACACGATTCGTCGCAATTGATGGGCAGTTTGCCGAAACCCCGAGTTACAATTACACGACCCTTCATGCACACTGGGGTTGATTATTGCGGACCCTTTATAATAAAGGACCGGATCGGACGAGGAAGTCGAACACACAAGGGATACGTGGCGATATTTGTATGCTTCGCTGTTAAGGCAATTCACATTGAACTTGTCAATGATTTGACAAC
The DNA here is from genome assembly GCA_964017055.1 of Chloromyia formosa. Lineage (NCBI taxonomy): Eukaryota > Metazoa > Arthropoda > Insecta > Diptera > Stratiomyidae > Chloromyia > Chloromyia formosa. The sequence goes on along the minus strand of OZ024813.1, from coordinate 12,678,494 downwards.
ACAAGCATTTTTGGCGGCTTTAACACGATTCATTGGACGTAGAGGCTTATGTAAATACCTGTACAGCGATTGTGGATCGAATTTCATTGGCGCGAACATCGAACTCAAGAAGATAATGGAGACTACCAAAGTTCAAAACAAATTAGTTGACATGGGGATTAACTGGAAATTCAATCCTCCGGCTGCTCCACACTTCGGCGGCTTATGGGAGGCTGGTGTTCGATCGATCAAGTACCATTTGCGGAGAATAGTCGGAATTACGCCATTGACTTACGAAGAACTATTGACGACCCTCATTCAAATTGAACGATGCCTTAATTCTAGGCCGTTATGTCCCGCTAATGACGATCCAACCAGTACAAGTGTATTAACTCCTGGACATTTTTTAATTGGCGATAGTTTGATGGCGTTACCAGAAGTCGATATAACAGAAGAAAGGATTAACACATTAACACGATGGCAATTAACACAGAGACTGTCACAAAACTTTTGGAGAAAGTGGAAAGAGGAATACCTTAATATACTCCAACAGCGTCCCAAGTGGTTGTCTTCATCGACATCTCTAAAAGTCGGCGATATCTGCTTGCTAAAGGATGAGCGCAATCCTCCATATCGTTGGCCACTCGCTAGAATACTCGAAGTTCATCCTGGAAGCGATTCGATTGTCCGAGTTGTAACCGTCAAATCAAATGGAAGCATCTACAAGAGATCAATAACCAAGGTTATTTTATTGCCAATAAATTGAATTTCACATACCACCAATCCCAATACTCATCCCTTTATCCTTGAATTAGCGAGCGAGGCGCGCTATAACGTCTCACGTTCCTGCATCCTGTGTAGTGTCGACATGGTAGAAATACCGTCGACGCAATACTTGATGAACTTTCGTTTCGATTTGCTGGACTGTTTACCTGGATTACCACTCGTCGTCACCTTTCCCTCGATGTCTGCACTTCAACATGATGTTCTCCACATTCGATCGAGCTCGTAGGACACTGATGATTACTGTATAACGACATATAGTTACACATTATCGACTCATCCTGATAATCTCTTTCAAATTCATTAATTCCAAACATGCACTAATGGCTATATTTACAGATAGAATTTAACTCACTATAACTACAACTAGCTGAGGGAATTTATCTTTCGTATCGAACATTCTGCTACAGATTTTCGACCATTATTTCATCATAAGGATAGTACTATACAATCAAAACAATTACCGAGGATCAGCGAGAGTATACAACCAGATCATCAAACGTCTAGCAGCTGCATACGCATCCATCAATCATCATGTCGATTACACCAATCAAGAAATCCTGGACTCGTCTCCATCGTCCAGCGGGGGGAGAATGTTTAAAGTTGGCGACCATCGATTCAGCATTTGTCGCAATTCGTCATCGGTGTCGTCATCATCTGCAAAGAAAAATACAAGACAACACAAAGTAACAAGTTCAACAATAGATAGTCTATGCGAATACTTATCTGACTTCATCGAATCCATCGCCTCGATCGCTTCGAACACTGGAAACCACAACACATCACACACTTTGTTTACATTTACTTATGTACTCTATGTGACATTTCAACTTGACCTATATTTTAAAGATTGTAATAGATTGTCACAATGTAAAATGTAATGTAATAGAGTAACAGCTGATTGCTGTCTTGTATCAATCAGCATTAATATTTGTTAAATTGTTATATTATATTCGTAAGGCGCGAATAATACCCTGGGAAGAATACCGGAATTTTCAATACGGGAAAATTCCTGTATTCTCCCTCGGGGGATTATTCGTGTCCCTTTGTTTGATAGTCACTCGTATTCGAACCTTTTACTCGTTTAGACCGTGCATTTAATTTAAAATAATTTGAATTTTGTAGAACTTGTTTGAATTGAAGAATAATAAGTATTATAAAGTTATACTATATTCTGTTTGCTGTTTTGAATGGTCCGTCGAGTTTTTTGAGTGTTTTCGTCGTTTTTTTTGGATTTCGTTCTCGTTTGCGAAGCGAAACTTTGCTATTTTCGTTACAGTAGGAGACCATTCATTAGCGATTCTATTGTACATGGTCTCTAATCTCAGTACGCAAGAGAGTTAAAGGTGTGAGTTCAAGGCCGCGACTGAGCGATTTGAGTTTGCGACTGTGAGAAAAACTAACATAACGGAGCACTATTCTTGTGTAATTTAAAGTTTAGGGGATCGTCGAATGCAGGTTGTAGTTGTACGACTGTACTTTCACATAAAATAAACACGAATAGTGCTCCGTTATGATAGTTTTTTTCATAGTCGCAAACGCAAGTCCCCCAGTCGCTGCCTTGAAACTCACACCTTAAGGCGAAATTCACACACACGACACCGCGCTGCCCGACTGCTTGAAATTTCAGTCGAGATACACAGCATCAAATGGGCGGATTCACACTCATCGCTCAGCATGCGATACGATCGACTATGCTTGGCTATTGTGCGTGGCTGCGTCGGAGCTGAAAATGCAGCTAATCTGAATATCGCCTAAGGAACAGATTAACTCAGCTGCTGACCACTCAGCCGAAGACCAACTCAGAGCTGAATACCGTTCACTACAGAAAGGCGTGCAAAGAAGCGTAAGACGGGACAAGCGAAATTACATCAACACATTAGCGGAGAAGGCAGAGGAAGCGGCTTACCGCGGTGACAGTGGAACCCTTTTTAAGCTTATTAAGCCATTAACTGGCAAATCTTTTGCAACAGAACATCCTGTGAAGGACAAAAAGATGGGTCTCTACTGGTAACTGAAGAACACCAACTGCGGAGATGGAGAGAACACTTCGTTGAGGTCCTCAACAACACCTTTGGACATTCGAGTGCATCTTCATTAGTAGCAAAAGATATTCCGCAAATAGCCAGAGTTGAGTATCTCAGACTTCACTCGTATTTCGTCTTATCTATTGACGTGATTTCCTATTAATGATGTAGTAATAGGCGTATTTCGCAACTCCCGAATTAAACTACAATAAACACATTCCTCTGCAGTTTTCAATCACAGGAATATACTTTTCTCCCACTCTATAAATTACTATATATTAAATTTTAAATGTCTTCATTATTCATTCACAGGTACTATTCCTCTCTATCGTGGCGGCGATACTAGTCATCACATCATGTGAACAACCACCGCCACTTCGGAATTATTTGCCACCTAGAAACACATATTTACCGCCGGCTAATCAACAAATCAGTACACCGCAAAAACTTCCTCCAGGAACACTCATCATTCAGGTTCGAAGCGACAGTGGAAAGCCCAGACTTGTAATTAAGAGAGGACCTCCGCAAGGCAAAAGACATCTGCCCGGACTATATCCAGCCAATCATGCTCATGTGCACAGACCAGTGCACTTTGTCAACCCCCTTAAATTTGCCTTGTCACCTCATTTCCTGCAGAATTCTAAACCGAATATAGGTTTCACGCATGTCAACGGAAGACAGCCTACGCGAGTTACAAAGATTAAGTTGAATTTCCCGAAATCACCGAGCGGATATGTGTACGAAAACCCATTTTCACCAGCACCAGCAATATCCAATTACCCGGTAAGTTGACGAGTGTCAATATTCTTGTATCTAACCAAAGGCTAACGCAAGACTGACCTGCCTTTTTGTTATAACAAATACAGAACAAAATTGAATTGGTTAAGGACTATCAATTCGGGCCAATTCACACAATTCCTGCTCCAAATCTGGCTCATGGTTCAGGATTCTCTGGAAATCACCATCACCACTATGCAAATCATCATAATCAGCATCAATACCAAGTCACCGAAGATGCGACGAATGACCAAATATTGAAGGATCAATATTCAGGACAACTTAAATATTTCGCCCCCGATCCGGATCCATCACTACCCGTAAGAAAAATTCCACCCTCCGCTGACCCGTACAGCATGCCAAGCGATGGAAGCTCATATCCTGCTGACTTGAAAACGCGCTATTTGCCACCATATCAGATTGCACGGCCTCCATCGACGAGCTATGGGGTACCATTGAACCCGATCCCTGTGCCAAATTTAGTGGACGGTATGCCACTGTCCATTTTCAATCCAAGCTACTTGGTTTCTCAGTCTAAAAATTTGTACGATCAGCATAAGAACATTTTGTCTAAACCAGAAGCGTCTAGCCCAGCTAGTCATTACGGAACAAATGATTTGACGCAGCACGTAGCCAGTGATGGGCAAATCATTCACGCCCCAAGCGAAGCCGTCATACCAGTTACGCCCACACCCCAAACTGATTTAGTCGTACAACCCTTAGCACTGGCCCCGCAACTTCCATCTTATGCTGCTCTAGTAGCACAACCTCCCCAATCGAGCGCAGTTAGTGTCAGCTACGAAACCCATACGGTTCAGCCACAAATATCACATAATTTGCATTTTGATAATAGCGTGGCGCAGGGAGGTTTCATAGTGTCAAATTACTTCGGCGCTCAGGGAAGTGATTTGCAACATTACTCTCAACCAGTGGTAGATACATCGAACCATCAACGACAATACGTGGATGTTCAACCGACTGCTCAGCCGTTGGTGTCACCAACAGCGCATCCGCAAATTATAGTAACACCCAGCGCTTCACAGCAAGCACAATACTTGGCACCCAATATCGAACAGCAACAGATACAATACTTTCCACCAAATACAGATCATCAAGGACAATATTTTGCTCAAAGTACTGAACAACCGTATTTGGCGCAAAATGCCGATCAACAGTATTTAGTACAAAGCGGTAGTGATCAACAACAGCAAAACGTTGCTCCAAACCATAACCCATACTATGTTGATCTCTCGCAGCATCAGACTCAAAACCAACAAACCCTCGAGTTGGCTCAACATCAACTCCAACAGCAACAACAGTATGAAGCTCCTGCGCAGGAGTATGCAACAAATCAGAACATTCAACAAGATCTTTCGGCTTACGAGCAACATCAAAGCCTGTTAGAACAACAATTTGGATCTACCTTTGGTGGTCAGGATAGTCACTATCAACAGGTGAGTCGTATGATCTTTCCCTATGAGGACAACATAATTATCACCGTTGTGATTTTCAGGTTTCAAATTTCCAGAAACGATCTGATCAGATCGATGAAAATGAGTCCCAGGACGGTGAAATCAATGTGACGGTGTCATCAGAAAGTGAATCCAAAGAAGAAACGACTAAACATAGGGATTAGATTTTTTGTTAATTAATTACTGTTGCTACTTTTATGAGATTTAAATAAACATTTAATAGATTGTACGATACTAGGAAATAAATATTGTATTATTTATTAGCATAATATTGTTCACTCATCTGCCCTAACCCCTAGTGGAGCATAGTGCGTCAAGGACAGGGGCAATGAGCGGCGAGAACCCCGCCCACGTCTCCCGAACTGAGCTACAGCAAGCATAGGCCGCTGCTTAGCTCGTTGAGGAGCCCTTTTCTTCGCCAGATGGCGATCTTCACAGTCATTATGCTAACTTAAACGTGCCATACACGCAGCGATTGATCGGCCGATCCGTCGTCCGATATCGATATCGGCCGATGAATCGGCCTGTGTATGTGCTTATCGTTTTTTGATCATCGGCCGATCGATCGGGCGACGGATCGCTCCATGTATGCGGTGTATTAGGCTCCGTCGCCACGGTCATCTTCGGGTGCCCACCAAACCCTCCACTACATATGCTAAAATGCTACGAGCGGTTTCCTATTAGTTGAATAGGGCGCTAAGATGCTTAAAGTCGGCAGAAGAGTTTTATCCAAAAAAAGAAAAAAATGTATGCACGCAAAGGAATTGACATTAATGGATTAGTAGGGATCAAAATATTATTAGAGTTTTTGAAAAAGTTACGTGATTCAGAGTCATAGAATCAAATCACTTTCATTGAATTTGTTATTTTTGTATTATTGTGAAATTTTCGTCTTTGTAATGTGTGCATCGTGAAAAATGTCCTTGAGAATAAATTGTATATGTAAAATTTTCATAGCTATTCTATGTGGCTTAGCTGACGTTTCGTTGGCATAAACCAGTTTCGGTCGATGTCGAAGCACGTTGCCAGCATGCACCTCCTGCTTCCATTTAGCCGCCTACTGCGACAAGTCAGGAGATGTTGTGGCTTATAATTACGCCCCGGCTCGCCCCACAGAGGAAAGACAACACAAACATCCATGGCCACGAATGCCGTGGACGGGACTTGAACCAGTAACGACCGTAGTCAGACATGAAACTGACGCCTCTATACACTGGGCTACCATTCGCCCCAACCTATATCTTTTTGTTTGTATTTTTAGCGCCTATGTTGCTACAGAAATAGTTCGATGCTACCAATTCAATTAACATTAATTTCATAGAGGCGATTACTTTATGCTAGCTCATGTAATACATCGTCATCGCCATTGTGACTCAACAACCCGACATCGGGTTTTGGCCGTCTGGATCGTTATCGTATACCCCCAATTGGAGGACGCTTTTACTGGACCTGAAGTGATAGCATCCTCCAATTTCGGGAGATCAGCAGTTTTTCCGAGGCCGCATCTACTAAGGCCTCCCAACGAATTCTCGGTTTTCCTCTCAAACTCGGACTAGGACAGAGATATGAAGAGGAGAACGACTGACACAGTTCGTCCATCACCACGGTCTATACCTAACAAATTCCTTCTTCAAGAAGAGCGCAAGCAGGAAATGGACGTGGCAAGCACCTAATGGGACAACAAGAAACGAAATTGACTTAATACTTACCAAACACCTGACAACGGTCAAAGACACTTCTGTACTCAACAGATTTAAGACTGGAAGTGATCATCGCCTGGTCAGAGCAAGAATAACCCTTGATTTGAAAGTAGAAAGACGCAAACTGGTCAGGAAGCCAATAAAACCCGGCTTTAACACCGAGAACATCAAATGTAACATGGAAAGTTACCAAGCCCTAATCGACGAAAAAATAGATGCACAAAACTGTGACGCAAACTACCTAACCGAAGCCATTCGGAATTGTGCTGAGATAATAGGCGGACCACAACTAGATGATAGGCACTGCAAACTATCAAGTGAGACCAAGGCGCTACTCAGAAAACACAGGAAATCGGAAGCATCCTCAAACATCGGAAGAATAGAATACACGGAAACCTGCAAAACAGTAGTTAAGGAAGATTATATCTGAAGATATCAAGAAATATAATGAAAGACTAGTGGAGGATGCCATCAAAAACAATAGAAGCCTCAAGAAGGCAAAAAGAGCAATCCTCATCGGCAAGAAACAGGTGATAGCCCTAAGTCTTGACAACACCCGCCTAACTGATAGACATGAAATAATTCAGGCAATCACCAGATTCTACCGAGACCTATACAAGGCTCCAGATAACTCGGCTTCCAACTTAATAACAACCGCTCCCTCTGCAGCAAGATATCCTTGTGGAGGAGGCGGAGATGGCTATCAATTCCATGAAAAATGGTAAAGCGGCAAGAATTTATGCAACGTCAGGAAGCACACAAATGCCTCTTCAATTATTGCAATCTGTAAAGCCTTTTTGGAAGTTTGACTATCAAGCCTTCCTTTCACTCAGTGGGAAAGGTCTCAATATTCCACGCTTTATCAACAAGTAGGTGCAGCAACTCGGCAGTTATGCTTAGCGCTGCTTGATAAAGTTCGACAAGAATACCGTCGAGTCCGGCGGCCTTACCTCGTTTAGGTGCAATAATTAAGTTAAGTGTTTAAGTTCGCTCGTCGCAGATCCGTGGCGTTCGATACACTCTAGATCTGAGACCGGGTGAGGTGAAAACGGCTATTATAAGCGAAGCAAACAACGGGAACGTAACGAACCCTATATGAGCTAGTACTATCATAATCAGCTAGTACTATTATAATCAGGTGAACATTATTTCCAAGAAGGTCTAGCAATTGCGACTGACCAATGGACTTCCGGAAAAGCTAATCATTGCATTTTGGATAGGGGAGAAAAAATAATGAAAAACAAAGTATTGGAATGATGTAACTGTATAAGTTATTTTGTATTTCTCTTATATTATATAAGCTTCTTCTATTCATCTTAATTATTCACATTCAATTTTAATGTCTATTTAAATATACTCGTATGTATGTATATTTGTTTTTTTGTCCGAAAACAAAAACTTTTCGATTAAAACACCTAACATTTCTGTACATACATTAAACATATACATACATACATTTTTCGATTGTTCAAAACGAAAAAATTAAATAAACATTTACCGAAGTTAATTATTCTATCAACATATTGATTTCGTTTACATCATCTAACACAACACACCATATATTATAGTTCAACTACTCGATCGTTCTTTTTAGTTAATTTAGTCGTTTTTATCACTAGATAATAACAATATTTAGATATAAATAAGATTGACAATAACATAAAATCAAATCGATAATACTAGTTCGAATGGGCACCACCCACTCGTGTTTGTGTATGTACGAGTATATCAACATACACAATTTTTTTTAAATCGTATCTGGTTATTCATATCCATAAAAACAGTAACTGCTTGTTCCATATTGTTTAAGTAAAGATTGACAGACTTTTACGTTTGATTAACAAATAAGAAATTTCCAAAATGTTTGTATATATATTAGGGTGTCCCTTATTTTTCGATTTTTTTTTTTTGAAACGCATACCCTCCCAAAAGTTTTATTATTGCATAGCTTGTACTCAAAAAAAATTTCAGCTCGATCGGTTAACGGGAACCCGTGCCGACTTGCACTTAAACTTGTGGCGCTTAGGGCTAAAATATGCATATTTTCCTCTCAGTCATGTCGCTGTTAACTGATTTAGGGCAAATACTGCATAGTGGTTTAACAATCAGTTGTTTGTTTTGATTAGTGAAACAAGTGACTATTTCGGGGAAATCGTTTTTTAGAGTGGACGAGAAAGTACCACGCAGTGACATCCGACACCTCGTCATAAAATTCCACACACATCTCATACCTCTTTTCTGTTGTACATATTTCCAAAGAAACAGATATACATATATTGTATAATAAAACATAATTCCCATTTTTTAGAAATGGAAAAAGGACATATTTTGTAAGTGTAAACACATTTGTGTTTTACCGAACATGCATGCGATCAACATGTGCGTACCCATGCACTTAGAAATAGGATTTAGTCGTTAAGGATATTTTGTGTAGATAGTAAGAAATTGAGTTAGTTGAATAAAGTCAGTCGTGAAGACGTAATCCTTTTACTTATAATTGCGCACGCGTATGGGAGAAGAGTTGAAAATTTCCGTGAACAACTAAGTGCTTGAAGCTGGCACAATCGATCGTTCCTTGGATCCTCTTGAAGTTGTTCTTCTCAATTTGTTTAAAGGTTAAAGTGAGATTAGTTGTTGAATATCCAAGACAATTGTTGTGAAATTAACAAGTATTAATTGCCTTATTGAAAATGGCCGAAGCCAGTGTACAGTTACGAAGTGGAAAAACAGTTATATTCTTGGTGGGAGACGTAAATCATCAGATATCAGGTGCGAAATTGCCTTCAAATCGACAAGTTTTGGCAGTTTTGTTTTTTAATATGCGTGAAGTTAAGCTGACTCTGAAGGAAAGTGCAAATCTTGCTATTCGTGAATGTTTAATTTTTTGGGAAAAGGCAAGAATACCCACAAGAACACTACCAAACTGTGTGAAAAAGCTTGTTGATCTTTATCAAGTCTGGCGGGACCTTCAAAAGAATTGTAAGAGAACACAAAATGTTTACAAGCGCCGTGAAAAGGATTTTAAAAATAACTTAGATAATTTATTTGATGTCGCACATACCGATGCTTTGAAGAGAATTAAAATCGAAGAGGACAAAATATTTTTACAGCGGCAGAGAGAACCAGGACGTCCGGGTTACTTAGCAGGAGTAGATAAAAAGTTAGCGGAAAGAGAAAAGCGATCACACCAAAGAAAGACTGAAGAAGAGGAAAAGAGACTAAAATATATGTCATCAGTTGGTCAATCAACCTCTAATTTTCCATTCCAAGTTGATTCGGATAGTTTTGCGTCGACCAGTACGTCCGAAAGCCTTCAGATTTTGCCTGAACCAATAACGGCACCGCCTCAACTCGTGAAAAGAGGTCGGAAAAATTTTATTACACCTAAGTTAGTTGCTGCCTTAGATAGATGTCAGTTGAGTGTGAGAGACTCTGTTTTTGTACTGGAAGCTACATTGGAAGCAGTAGGTCTCAATATTGACGAATTTCCAATCAATAAATCGTCAATTCAAAGAGTTCGTATTGAAAACCGTAAGAAGAGAGCAGTAGCTATAAAAAAAGACTTCAAAAATAATATTCCCGAAATTGCGACCATACACTGGGATGGCAAATTGTTACCAGCCTTAAACGTCAAAAGCTCCAAAGAAGAACGACTTCCAATAGTTGTAACGTACGAAGACAAGGAACAACTTCTCGCTGTGGCAAAATTAGACAGTTCATCTGGGAAAGAGCAGGCTTTAGCCGTTTCAAAAGCCCTTCAAGATTGGGACCTCATTGATAAGGTACAAATTATGTGCTGTGAAACAACTGCTTCCAATACAGGTCGGTTTAGTGGAGCCTGTGCCCTTTTGGAGCAACGGCTAGAGAGAGACCTATTACTATTTGCCTGTCGACATCATTGTTATGAACTCGTTTTGAAGAGCGTATTTGATGCAAAAATTCCTCAAATAACTAGCAGCCCGGATATTCCACTTTTTAAAAAATTTACGGATAATTGGATAAATATCAATCCAGAGAACATAGAGCCGTGTACTGATTTTTTGAGAAAACATTCAACTATCACTGGAATAAAAGAACTAATCGGCTACTATTGGTCCCAACTAAATAAGTCCATCGTTAGAGATGACTACCGGGAACTCATCGAACTATCGTTGATATTTTTGGGCGGTGATCGAAAAAAGGAATTAAAAATTAGACCTCCAGGTGCAATGCACCAAGCGAGGTGGATGGCGAGGGCAATTTACTCTTTAAAAATATGCTTGCTACAATCACAGCTTAAATTAAGCGCTAAGGATAAGCGAGCATTGCAAGATGTTTCCTTTTTCATTGCGACATGCTATGTTAAACCCTGGCTTGAATGCAGTTTAGCAGTAAAAGCGCCGAATCAAGATTTGTGTTTTTTGAAAGAACTAAAAAAATACGAGCAAATCGATACGTTAATTTCAAGCTCAGCTTTGAATAAGTTCTGTCAACACTTGTGGTATTTGTCTGATGAGATTGCTGTCCTCGCGCTTTTTGACGATGATGTTGACGACCAAACAAAAATCAAAATAGTTTCCAAGTTACAATGTGAAAAATCATTTGATCATGGAAAGAGATTTATAGAAATGTCTGACGCTTTGTATGGTAAGTGTTAGGATCCCAATAGCATCGCTCATTTTAAAAAGGAGATAGAGATGACAAAATGAGCGGTTCAATTGTATATTTAAAATATGATTTAAAACTATTATTTTTTTTTGTTGCAGAAAAATCATTGGATGACTTCGTGTCAAAAAAGAGTACGAGCCTGTTTTCGCGATTGAAAATAAATGACAGTTTTTTAAAGAAGGCAGTTTCGACCTGGAAAAACAATAAAGCCTACTTAGAAACTAAGAGAAAAGTCTATTTTTTGAGGGCTGTGAATGATACAGCAGAAAGAGCCGTAAAACTAATGCAGGATTTCCATGGCTTAATCACTGCAGATGAAGAGCAGAAGCAATTTCTATTGCGGTGCGTGCAAGACCACAAAAAAATGTTTCCTGACTGCAAAAAATCAACTTTAAAAAGGAATTATCCAGAATAATTTGATTGTTTTGTTGATTTTGATAATTGTGTAAAGTTTCTATATCAAACGCTAATGTTAATTATTTATTTATAACTTACAAGAATCACTACTCACTCATTTATAGCAGAATTTAGAAATTATTCGTATGGAAACTTAAATGCTAAACTTTGAGCTCAAGTCGGCACGGGTTCCCATCATCACAGGATGCTATAATTTTATATTTGAGTTTGTACTAGTATTACTAAAAAAATAAATGGGTATGCGTTATAAATTTAAAAAAAAATTTTTTTTCATTCATATAAGGGACACCCTAATATATATATATGTATATATTTATCATTTCTTTTCGAATCTGTATTTAGAATCTTTTGTTGTTTTTAGAAACAAGAATTTCTCTTTCTGTATTCATAGGCGTAGCAATATTGTTTGAACGGCAAAATGTGTGCTAAAATTGTAGAATTCATATCAATCATAGAAACATAAATTAGTAAATATATAGTTGATTCTCGCTTATAATTGTACATACACTGCTCGTCACCAGAATAGGTTCAAAAATTTTCATTTACGTTTTCTCTCATATCTCAAAAAGTATAACATGTACATTATATTTTTGTTGGATGTTTTAAACTTTCTTTTGTTTAGACTTGATACTACAAAAATGAGGACATTTCTGTGCCTGTACCTATGTTAAATCTTGCTTCGATTGTTTTGTTCACTCAAAACACTACATTTTTTGGATCATCAGAATAGGTTCAACGGTAATTCATTTAGTTTGCGATGTGCAGTTGCTATCAACGACCGGTAGCGCAGTGTGTTGAGACATCCGTCTCATGTTTGACTACCGGCGTTTCGGGTTCGAACCCCGTCCACGACGACGTTCGTGGCCATGGATGTGCAGGATGTGCATGCTGGCAACTGCATTCTCCGATACCAGTTTATGCCGAGAATCGTCAACTGGGTCACATGAAACAGTTGACGCGCTATGCCCCACAAGGGGTTACAGCAATTGAGAGAGAGAGTTGCTATCAAACAGTGTGAAATCTTTTATTTTTAACAATTCCGGTAGTGTAGAGTGATTTTAGTGCAAAATGGGTCGCGGTAAACAACTGGATAACTTAGAAAAGGGTCGAATAAAAGGTTACCTCGAATGTGGCCTAAATCAGCGAGAAATTGCCAGAAAAATTGGTCGAAGTCAAAATGTAGTGAGCAATTTTATCCGAAAAGGTGCAAATTACGGAAAAAATATGAAAGGATGTCTTTATTCAGCAACAACAGCAACAGACAGAAGACATATTGTCCGAGCTGCGTCAAATTCTCGCCATTCTGCATCGAAGATCAGGGAAAAAAGCGGTGTTAAAGCGAGCCTATCAACTGTAACACGTGTAATACGCAACACTTGCAACTTAAAAAGACTAACACTCAAAAAAAAACACTGCTTAATGGTGCTCGTAAGGTTACACGTCTTCGTTCCGCTCGAGAGCATATGACCTGGAATAAGGAGTGGCACACCATCGTCTTTTCCAACGAAAAAAAGTTCAACCTCGACGGACCTGATGGATATAACCTTTATTTCCACGATATAAGAACGCCTGAAAGCTATTTAAGTCGTCATCACATGCAGGCCGTGTAGTGGCATGGGGAGCCATTTCATATTATGGGACTTGTGAATTACAATTTTTAACTCCCAAAATGAACGCGATCGCTTACAAATCGGTATTGGAAAAGGCATTTTCACACTTCTCGAATATTTTTGAACCAATTACATGGACGTTCCAACATGATAATGCCCCCATTCATACTACGAGAGAGATAAAATCGTGGATCAAGGGTCAAAATGTCAAATTGCTTGAATGGCCGCCATACTCTGCTAATCTTAATATTATAGAAAATATGTGGGGACTTTTATCACGGAGGGTGTATGAAGGGGGGAGACAGTACGAAGATACTGAGACCCTAAAGGAAGCCATTAAAAGGGCATGGGCTCAAATCTCCCTTCGAGATATTGGAAATTATTATGCTTCATTGCCAGACCGGATTTACGAAGTCATTTTGAACCAAGGAGGTAGTACGCACTATTAAAATATTTTAAAACTAATCACTTTTATCTTACAACCAATGTAAGCTTGAGTTTTTGCTTTAGATATTAATTTTTATACTATTTTGTTTTTGAACCTATTATGGTGACCAAAAAAAATGAACTTTTTGTTGTTTTTTAGAAAAAAAAATTATAAATAAATTATGTGTGCTTTAAATCCCAAACTATTTTACTTCATTAACAACATCTTGGGCTATCGATAAAAATTTATTTCATTGAAATCGTCCGGTTGGTTACAGAGGTAGAGCTATTTTACTTTTGCACAAACGTTGAACCTATTCTGGCGACGAGCAGAAAATAAAAAGCTATAGTGATGCTAAGTCAACACAGTATCTGCAGAATTTTACCAATAAACTGCGAATAGGCAATGGTTTCATCTAAACCAAAGATTTCGGTTGTTAAACATGCCACACAATTTATCAAATTGCAAGTAATATCAAATAGAGCATATCTTCATTCTTAAGTCGACAATAATAAGTTAAATTGAACTAATTGTTAAATTGGTGGTTTCAATGTTTTGTTTTCTCTGACCCAGCCGATATTATTAAGTCCACCTAGCTGCTAATCGAAAACATCAGAACCAGCCATACGATGTCGCAGTATTAAAACTTGATTGTTCGAAGGAAGAAACGCGGAAGGTACATTAGGAGACTTCGATTTACTTCCGTGTTGGTTAAGCGCCGTGCAAAAAAACACACCGGAGTAGAAAATAACCTGATTATTATCATGCACGTCACGTCACCAGGTCGATACAGTGAAGTGAATCGGTCCAGACTTTCGCCCTTCAATTTCTTCCAAAGCAAAAGCACAAAGCATATACTCTGTGCAGATGAATTGTGTTTATATAATGTATATTTAAAACAATTGATCAATAAAAGGACGGATACAGTTTGAAATAAATAAATTCAGAATCTTTCTCCAAAACAAACGAGAAGATTACAGCTAGATTTTCAACAGAAAACCTCTCAACTCATCTGAAAGCCGTTGTTACAAAATTAGATCGTCACTGTAACCCTTATCGGCTGGGTGATACTTTATTAATCATTTTTTGTTGCTTGCATTCGTTCGGGATAGATTAACCAACGATTTAGGAGCGGCAAAACCTAAATCGGGTAATAAAGATATGCTTGGTGCCATATTTAATTGACTTCGAAGTACGTTAACATTAGCATTCAAATTTACGTTCATTCGTTGGTGCTGTTGTTGTTTTTGCTGTTGATTTAAATGTAACTGTTGCTGTTGATATTGTAGATGGTTTACACCCTTTGTATCGTGATGTTGCGGAAAGTTGCCGACATGTGACGGATTCACAAGACCATTCACCAAAAATTTATTATTATGATTGATTTGATAACGGTTATTTGCTGGCATTGTTGGCACTGTTGTCATATTGTGGAATTGTTGTTGTGATATGGCCGCCGACGGGACGGAGGCGAATCCTTGTGATGTTGCTAACGACGGCATGTGATTGTACGGGACGGGCGGCTGATTCCATGAATTGAACTGCGGTGGCGGCAACTGCATCGAATTCCAGGACGATTTACTCGCTGACGGCGGTCCCATATTCGAAACAGTAGCCGGCGTTCCGGAAACAAAATCAGACCAGTCGTCGTCATCATACGTTTTCGATATCGTACTAAGCTTTGACGTCGACGACGACGACGGAATCGGACGATCCTGTAACCGTAGATCCGCACTGTTCAAAGACGGCTGTACGGACACAAAGTCGGACCAATCATCGTCGTCCTTCTTCTCCATCTTAGGCGACGACGACGAACGAGGAATTGCTACGGCACTCGCACTACTATTATGGAATACTGATTGCTGTTGCGCGGTTTGTTTTGCCTGCGGAAAGAGTTGTTCCAGACGGGCTAATTCCTCCGGATTAATGTCGGAATCACTAGGCCAGTGAATTTTCGGTTCGGAACTTTGGATTTTAATAGCTTGAGGTAGAAGGACGGCAGGACTAAGAATCATTTCTTCATTAAGGCTCGGAGTTCCTGTTCGGCTTTTGGGCTTATCGGATATGGATGATTTTTGTTGACTAGTATTGGGCGGCGGAACGGATTGGAATTCGGTGAAATCATCGTCATCGGGATTCTTCACATCGCTTCTGGACGCAATGGTTGCTATGCTTTGTGTTGTAGACTCCGAACTTGAGGGCGGTTTGGATGCGCTTCCCTGGAAATCACGAAACTCATCACCAAGATTGGATTGCAATGTTTCCGCCGGCTTTTTCTCCATTATGTTTAAAATGGGACCGCTAAGAAGATCCGTTGCTACCGATGTTTGACGGAATCCCATCTTATTGGGATCGACCATCGGCATGTTTTGATCATGTCTCGTTAGACTATCGGCGGCGGGCATTACTTCCGAACAGTCATTAGTTTGTGCATCCAAATTATAGACAATATCACGATACTCCTTCTTTACAACTTGTTCATTGATAACAATACCAGCAGCTGCGATTTCATAGTCGAAATCTATTGGACCCTTACTAACCGTTTTATGGACACTTCGCGAAATTGAATTTTCCGATTTGCTTGGTGTGAAAATGTGTGTTTCTTTTAGTGGTATAAATTTAGAAGTAGTTAGTATGGTTGGCGGTGATTCTGTGTACTGCTCAGCGTACGTGAAGTCCTCCTCAACAGCACTATTCGTTTCGACCGCAACTGTGTCTTTAGTCACGACCGCTTCTAATGGGTTCAAATCATGGTCGAAGCTTGATAGAGATGTGATGTTGTCGGCGATCGTTTGTTCGGCTTTGGCTGGATTTTTGTCGGTCGATGTAGGGTCACCGGACCGATTAGTGTCGTCAGGCTGCGACGGGTGAATCGTTTCAATTTTTCTTTCGTGTAAGATCTCTTTAACCCCTGATAATAATAGAAAAATAGGTTTAATTAGAAGACAATTTTGTGGCAGCTGTTTTCTAGAAGCCGACTTAAAGCATTGTTTTGTTTGGTTAACCTTATACTTAACATTGACCAAAATCATTCCGTGAACTGTCAATCTAGAATCATACGTAAATTAAATGGATTCTACGTGAAAACTATTGGTCGCAATAAATACATTTACTAAACACAATGATAATGTTTAGGTGGTGAGTTGAAAAGTACTCGTATGTAGTAAATTTTCAAAAAAAAGACGTATGAGAAATGTGAGGAATGTGGTGAGAGTAATTCTTTTGTGTTAGACCTAGACTAATAAGAGAATGGAAAAATGTAAATCATACCTTACAATCTTAAACAAAGACTACGCTCGCAAAAAAAATACTTGATAGAGATGAAATGGAAGTGATTGATCGCTGAAATGGAACTTACAGCTCTACGGATACTTGAAAACAAAATGTTGCACCATGGATGGGATAGGCAAAGAGCTAAAACAAGCCATTGTCGTTGCGGTAAAAACTATCCCATTTACTAACTATCCTTATAATCTACCCTACGCCCGAGAGACGATTGCGAAAGCTCTGATTGACAATTGCCATTTCACGATTTACTTAGATGGGCCGAAATTAAATGTCTACGGCCGTCCGCAGATGGGTCGTCTCATATTCGTCTCGTAATCAGCTCGTCTGCGATTCGAACTCCACTTCCCAAGCAAAGTGCGGATCTCCAGCACACAGGTCGTCCATAGGTCGACACGTAAGCGAATCGATGCACTCGTCTGTGCGGCTCAAACCATGCAAACTGCTTGGAACGAGAAAAGTCGTCGACGTCGTACACCAGAAAAAATATATGGACGCATCTGTTCAATTGAAAAATATGTTCAAAGAAATTGTGGTGTATTCGTATATGGGTGTCGCGTGAGTCGATGTGAAAGGAGTGGTGAAAGCATTTTATCCCTTTAGTGAGGCGAAAAGAACCTTTTTGGGCATGAAGCGGGATATGGGCGATTTGGGTGTCGCATGATTCGAGGTAAAAGGAGGAATGCTGGTGAGAGCACTTAAACGCCGCGTGTCGAACAGGGTTGCCATTCTGGAGTGGACAACCCCAATTTTTGTTTACCTCAGATTCGGAATCAATGACCCAAAATTACCTTGCAGTTCGAGCCGGCCGGATCGGACGAGTAATTTCCCATGAAAACAGAGTTGCTATTCTGGGGTGGGTAACCCAAACTTTTATTTTCTTTTTTGACTTTAGATTCGGAATCAGCGACCCAAAATTACGAGGGTAAGATGAAAAGTTCTCAGCCTGACACAGAAATACCGTTACAATCAGTAAAAATTTATGTTTCCTGCCTGGATGCACGTGTCATTAGTTCGTATGACAAGTTTCAACTTGTTCTCTCAAGTATGTAGTTTGTTTACACGCATTTTTGCAGTAGACGTCTTACGTGTTTTTCGTTAAAATGGAGAAACTTGAATATCGTGCGATCATAAAATTCTTCGTTTTGGATGGATTAACCCCTAAGTAAAATCATCCGAAGTTAACAAAAGTTAACGGTCATAAAACTCTTCGTTTTGAATGGATTAATCCCTAAGGAAACTCATCCGAAGTTAACAAAAATTTACGGGGACTCTGCTCCTTCGATGTCAACCGTTAAAAAATGGGCAGCTAAATTTAAACCTGGTCGCACGTCCCTCGAAGACGACCCACCTGAAGGACGGCCAAAAATCGCAACCACACCGGAAGCCATCGAAAAAGTGCATGATATCGTGTTGAACGATAGGCGAATGAAAGTGAGTGATTTTGCTGAGGCTGTGGGGATACTGGAAAAAAGGGCGCAAAACAGCTTGCACAAAGAATTAGAGATGCGAAAGCTCTGCGCAAGATGGGTGCCGCATTTGCTGAATTCCGATCAAAAGCAAATGCGCAAGTGATATTCGCAGCAATCTTTTCAATCGGGATCCGACCGATTTTGTGCGGCGATTTGTCACCATGGATGAGACTCGGGTCCACCACTACACGCCAGAAACGAAACAACAGTCGGAGCAGTGGGTGGAAGCCGGTGGTTCAGCGCCGAAGAAAGCGAAGTCGGTCGCATCTACCAGAAAGGTCAGCGTGTTTTGGGATGCGAAAGGGATCCTGTTAATTGATTACCTTGAAAAAGGCAAAACAATAACAGGCGAATATTACTTCAAACTTCTTGGCCAGCTGGATGCCAAAATTCGCGAGAAGAGGCATGGCTTGAAGAAGAAAAACGTCATCTTTCACCAGGACAACCTGTACACAAGTGTACGTTGGCGATGGAAAAACTGCGGTATTTGGGGTCCGATTTGCTCGACCGTCCCCCCTATTCTCCTGATATGGCACCCACAGACTTCCATCTATTCCCAAACTTGAAGAAATTTGTTTCTGGGAAGCGCTTCGCATCCAATGAAGAAGTTGATGAATATTTTCACAGCCTTCCAGACTCTCACTTCCAGGAAGGAATACTGATGTTGCAGAAACGCTGAACCAAGTGTGTTGGAATCAAGGGAAATTATGTAGAAAAATAAAATCATTTTTTAACTGAAAATCGCAGTCTTTCATTGACAGGCCGAGAATTTTTCACCTTACCCTCGGGTATGATAGACGATGAGATGGAGAGGTTGATCGTGGTCGTTATGTAATCAATTGTTCGTGTGTCAAGATATTTGAGCATGACCATCGAAATACTGTCTGATCCAAGGGCTTTGGAACTCTTTGCTCTTTTTATCGCTGCGGCAACTTTTTCAGATGAAAATTGAAGTGCCTGGTCAACTGGGCGGTTACGAATGCTCCTACTAATTGTGTGCTTAAGTCTATCAGGTGGCGGATGCTCATCAAAACTAGTGCTGAACTGCTATGAAGCTTTGCAGAGAAATAGCACTGCGAATAAAGTTACCATCTACTGTGGGAAACGAAATTGCCGACGAGCTACCTAGGGTAGCTTCTGCAAACTCGTTTACCGCACCCGAACCCTTGTGGTATCCCTCTAAGTAGGGTAAAACTACACATAAGGGAGCAGGGACATTCAGAAACCGCTGCACACTGGGAAAACCTCCCTGGCCTGAGACTATCGAACTTTGTTATTTCTGGTTGTTCTCGCAAGCGGTCCCTTGCCAGAAAGCGTTGCTACTATAAACAACTCTTAACACATCCTCTGCGAGTGCGAAGCACTCGCCCGCTGCCGCTTGGAGAGTTTCGGTATGACGTTCCCTGAAGCAGAGACTATTGCCTCATTCAGACCCTTGCAGCTAAGCATATTTCTGGGCTTGCTCAAGCTCGACCATCAACCTTTGATCTTTTAGTCTACAGCTCAATAGACCCTATGATGTTGTAGTGCCCACCACCCCTAACTTAATCTAATCTACAACTCGACGTATCCATCAGATTTTAAGCAGTTCAAAATACTTGTGATACAAAAAACCTTCGTGTAAATATTCGTTAATTTAAAGCCACAAAGTCAAGCCGAAAATAATGTCTCTGGCAGCTCAATTGGAAAGCAAAATGTAGCGCGCCATCCACATGATAATTGTTTCTAAACACAGCCAATTGAGCAGGTTAATACTATCTAATTACCCAGCATTAGATGAACGTAATTGCATTAATTGGAAGGTGAAAGCAAGCTGAATATGAGAATAAGAAAAGAAAACTCCAACCATTTACTCAAATTCTCCCTATTATTAAAAAAAAATCATAAACCAAATCAAAATTCAAATGAAACAATCAGAAGTAACGTCTTTATGTCTACATCTCTACACAAACTCTACACCTGATCCGAATACGATGTCAATTTAATTCGCCGAGAGTATAAGGTTAACTGCTTTTAGCGGATAAATAAATCAAGTGAATGTGCATGCAACAGGTGATCAATTTAATTTCACGTCATACATTATATGGATAGAATAGAAAAGATACAATAGGAAATGAATGAAAAATTGTTGTCAACTTACTACAATCCAAATATTGGTCAAACATATCATTATGCGATTTGTTAACGAGTCCAATATGAGCAGAATTAGTAACAAAATTAGTAGCATTTATTAAATTTACATTTTGTGTAGCGATATCATCGGGCGAAATGAATATTCTCGTGTTGTTGTCCAGTGTCGCAAAGTCATTAATCCAAGCATTATTACAATCACCGTCACCAACCCCACCGCCGTTACCAACCGTTGTGTTTCGTTCATAGTCAAGACACAAAACGTCAAAATATTTATCATTCAAATCAGCCGCATTTATACGATTTGTCGATGTTAAATATGATTTACGCAAACAATTATACGGGGAGGCATTAGCAATATTATCATCAGATGATTGAGCGTTAGTTGTCGTCGAAGTTGGCGTAATTGTCGTACGTGTCATCATCATCATCGAAGCAGATGAACATGGAGGGGAGGAATCAAGTTTTATTTTATCTAGATTAGCCACCACCACTAGTTGGTCTAGATCCAATAGTAAAGTGTGTGCATGTGATGCTGGACACAAATATATGAGAGAAGAAAGAAAACAAATCATACGTTTATAAAAATAAAACCGAAAAACTAAAATATATCACAAATTAAGAACCAAATCAAGTCCAAGACATTGACAAACGATAAAAGTGGAGCCAATTTGGAAGTTATTTGGTATCTAGTTTTTCTTTTAGTTGGTTCCTTACATATTTAAGTCTGTTAAAATGAATGTAAAATAACTCAAGGCAAGATTGACAGTGCATAAATAACAGAGAGACTTCCTGGAAAATTCGAAACGCATGCAAAATAGTGTCGAAATAGACAAAGACAGTGAGAAAAATCGAATCAAAGAAAGGATAACAAAATTCCCTGCTACGGGACACATAAAAAAACTGACGATGTCTCAATTGATTCTTTTCACATCGAAAGCGAAGTTACTATTGAGTAACTGAAAGAGAAAAGCAAGGCGCAATACTAGGTCCCTTGCGATACGTTGTCAAACCAGCCAGAGCTGACAATGAAGCCGATGGATATTAATCGGTCGTTCCTGCGACAGCCAATTCTGCGTACCGGAGCGACCCGTTGCTTACTACCGACGACCAGAGCTGCCGTACTCCCTTCAACGTCAGAAGGAAATGTGCATGTACGAAGGTGAAAAGTTCTCGGCCTGACACAAAAATACCGTTACAATCAGCAAAAATTTATGTTTCCTGCCTGGGTGCATGTGTCATTAGTTCGTATGACAAGTTTGAACTTGTTCTCTCAAGTAGTTTGTTTACACGAATTTTTGCAGTAGACGTCTTACGTGTTTTTCGTTAAAATGGAGAAACTTGAATATCGTGCGGTCATAAAATTCATCGTTTTGAATTGATTAACCCCTAAGAAAATTCATCCGAAGTTAACAAAAGTTTACCGGGACTCTGCTCCTACGATGCCAACCGTTAAAAAACGGGCAGCTCAATTTAAACGTGGTCACACGTCCCTCGAAGACGACCCTCGTGAAGGACGGCCAAAAATCGCAACCACACCGGAAACCATCGGAAAAGTATATCGTGGGGATATCGGAAGAAAGGGTGCAAACATCTTGCACAAAGAATTAGAGATGCGAAAGCTCTGCGCAAGATGAGTGTCGCATTTGCTGAATTCCGATCAAAAGCAAATGCGCAAACGATTTTCGTAGCAAGCTTTGCACCAATTCAATCGGGATCCGACCGATTTTGTGCGGCGATTTGTCACCATGGATAAGACTTGGGTACACCACTACACGCCAGAAACCAAACAGCAGTCGAAGCAGTGAGTGGAAGCTGCTGGTTCAGAACCAAAGAATGCGAAGTCGATCGCATCTGCTGGCTGGTCATGGCCAGGGTGTTTTGGGATGCGAAAGGGATTACCTTGACAAAGGCAGAACAATAACAGGCGAATATTACTCCAAACTTCTTTACCAGCCAAAAGTCGCCAGAAGAGGCCTAGCAATCATCTTTCACCAGGACAACGCACCTGTACTCAAGTGTGCGTTGGCGATGCGAAAAATGCGGGATTTTGGGGTACGATTTACTCGACCATCCCCCCTATTCAGCTGATATGGCATGGCAACTTCATCGACCCATGCCTATACGATTTGCAATAAATTGAGAGCTGGCAATAATGTTCTTAAAGCACTCGCTGAAAGTTCGTGGGGTATGAACAAGGAGACCCTGTTGGTTACATATAAAGCCATCAGAAGATCGGTGGCTAACAACGCAGCAGCACCCGCTTGATCCCACAACCTGAATTACACAAACTGGAAGAACATACAGTCTAGTCAAAAACCTGCATTACGCACAGTGACAGGCTGTCACTTGATGTCATCTCAGAATCACCTGCACCAAGAGACCAGCATACTGGCCATTAGATGCCACAACACTCTCCTCTCGAAGCAGAACTTAGTGGGCTGCTACCGATATGACCAACCGAATTATCATCTCATGAACAAAACAACGAGCTGGCCGACGAACTCCGATACGCGCACCAACAACTGCCCTTTAGGGGAAATGTAGTACTTTTTTTTTCTCTTTGCTAATTTTTCCCCTCTACAATGGTTGCCGGCTGACTTCGGTGCCCAGTTCGCTTTTTTTGGCAGCACACTCTGTTCTCACCTTCTTCTTCTTGGAAGGCTTCGGAAGTAGAAGCTGCCCTTTAATGAATCATATCCTGGTAGTGCTGCTTCCACCGGCAGATCGAAGGCAGCACCTGATGAGTACTGCTATGTCGGTGGTACGAAATCAGAGGCCGAAGGTCCCATTACCTCCGGACCCCGATGCGAGCGCAAGGGCATCTGAGCCGTCCTTCAACCATTCCATCCATATCGCCCCATTTTTGCTCCCCTGTTTGTGTTGTCTTCACCAGGCTTATAAATATGTTATAGACGGTTTGGTGGGCATCCGAAAATGCCCGTGGGAATGGAGCCTAAGGTAGCATAATGACCATGAAGGTCGAGCTGTGCCATCTGGCGAAGAAAAAACGCACCACAATGAGCTAAGCAGCGGCCTAAGATTCCTATAGCTCAGTTCGAGAGACGTGAGCAGGATTTTCGCCACTCGTTGCCCTGTCCTTTACGTATTAATAAAAATTTATAGTGTTTGAAGGCAGCCAGCGTAAAAACGGCTAAAACGCGCGCGTACGTTAGCTCTATCCAATATATATTGCATATGCTTAAACTCGTTCTGGGCGACCGCAAAAATCGAGAAGTTATCATTGTAATTTAAGCTTAAAGCTCTATTTTACTGTTGTTCTAGCGACGCCTGTTGACGTTGAAGGGGTTTGGCAGCCCTTGACCGTTGCTGTTGAACGGGTCGTTTCGATGCGTAGAACCGGCTGCCGTGGGAGCGCTCTATTTTACTGTACGCGCCATTTGTGTCGGGTGGAGGTTTCAGGGACATCAATTCGGAATAAAAGAAACACGCTGAGAGTGTATTGTGCATACCGAACAAGACCACATAAAGTACCCTACGCTGTAGCTAATATGTTTCCAATAAAATTTTTAGTAGATGAAACGAGCTTGTTTTACGGTTAGCGATTAACTGTATGAGTTGGAGGAACAAGTTCCTGAAAACTTGATACAAGCGATGAGAAACCAACAGGTCGTTGGACGCATGCACACATTTCGGAAATCTAAAGGTGAGCTAAACCGTTACTTAACACTGTTTTTTCCGGGACGACTAATCAAAATACTCGAGATGCAAGGAAACCGGCTTGTTCCCTGTCCGACATCTTCAGAAAACTGCGAGATTTACAGAAAACTCCGTAGGGATGGAGAAAAACATAAGTCGCCACGACAGTGTGACGGCTGATCAGGTAAACCCGGTCTTGCGATGTAAAACCGACGAATTCTGATGCACGAAAAGGTACGTGCGAGTATATTGAGAGTAAACTCTAAATTAATTTTCAATAAATCGTAAGTATAAAATAGGGCAGCCGAGCATGTATTAAACAGTCTAGTTGGAACTCTAACACCCGCACCCTATTGTTTTATTCAGTTTCTCGTCAAATTGTGCATCTTGCAACAAAAAAAATGTATCATTGTAGCGCAAAGTATTCACCAACCACCTTCAAATCTTTTGGAGAGGCAGTTATACTTCTTGTAAATTTGAATTCGCAGTTAAATCTAATCAACACCAGCAATTGAGACAAAAAAGTACAAACTGAGCATTACTGCAGTCCAGGAAACAAATTGGCTTGGCAGCGAGATTAATGACAAGAAATCGCACACAATTTTTACAAGTGGCAAGCCGTCGGGCCGCAGGGAGTTTGGAGTAGCATTTATAGTGAACAATCACCTCAAACCGCATATTACTGACTTCAAACCCATAAATGAACGGCTGTGTGCGATTCGCATCAAGACTCGATTCTTCAATCTCTGGCTCATCAATGTGCATGCCCCCACTGAAGTTAAAGAAGACGCAGTAAAAGACGAGTTCTACGCCCGCCTTGAAACTCTCTTCGACTCACTTCCAACAAACGACGTCAAATTGCTGCTGGGAGACTTTAACGCGAAAGTCGGGAATGAAAGTTGGCATCGGGGGACCTCTGGAGGCCACAGCCTCCATGAAGAATGTAACGATAACGGCCAGCGACTTATCGACTTCGCGTTCCCGCATCGACGCATTCACAAGCAGACCTGGAAGTCTCCAGACGCACATACCGTCAACCAAATTGACCACGTCCTCATTTGCAGGAGATGGGCGTCTAGTGTCATGGATGTCCGCTTCTATCGAGGAGCAAACTGCGACTCAGATCATCACTTGGTGAAGACGACCTACAGATGTAGAATTTCCTCAGTGCACCAGTCAAGAATCAGCCCTCCCAAAATCTTTGCGGTTGATAAGCTCTTGAGTGATGCTACTGCGGTGGCGTATACTACCGCCCTTGAGGAAAAACTATCACCTATGCTACACAACATCAGCAACACAGGCGGCCATGGGTTCTGGGAAGAACTCAAGGGTACCATCAAGGATGTCGCAGAGAAGGTCGTGGGATATAAAGCCCGGCGAGCGCGAAATGACTGGTTCGACGAAGAATGCAAAAATTCACTTGACGCGAAAAACGAGGCCTACAGACAATGGATTCAACGAGGAACCAGAGCCAGAAGAGAAAAATATGACGAGCTACGGCGAATATCGAATAGAATAATTAGACGTAAGAAACGTAAATACTTTGACGAGCAGTTGCTGAACATAAACGAAAACTTAGCTAATAGGAACACCAGACAAGCGTACAAACTAGTAAATACAATTAAGAACGGCTACCAACCCAGGACTAGCCTTTGTAAGGACAAGGATGGAAACATCATCAGCGACACCGATGGTATTAACAAACGATGGGCCTCTTATTTTGAAGAGCTTCTAAACCGACCATCTAACATCCCCACACAGGAAGCTCTCGATGATATTGTTGATCTAGGCCCACCCATTCAACCCCCGACAGTAGAGGAAGTTGATCTCGCGTTGCGGTCACTAAAACGAAATAAAGCGCCGGGCGCTGACGAGATCCCAGCTGAACTGCTAAGATTCGGTGGAACGAGTCTAGTTGATGCCATACATCAATTACTCCTGCGAGTATGGGAGAACGAGGAGATCCCAGACGATTGGCGCAGAAGCATCATCTGTCCAATTCATAAAAAGGGAGATAAACTGCGGTGTGAGAATTACAGGGGCATCTCACTAGTTTGTACGTCCTATAAAATTTTGACGAAAATTCTGGAAAATAGAATAAAACCGTACGCAGAACGAGTCATTGGCGAATATCAAAGCGGTTTCAGACCTGGTCGCTCCACAACCGATCAGCTCTTCTCAGTCAAACTGATACTCCAGAGGTGCTGGGAATACAACGTAAACGTATACCAAATCTTTGTCGACTTCAAGCAGGCATACGACAGTATCGATCGTGGAGTACTGTACAACATCATGCTGCAATTTGGTATACCAGCAAAATTAGTGCGACTGACAAAGATGACGATGACCAACTCCGTCTCACAAGTCAGGATCCAGAATAGACTTACTGATCTATTTGAAACACGCACTGGTTTGAAACAGGGCGATGGACTGGCTCCGACGCTCTTCAACCTAGCACTGGAATACGTTATTCGGGCCATGAATTTGGACAACAGCAAGACGCTACTCATCAAGTCGACACAATTAGCAGCGTACGCTGACGACATCAACATCATGTCCCGAAGATTGGCTGACGCAGAAGAACTTCTGCATACGCTCGATACCGCTGCAAAGGAAGTTGGATTACGTATTAACGAGGGTAAAACTAAAATAATGATGCAATCGGTGACAAGGACACCTGCACAACCAAGCATCAATGTGGGGGACCTCAACATCGAGTTCGTGAACAACTTCATTTACCTGGGTTGCAACCTGTCAAGGGACGCCAACGAAACTGACGAAATCAAGCGACGGATACAGTTAGCTAATAAGACTTTTTTCTCGGTTCTCCCCACAATGAAATCGAAACATGTGCACAGAAACACGAAGCTCCGCGTGTACAAAACCATTATACGACCAGTGCTATGCTATGGCTGCAAAGCATGGACCCTAACTCAAGCCTCCGAAAACATGCTAGACACTTTCGAACGTAAGGTTCTACGGCGAATTTTCGGGGCTGTTTGCGATCGAGATGGATGGCGCATCCGGTACAACCATGAGTTGTATGAAATGTACGATGAGCTGCAAGTCTCGAAAATCGTCAAACTACAACGACTTCAATGGGCAGGGCATATACAAAGAATGGACGATGATCGCATGCCTAAGAGAGTAATGAATGCAGAACGAGTCGACGGAGCGAGACTGCGAGGACGACCGAGATCTCGTTGGGAGAGCTCAGTAGGTGTGGACGCCGCGCAGCTGCTGGGCTCCCAAAATTGGAGGACGCGGTCACGTGACCGAGATAATTGGAGGACAATGATCCAGGCGGCCAAGGCCCGACGTCGGGCTGTCGCGCCACGATGATGGTGATGAATTGAGACAAAACGTCCTTGCAATGGGATTCCAGTTTAGGCAATTGAAAATAAAACTTTGGGCTTTGGACGTGAATAATAAAACGAAAATAGCATGCAAATATACAGAGAAGAGACAAACATAAGCTTACAGACAAAATACAAAGAAGATGAAATTAAAAAATGGAAAAATATATCAAGTGTGTTGCTTTGTTCAATTTTGATGTAATGTGCTCTTCTTCTTTTTTGTTTGCTTTTAATTGTTTCATTTCAAAATTTTGAACAAATACAAAATGCTTGAATTGCGCATTGCCTTCCACGTAAACAAGAAGTACAGAACAAAAACGTACACAGACAGAAGCAAATTGAAAAAAAATATACATCTTCAAAGACGGCAGTGTAGCAATTTAACGATAACTTTTTTAATAATTTTCAATAGATTCTTCCATAAAGCAATTAAAAGCGTTTGTAAGGTGAAAATAATTCGTTCAGTTTAAGTTATTAACGTAATAATTAAGGAGCATACCATCCAATGGATTCACCAGACCCGAACTGTTCCAATCGAATTTCACAGCGGGCACTTGCGACGATGAACTTGTTGGTTTGTCGGGCTCAATTGATGAATGTGTTGTCTTTGACGATCGCATCAGTACGTTTTCGGATCCCAATTTCATTGGTTTCAAGGGTTCGAGCGGGCCGCAGCCTAAATTCGCCGCAAACCGTGGCATTGAAGTGTTCCACTTTTCTCCGTACAACTAAAATTCGGAGATTGTGAAATTAATTAATTGTATTATGAGAAATTTTTATCAGAATACTTACAATATTCCTGGAGTCAATGCCTAGTGACTTTACTAGGGAGTTTTTCATACTTGACCGCAGCCACTGATACTCCAACGCTTTAGCTGAATCTATTTCCCGCAAGTTAACAGTCAATTCATTGTCTGATAGCTTTTTTAAATCACTGTTAGTAGTACTGCTCTCCGCGCTGGTCGACGAATCACTGTCCGAGGGAAACATTGCGTCCAATACGGTTTTCACTTTCTCGTCAATTTTTATTTGACTCATGATGGGTAAAGGCGGGGCAACAGTTGCCGTCGCTTGATGCGAAACCGAACTTTCTTGAAAGTCATTGAAATCTCCAAAATCATCGTCGTCATCATTTTCACAAGTATTGATTTCCGCAGCAGCGGCCACCTCTGAAGAAACTGCCTCGTTTTCATGACCGATATCCGACTTTTCAACGTCCGCCTCTTTAGCCGTTGCGAAATCTTGAAAATCATCGAAATCATCATCGTCACATCCGTCAATTGGATCCGTTTGTAATGTAGAAGTCTCGGGTATGCTGGGCTCTATGCTGGGAGTAGTGAAATTCTCGAACGCAGCGAATCCTGCTTGACTAAAATCGGCTTCGAAAGTGAACTCCCCGTTGTTCACTTCATCGCTTGATTTGTCAATAGTTGAAGTCGAGGGTTGTGGATCCGACCATGAAAAACTAGTAAATTCGTCTAATTCATTCGATGCTCCGGAATCAGGATCAGGTTTAGTTTCATTTGAAATAATCTCGTGTGGCTGATGGAAGGCATCTTTTGAACCGGCCACTTCAGCATTCTCATTTAAATCGCTCGCTTCCGCTTCTCTTTGGTCTACGACGGCTTCCTCAATCACTCCACTATCACTTTTCGAAGAGGAAGACTCAATATCTACAGGGCGATTGGAACAATCTTCACCGGTAAATTGTGCAGGTGGTATCGTGTCGTTTTCTTCGTCACTATCCGTCAGGTCAGATGGAACAAGTGTTGTGTTTAGAACATATTCCTCCGCTTTTGTTGTGGGTGCTGTCGTATCGAAGGCACTTGTTTTCGAACATTCTTTATTCGTGTCTGCTGCTTTTTCATCTTCATCATCATCGTCATCATGATCAGCTTCTTTTTCGTTCGTTATCGACTTATCCTCTGGTATCGGGGTAGCACTCTTTGATACAGTATTGATCGCGTCGAACTTCAAGGACGGCAACGATGTATTGTCATCATATCGGGATTCATTTTCAATTTGAAAATCTATACTGTCATCTTCGGAAATATTGCCCGGGCTAAATTCGAGCGAAAGTGGACTATCGCCGCGAGAATTTTTTGGTGACTGCGATTCGCTACTGTAGCCAACATCGACAGGTGGTGGTTCACTTATAACAAATTCAATTGGATCTTTTGATAAAATTGACTTGTAATTTTGTTCTGTGCTGGTGTCAGTTGAAGTTAGTGGCATTTCTTTTAGTTGTGAAACAGGGTCGTCGAATATTTCCAGTGTTAGCTCAACGCCGCCAGGATCGTCTTTTACACCTTCCAATTTAGCATCGGTTGTTGTGTTAATTGGTAAGCATGTAGGGAATAGCGTCAAGTCGGGAATAGGCAAATCTAGATCGTGCTTAGCATTACTCAATGAATGCTGTGGAGTGTGGGTTTTTGAAGGCCCTGCAAATATTATACACACTACATTAGTGAATAAGAAAACTTATAAACAGTTTAGAAAATGAAACGGTTTTTTTTAATAATTAATTCCAACGAATGTAGAAAGAACAACGATCCGAGATCGAATACAGATTGCTCGGTTCTGTAAAGTAAAGAAGTTGAATCATTAAAGTTGTGTTCATCTAATTGTAAACGTCAAGTTGGGCCATCAAAGTTGTGGCTAACAAATTGCAAATGTAAATTTGCGAGGATAAGGTGAAAAGTTCTCGACCTGACACAGAAATACCGTTTCCTGCCTGGGTGCACATGTCATTAGTTCGTATGACAAGTTTCAGCTTGTTCTCTCAAGTAGTTTGTTTCCACGAATTTTTGTAGTAGACGTCTTACGTATTTTTCGTTAAAATGGAGAAACTTGAATATCTTGCGGTCATAAAATTCATCGTTTTGGATGGATTAACCCCTAAGTAAAATCATCCGAAGTTAACAAAAGTTAACGGTCATAAAACTCTTCGTTTTGGATGGATTAATGCCTAAGGAAATTCATCCGAAGTTAATAAAAGCTTACGGGGACTCTGCTCCTTCGATGTCAACCGTTAAAAAATGGGGAGCTGAATTTAAACCTGGTCACACGCCCCTCGAAGACGACCCACGTGAAGGACGGCTAAAAACCGCAACCACACAAGAAGCCATCGAAAAAGTGCATGATATCGTGCTGGACGATAGGCGAATGAAAGTAAGTGATATTGCTGAGGCTGCGGAGATATCGGAGGAAAGGGTGCGAAACATCTTGCACAAGGAATTAGAGATGCGAAAGCTCTGCGCAAGAAAAGTGCCTCATTTGCTGAATTCCGATCAAAAGCAAATGCGCAAACGATTTTCGCAGCAATCTTTTCAATCGGGATCGGACCGATTTTGTGCGGCGATTTTACACCGTGGATGAGACTTGGGTCCACCAATACACGCCAGAAACGAGACAGTGGGTGGAAGCCGGTGCTTCAGCGCCAAAGAAAACGAAGTCGATCGCATCTGCCGGAAAGGTTATGGCCAGCGTGTTTTAGGAAGCAAAAGGGATCCTGTTAATTGATTACCTTGAAAAAGGCAGAACAATAACAGGCGAATATTACTCCAAACTTCTTGGCCAGCTGAATGCCAAAATTCGCGAGAAGAGGCCTGGCTTGAAGAAGAAAAAAAAATCATCTTTCACCAGGACAACGCACCTGTACACAAATGTGCGTTGGCGATGGGAAAACTGCGGGATTTGGGGGTACGATTTGCTCGACCATCCCCCCTATTCTCCTGATTTGGCACCCTCAGACTTCCATCTGTTCCCAAACTTGAAGAAATATGTTTCTGGGAAGCGCTTCGCATCCAACGAAGAAGTTGAGAGGTCCGTAGATGAATATTTTCACAGCCTTCCAGACTCTCACTTCCGAGAAGGAATATTTATGTTGCAGAAACGCTGGACCAAGTGTGTTGAAGTCAAAAGAGATTATGTAGAAAAATAAAATAATTTTTTAACTGAAAATCGCATTCTTTCATTGTCAGGCCGATAACTTTCACTTTACCCTCGTAGGTAGCGTTTTGGCGAGCAATGTTTTAATTTCATGGATCTGACTTTTCTCAATTTCTAAATAAATATGTACGAACAACTGTCAATTTGTGGATCTGAAAATGTTCCCCTCCGGATCTAAAAAGTATTTTGATCCGAAGGGGAACATTTTCAAATTCAACCAGGCCGAAGCGAAGCTTCGGCTCGGAGTCCGAAACGTATATACCCTAGACGTGTACAGACCTAGTGGTGATACCAAAAGTCCCAATTGGCAACGACCATATGCATTAAAAGTGGGTCTCTTATATGGCCAGTTCATAGGGGAGGTTGGCACTCATTCAGTGGGATCTTGACCATTCTCAAAATCAATTAACTAACCCATTCTACAAATATTTGTACAATTTCTCAAGTCGCTAGCTTCATTCTATCGAAAATTAACGCTTATTTGAAGTTTCACTTGTAGGGGAGGTAGGGGTTCCTTGAGTCGGATCTTGCCCAGCATTTCCATCAACCAATTAGATACGATTTTCCCCCTACAAACATTTAAACAAAATTTCAAGTCTCTAACTTCATTCTTTCGAAAGTTATCCCTTATTTGAAGTTGCTTTTGTAGGGGAAGTAGGGGTTTCGTTGGTCGGATTTAACGTATTTTCAATATTAGCCGACTGGATCATACTACAAACATTTGACCAAAATTTTAAGTCGCTAGCATTATTTTTTCGTAAGTTATCGCTTATTTTAAGTTTCATTTCTAGGGGAGGTAGGGGTTCCTTAGGTCGGATCTTACCCATCTTTAATGCCAACTAACTCAATCTCACTTTCAACATTTGACCAAAATTTCAAGTTGCTGGCTTCATTCTATCAAAAGTTATCGCTTATTTGAAGTTTCATTTGTAGGGGAGGTGGGGGTTCCTTGTGTCGGATCTTGCCCATTTTCAATACCCACGAAGTAGGTCTTATTAGTAACATCCTTTCAAATTTTCAACTTGCTAGTATCATTTTTTCGAAAGTTATCGTAATTAAAGGAATATTTAATTTTTTGAAATTTGTAGGGGAGGTAGGCGTTCCTTTTATCCGATTATGCCCAACTTACTAGAACTTAAGCAGCTTCTCACTTCAAGGCTACACGCCAATAATCAGGTGTCTACGTCAATTGGTTCAGGAGTTATAGACAAAAAACCTGAAAAGTAGGGTAGTACGGGGTTCTTTGTAAGAAAATTACCGTTAGTTTTCAACTTATCAGTTTTATTTTCCCAGGAGAGTATGAGATCACCCTCATGAGTAATCTACCAAAGCTACAGCTTTGCATGTTTCTTTAATCGGGAGTTATAGATACATTTATGTATTTTACATATGTAGGGGAGGTAGGCGTTCTCTTAGCCTGATCATGCCCATTTTCAATACCATCCAACTAGATCACACTTCCAACATTTGACCAAAATTTCAAGGCTCTAGCTTCATTTTATCGAAAGTTATCGTGCGAACGGACAGACAGTAGGACAGACAGACAGACAGACAGACGGACAGACAGACAGACATGGCTAAATCGAATCAGGAGGTGACCCCGATCATTTGTATATATACATTGCTATACCTCCGGAGCCTCCTTTAAGGTGTTACATATTTCCGTCGTGACAAAAACAATATACCCTATACTATAAGTCTAGGGTATAAAAATTGACAGTTTTCCCTACATGTTTTACTGGAGGGGAAAGCATATGGAGGAGAAATCGAGAAAAGTCAGATTCATAAAATTTAACCAGAGCTCGCCAAAACGCAGCCAAAGTTACGGTTATGAAATTGGCTGTGTTTCTACGAGCGGATCAGGATTTGACATTTATCAATTTCTCCTCTGTATGCTTTCCCTCCGGTAAAATTTGTACAGACAACTGCCAATTTTCAGATCCAAATAATGACGGTTGTCCGTATATATTTTACCAGAGGGGAAAGACTGATGCGTGTCATACAACAAAATGCGCGGTCCTTCAGCTGAAGAGGTACGAAAATCGTTCGTGGCTACATGTCGATGATACCGCGACATTTATCTCAATGGCGAAAATGATCATCCGAAATAATCCAAATACCTATAGATACTTACGTTTTGAACCGAAAATGTCCATCCAAAATTAAACGAAATAAGCCATTCATGGGCTATATCGGTTTCAAATTGAAATAGGTGATGCGAAAAAAAATAGCCAAAAAAATTGACAATTGTGTGGGTTGCCGACCTTGCACCCTTGTTTCAAAGCTTATCAGGATATTTTTATCTCCATACAAACTTACAACACCTTTAACCCAACCAGAAACTACATAGTGAGGTTTAAACTTCGATATCCGCATGCGAGAGCCTTGACTGTTGACAGCATTGCAACTGAGCTGAAACAAAATCTTTTCACAATAGGTGCCAGCTGCCACTGATGCCTCCTCTAATGGTTCTGATGTGGGTTGTCTCTATGTTTTCAGAAAAGTTGAAGAAACTTACACCTTCAAGTTGCCAAATCATACGTCTATGATCACAGCGGAACTAACTGCTATTAAGTGCATTGCGAAAGCCACCCTAGAAATTTGTCGAGGCTAGCTATTTTAACCGACTCCCTAATCGCTTATATTATGATCCAAGAAGGAATGCCCCACTACTTAATCAAGGATATACACCGCTTGCTCGGCCTCCTTGACGAGGTACAATTTAATTCCGTTAAATTGCTCTGGATCGTTTTTTCCGTCGCTTAACCTGCTCTGTTTTGCTCCGTCCGAAAAAAACGCGTCTAATATTCTATTTCCCCTACTAAGGGGCTTCCATAAAGACAACATTAGGCGTGTTTTTATTCGTACAGAGCAGAGCAGGTTAAGCGACGAAAAAAAACGATCCAGAGCAATTTAACGGAGTAAGTTTTTGTCTTTGCTAAGGGAGTGTGTCTTGGTTTAGTTAGAATTCAAATGTCAACTAGAATTTCAAGAGAAAACTTAAATCCTCAGTACATATACAATCGGACAAATTTCCTTTAGGCTGCAAAATTATTTTGTATGTTTACTATTCCAAATAATTACACAAAACGGACATTTTATTGAGAAGAAATGAACTTTATGTGCTTCCCAAACTGTAAACTGTTCAAAAACTTCCACCTCCTGCGCCGCCTACATTTCAAATATGAAACTATTTAACAGAGTAGAAATCCTGCACTAACGTTCTATCGAGCAACTCAGATCAAATTGTTAGTGTAATTGTGTGGTCTTAACCTGCTCTGCTCTATATGGATCTTGAAAAACACGCGCCTATTGATAACTTAGCATCTTTCTTGGGCGACTGGTAGTGCGTAGAGGCATCAGTCTCAAGTCTGACTAGCGGCGTTTCGGGTTCGAATCGCGTCCATGACGACGTTCGTGGCGATGGATGTTTGTGTTCTCTTCCCCCTGTGGTACGGGGCGTAATAACAAGCCACAGCATCTCCCGACTTTTCGCAGGTAGGCGGCTAAATGGGGGAGGAGGAGGTGAATGCTGGCAACTGCATTCTCCGAAACCAGTTTATGCCAACGAAACGTCAACAGGGTCACATGGAACAGTTGACGCGCTGTGCCAGGGCAATTATATTCAATTGATTAGCTGTTACAAAATAACAGGTATAACTGCAAAAGCCTAATTATTATTAAAGACAACTAAAAACTAAAGACGGAGAGATTTTCTGCAATGAGTATTTGTTATCTGTTCATGTTAGCACCAACCTACTAAAAGTGGTTAGCTGTCAATCCATTTCTTGGCACAGTGTTTCGCCTGCATTGTTAAGGAACGTAATAGTCGATGTTGCTGTTCCAACCCTAATAACCCAAATCGATCACTGAAGTAACTACTATCCTGTTCCCAGTGCTATCAAGCGATAGACAAACCAAGTGTAAAAAAAATGTTAGTGGAAAAGAAGACTCTGTTTAGCTATGACGAAAAGTGTACGTCGCTTCTGTCGGGTTGTTTACAAACATCTGAAGAAGAATCAACCTCCGTACCAATCAACAAAACTCACCGTCAAATTGGCCATAGACACTGTCGGCTGATTCGAATGGTTCGAAGTCGTCGTTGTCGGGGCTTCCGCTACCACCACCGCCATCAAAATCAATTGGTGGCGGAGTACTGCAAAGCAAAGGCGGAATCGTGTTCGACATTTTGGCGATTCAAACAGGATCGTATGTTTGTCATCCACTCGTCCTAAAAGTCACTATTCAATGTCCGTTCGTGGTCCTGTTCGCAACGCGTTAAAATTACCGACATTTGCATGTACTCGATACTAAATTTAATCCGATTTCGCCAGCAAATCAATCACAGACAAATCTCTCGCACGATTATCTCCCGAAACACGTTCAAGTTCCACGTAACAATTTGCCACTCTGTTGCCTGCGCACGAATCACTCGCCAATTAGGATGCTGATTAGTGAAACAGCAAAACATGTCACACTCGCTCGCGTTGATCGCAGTTATGAGCCTTTTTGGTAGTCATCGACACACTGCACACCTGTCGAAGGCCATTTACCACTTTTCCATGTTTTGTCGGGGGACGACAGCTGTGCGAGTTTTTTGTGGTCCGAGCACTTTGCATACAAACGACCCCGATCAATAGTTGTGGCCCGGAAACTGCGTCTAGGCGACCGAACAGTGCAAGTCTCGAGTTAATTGCAACGAGTGGATTTCAGCAAGATAATTTAAACGACGTTCGGGCGAAATTCAACTCGGATTTTTGCAAAGTAAAATCGTGGAAATTTCACTGGCCAAAAAATTTCACTTGACACCTGTCTGCAGTTGACAAAAAGTTAGTGACACATAGGAGACGATTGAGTCGGTAATATTGGCAGAACTGGCGGCGGGGAAGTCGAGTGACATCTGGCCGTCATGTATCGGAATTGGCTTCCGAATGGAATTTCTTCGTTTTAAGGCCGACTGACACGTTCAAAGTACACTTTGCAAAGCCCGCTGGCAACCTACTTTGAGGTTACTTTGAAAGCGTCAATCCCCTTTCAAAGCGCTTTGAAGTCTGCCCGAACCAGATTGCCAGCAGATGAAAAGCAGCGGCAGCAGCAGCATCGTCTGTAGCTTGGGTATACGTGCTAGCAGACGGCACAGGTGTCGAATTTCCCGTTCAGTTTACAGTTTGGGAAGCACATAAAATTAATTTCTTGTCAATAAAATGTTCGTTTTGTGTAATTATATGGAATAGTAAACATACGAAATAATTTTGCTGCCTAAGGAAAAAATTTGTACGATTGTATAGGATTTAAGCTACCTCTTGAAATATGAGTTCACGTTTGAACTCTTTCTCTCGGGGAATTTTATTTCCTTCTGTCTCTCTCTTCTCTGCCCCAATAGCGTTTTTTGCCGCTTCATGCTGGACATTCACGAACGGTCCAAATCCAAATTAGGCGCGTTTATCCAAAAGGTCGCCATACACGGGAAGCATTTTGGCCGCGAGCATGCATCGAACCACCTCAAACTCAATGGAAAAAAATCTCATTTTCACCATTCTATGAAATTTAATGGTTCGATGAAAGTTCGGTCGTGGTTGCGCGTTTTCATGTGTGGCGACTTTAGCACGACACGCGGCAAAAAACGCTATAGAACCGATCAGAGTAGCGAAGACGAAAACGAGGCATGTCTTTGTTGGGAGTTCGTCTTGATTTAAGGTCGACATACATGACAAGCACTTTGGTCGCGAACATGTATCGAACCACGTCAAAATCAATAGAAGGAAAATGTCATTTCCACTGTTCTATTGATTTTGACATGGTTGGATTCACGCTCGCGACCAAAATGCTTGTCGTGTATGTCGAGCTTTATCCACGTCAATTTCATAGAACGGTGGAAACTGTTTTTTACCGCACGTTCTATGAGATTGACGTGGTTCAATGATAGTCACGAACGGTTCAGTTCGGTTCGTTTCTTCGTACCGGAACGACCCGTTTATTGACGACCAAGAGCTGCCAAATCCCCTCGATGCAAGAAGAACTGCAGTACTTGACTTGAAGCACCGCTACCACAACAACAACGTCATCTGAGCCTGATTACTATATTATACCTTTCAAATTTAAAACCATCGGATTGTGGGTAAGTAAAGCCACTGCCAGCCTATATCAGCAAAGTACGAATCGACTTGCACAAAGCTCAAGGCCTGAAACAGAAAAGGACCTGTTCTGATTGGACTTTTTATTTGATCGACTTTCAGCACACTTAGGCGGCTATTACACTATAAAAGTTCTTTTACAAATATATTTGACGAACGATATTTCAAAAGAGCTTTTATCAATGATATTAGCCGCTAAAGGGGGAAGGTGTGCAAGCATATAAGAAAAGTAGTTGAAACAAGCAACGTCCATGTGGCAAATCTTTTCTTAGGCGGCTATTACACTATAAAAGTTCTTTGAAAATAGCTTTCATAAAAGATATTTGTAAAAGAACTTTTATAGTGTAATAGCCGCCTTAACAGTGTGTACGGGAATTTTCTTCAAGTAGCTTCAAGAAAATTCTCATACAGGCATTCAACTAGCAAACTTGGACGTCTCTAGCAACCTTTATCATCACTACCGCCCCCTTCAAGACACAGAAGACTCTAAAGCCTTCTAAATATGACAAGTTCGTCTTAATTAGATTTACGCTAACACCTCATTTTGCGGCCTTTTTTCCGCACGTTCTATGACGCAGTCATGTGCGGCAAGCTTAATTCGTTAGCAGAGAAAGGACATTGTGTAGCGCCCCACTTAAGCTCGACACACGGCGAACCAAATAGTTCGCGACCACCATCGAACCATGCCAAAATAAATAGAACTGTAAATGAGGAGATTCTTTTTCCGCACATTCTATTGACGTTTACGTGGTTTGATGGCGGTCGCGAACTATTTGGTTCGCCATGTGTGTCAAGCTTTAGGTCGCCACACATGAACGCACACAACCACGACCGAACTTCCATCAAACCATCAATTTCATAGAAAGTGCGGGAAAAAAATTCCCCTCATTTCCACCGTTCTATGAAATTGATAGTTCGGTGGAAGTTCGGCCGTGGTTGTGTTCGTTCATGTGTGGCTACCTTTAGGATTAGTTGACGCTCTTATGCCTCACTACGGGTTACGGCAAATTGTAGTAATAGCCGACTAAATAAGACGAACATCCATGGCTACGGTGGGACTGATGCCTCAACTCTGTGCTACCGGCCTCCTTCTAGGACCAGTTGCATATTTACACAGCTTTTCTCAAGGAGCCCACCACTAATATGTACTTCAATTATAATTAATTAAATATAATA